>JAWPHD010000448.1:0-468227 GCA_037043455.1 Cyrtodaria siliqua | reverse complement strand
TAAGTTCCAAATATCGAATACGCTCAAAAAATATGGGAAGAGTTTAACTGTAAAACTCTTGGAGACTATCATGATTTATATCTAAAAACTGATGTAACTCTGTTAGCAGATGTGTTTCAAACTTTTAGAAAAACATGTAAGAGTGCATACAAACTTGATGCTTTACATTACTACACAGCACCTGGATTATCTTGGGATGCTTTACTCAAACATTCAAAAATAGAATTAGAACTTTTGACAGACATTAACATGCACTTATTTATAGAAAAAGGAATGCGAGGTGGTATAAGTATGGTATCAAAACAATATGCCAAAGCAAACAATCCACATGTAGTTGATTATAACCCTAACGAGGAAAACAACTTCTTAATGTATTTTGATGCAAATAATCTTTATGGATGGGCAATGAGTCAGCCACTTCCATGTTCTGGCTCTAAGTGGGTGGAAACAGAAACGTTGCCAAAGCCAAAAGAAGGAAGGGATATTTTCTAGAAGTTGATTTGGTATATCCAAAAGAACTTCATGAAGCTCACAATGACTATTCGCTTGCACCGGAAAGATTAGCAGTGAAAAAAGAATGGTTGTCTAAATACCAGACAGATCTGTTAGAAAATAATAGCATGATAAATACAGTATAACTAGTCCCCAATCTTAGGGACAAAGAAAAATATGTGATACATTACAAAAACCTGCAATGTATTTATCTTTAGGCATAAAACTAAAGAAAATACACAGAGTATTAGAATTTAATGAAGAACCATGGATGGAATCATACATAAACCTAAATACAGAACTTAGGAAAAAAGCTAAATCAAACTTTGAAAAAGATTTTTACAAACTTATGAACAACTCTGTGTTTGGCAAGACAATGGAAAATCTACGCAAGCGGACAGATATAAAACTAGTCAGAACTGACGGCTCTGAAAATGAAAAGATAAGAAAAATAATAGCCAAACCCAGCTTTAACAGGCGTATAACATTTTCAGATGAATTGTCAGCAATACATGTGAACAAAACAAAATTAACATTAAACAAACCAATTTATGTTGGAATGTCAGTATTGGATTTATCAAAGTACATGATGTATGACTGGTACTATAATACCCTAAAGAAAAGGTACGGAGATGATTGTACTTTATTATACACAGACACTGACAGCTTGCTGGTAGAAATCAAAACAGAAGATGTGTACAAAGACATGGCTGAAATGAAAGATGAGTATGACTTAAGTGAGTATCCGAAATACCATCCACTGCACGATGATACAAATAAAAAAGTATTAGGTAAAATGAAAGATGAATGTGCTGGTGTTTCTATAGTTGAGTATGTTGGATTAAGGCCCAAACTATATTCTATTTTGAGAGCGGATGAGCAAATGATTGAGAAAGTAATAGATAAAATGAAAGATGAATGTCCTGGTGTTCCGATAGTTGAGTATATTGAATCAAGACCCGAACTATATTCTATTTTGGGAGCGGATGTGCAGATGATTGAGAAAGTAACAGACAAAATAAAAGATGAATGTGATCCTATAGTTGAATCCAAACTATGTTCTATTTTGGGAGCGGATGAGCAGACGATTGAGAAAGTAGTAGATACAATAAGAAATAAAATAAAAGATGATGGTGATTCTATAGCTGAGTATATAGCTAAGAATATTGGATTAAGACCCAAACTATATTCGATGTTGAGAGCGGATGTGCAGATTGTTAAGAAAGCAATGGAAGATGAAAATATTGGATTAAGATCCAAACAAGATTCTATTTTGAAAGTGAATGAGCAGATTATTAAGAAAGCAAAGGGTGTAAAAAAATATGTAACCGAAAAACAAACAAACTTTGAGAACTACAAGGATGCATTGTTTGGCAAGAAAAAATACACCCATAAAATGAATATGATACGATCAATAAAGCATCAGATATTTGGCGTAACAGTAAACAAAACTACCTTATCACCATTTTACTCAAAAAGATATATACGAGAAGATGGAATTACAACTGATGCACATGGTTTCTATAAAAACTTATGAATTTGGGTATCAGCAGGAACAATAAGTAATTCTTCTTTGACAAATCCTCTCTGTGGCGCTGGTAATTTCAAATAATAAACTCTTATACCTTGCGTCACCATATAACTTTTAATCTTGTGAATATCTCCACTCCACATTGGATCAGTTGCTCTGCGTCTTCCACCTTCTTGTTCCCCGGGTTGATATAAATATCTTACACTAGCATTCATACAGATATGATCACCTTTTAATATTTTTGTTTCAACAGGAGGAGGCTTTTTTGTCTCCACATTTATGGCTTTAACAACTTCTGGTAATCTCTTTACCCATTCTCTATTACGTTTTTGTGAATCTATTTCCTTAGCATACTGATAACCAAACAATCTTTCAGCTAATGTTCTGTTAAATCTTTCCACTAAAGCTTGGTCTCTGTGTATTTCTGTTCTGCCTCGTCTGATATTTACTTTATGTTTTGCCATCAACTGTGATACTGCACCCATAAATTCTCTGCCTGGATCTACTTGTAATAACTTTGGATATTTTAGATGTCGACTGTATATTTTTTCAAATGCTTTAGCAACTTCTTTACTGTCCTTGGAAGTCAGTGGCTCTGCTTCTTTGTATCTACTTGCAATATCAACAACAGTCAACGCATATTTATAAGTCTTGCGGCCACGACCAAAGCCAAAAGTATCATGCGGTAAAAATAACAAATCAGCTTGATGCACTTCATTCTTAGTGGAAACATCAAACCTGGGTCTAACTATTTTCTTTGGTGCGGGTAAATAAATCTGCCACACAGATTGTTTTTTTAAAAATTCTAATGCCTTTTTTTCACTGACACCAGCCTCTTTTGCCAATTTTTTAAATGCTGAGTAACCTTTCCAAAATCCTTTTGGGCTTTAATAAATATTTTCCATTTTTTTCTACTAAAGATTAAACTTTATATAACTATAAAAAAAAATGGATATCACAACTGCACGATTCGATGAACTGCTCGAAGAGCAATATCAAAATAGCACAAAGAAATGGACAGACTTGGAACTAAATACAATATACACTATTACAGATACAAAAATAGTAGATACCGAATATGGTCCATCCATGGTATTGACATTATTAGACAATGGTGAAGTATGGGCGCCTGATCATCTCAAAAATAAATTAGAGAAGAGTGCTAAACCACCATATTATATTCGACCACTTGGATTGAAACCATGTAAAAACAACAACAAAAATAGGTATCATGCATATGACTTAGTCTTTCCAAAGGTTATTTCAAAGTAAACATACTTAGTCATTCCAAAGCCAAAGAAATCCAAAGTAATTATAGTCTTAAACTATTTTTTTTATGAACTCAATTTATACGCCACAAATCCAGTTGCAGCCATGCCCACCACAATAAACGTAATTTCTCTATTTTGTTGATCCGGAGATGGTGTATAAAAATCACTCAACTTGGGCTCCGGTTCCAAAAGCAAATGTTTGCCAGTTGTATAATAATACTGCTTCATAGCTTGGTCTACATCATCAAAAGTCTGCTCCGCATGATGCTCTTTTTGCAGTTGCTTATTAATAAAATCTAATCTCTCTGTTCTTTTTTTATTCCACTCCGCTTGTGCTGCGTTTAATTGTTCCACTGCTTTGTCATGTCTTGGTCTTTCCTCATCTGAATGACTTCCCATTTTTGAAAAGAAATAATTTGAACCGCTAAATGCCAATGCATTTGTTAATGCGCCACCGATCATCATTGCTACTGCACTTGCCATTTTTTTTATATATATTTTTTAAAATTATTTCATAATATCCGCAGGAATAATACCTTGCTTGATCAGCATATCCTTTGTAGCCATTGCTAACATTATATCCACAGACAGCATCCCAACATCTACCATATTAAAATCCACTTTAGGGGCTGGTCGTTTTAGTAGTTTTCTGCCAATCTCAGAATATCCAAAAGTTTTCACTCCAGCGTGATACATCATATTTACAATTTGTTTTCCGTCAATACTTGCTGCCATTTTTTTTTATATGATTTTTTTTTTTAAATAAATTATTAAAAATCAAACGGGTCTTTTGGTGCAACATGAACAGGTTGCACAGCTACAGGTTGCGTAGCAGATTTCTTGTTATAAATATACAAACCCAACCCAGCAATGCCTAATAAAACCAGACACGGTGGAATATAATTTTTGTATACGTTTATTTTGATTTTTTTTGGTTCTTCTTCACCTATTGTTATTTTTGTTATTTCATCTTGCTTTGCAGCATTTTGATTTGTAGCATCTTGCTTTGCAACATCTTGCTTTGCAGCATCTTGAAGCAAACGCTTTGCCTTTCTTGCCGCTGCTCCTTTTTTCCAAGCCTCTATTCGTTTTGGATTTTTTACTTTTTGTTGTTCAACAGGTATAACTTCACTCTCTTGGTTCTCCATTTATATTATTTATATTTTTATTTTTATTAAAATCAATATGTCTAACAGTTGTCAGTATTGCTGTAAATGGCGCTAAGCACATCCCATACCTATAATACAACTCACAACAAGCACTTGTCAAAGCATGATTATTAATGGGTCTTCCTCCAAATCTTCTATCAGCTTTGGTGGATTTGTCACATTAAAATATTTTGATACTCCCATCACATACAAGTTAATAGAAGAATTGCCTAAAGTCTTGGTCATACTTGCCCCAAGCCTTGCTTCATATCTGCAGTAAAGTTTGTTAATTTCATCCGGTGGCATGCCATCTATATTCGTGAGTTGTATGTCTTTACCCAAATATTGACGACTACCACCGCCAGCCACTATGGCTGATAATCTTTCTTTTTTTGTTTCTTGTTGCTTTGATTCATCACGTTCCGTAAAACCTTCCGACATATCTTGTAATAGTTTTTCCGCATTCATTTTTATATTAATAATTTTATTTTTTATCTTGAAATAAACATAAAACAACCAGCTGCGATATTCATGCAACTAGTAATTGTTAGTATTTTTAATAGCATTGTTATTAATATTGCTATTTTTTTATTAGCATTGTTAATTTGCTGCAAGCATTGCTATTAACATTGCTACTTTGCTGTTAGTATTACTATTAGCAACAGTTAGAAAAAAAGTAATTATTCAACCCAATAACCAGTTGGTTGGTCAGTCCTCAAAATTAACTTGGAATATTTAGTCTTAGCTAAAGCTTTTCTTATTCTGGTTCTCTCCTCCAGCGTTGGAATAACATCATTCTCTCTTAAACAATTGTCATAACTATCTCTGTCCTTGGTGTAAAACATACACAACCATTTTGCTTGCTCCCTTAAATCTTTCAATACAGAATTATATCTCTGTGAAATGACCCACACTGATTGTTTGGCGTGGCGACCAGAGAATGCCAACTCTGATAACATATCTTTTTTCTTTGTTAATTCTTTTGTGGCGGAGCAATCATCAATGATGTATAATGTGGGCTTACCAGCATATTTATTGAAAAAGAAACGCAACAGTTCTTGTAACATTTCTTTGCCTTTGCTAACGGGATTGACAATTATTATTTTTTTATCTCTCGGGTTTTTCACATCTCCTATCCAGGATCTATTTTTATTAGCCTCGTTCCACTCTATGGTTGGACACAATATAATTATATGTTCAAAAACTCCAACATACTCTTGTTCAAGTATGTCAAGAACAAACTCTGTTTTGCCGCAGCCTGTCTGACCACAGATAATGGCACTGTGTGGATATTTAGGATATATTTGTTGCAAACTAGTATCCTGCTTCTTTGAATCTTCCATCTTCGAAATTGATTTGCGCATCTTGTATTATATATATATAAATATTTAAAGGTTGATCTGCGTCTGCTTTTTTATTTATTAGTATCGTTATGCCTTCACTACCGTTTTCTATTCTTCTTCCACTGCCGTGTAATAAATTGTCATCACATGTTCTAAGGTCAAGCCACAAAGCATATGATTTTGTCAGATAAGTCTCAAGAGAAACATTGGTAAAGTTTAAGTCCCTCGCTGCTATTTCTGTCTCTTTGTTTCTTTTTGAGGTCAAGGCAAAATATTTGTTGATTTCATCCCAATGTTGATATGCCTTCATGCCCTGACTATACAACTGATTTGGTACTCCCTCTATTGTCATTTCAACCTTTTCAATCTTTGGGTTGTAATAGGTTTCTGTGCTTGTTCTTTCTGGGTCTTCAAACAGCATTAGAATACCTTTCATGCTCAGTGCTGGTACATTAATGTTGATGTTCCAAAGAGTATCAGATTTTTTTGCTATTATTTTTCTATGTCGCAAGATACGATCATACATAAATGACATCTTACCATTGGTTTGCTGTCTTATTTGTCTGGCTAATTCAACATCACTAACTGTATCAAATTCCAAGCAGATATTTTTTATTACATAAGATGCATCAGCATCACTGCTTTTGATAACTTTGTTATAATCATTAAACGTTAATTCATATTCTAACCTATCACCAAGCCCCGCTTGATAAAATGGCATATGACTTTCTAACATTTCAAAGTCCAGTGGAATACAAAATCTATTTCCATAAGCTGCTGCTATAGCTTCATCTTCGGTGTCTGAGGAAGCATCTCCCGCACCAACTCTATGTTTTAACATGTTTGCTTTACCAATACCTTGGTAAGCTGTGTTTAATCGTTCAGTAGGGCTTTTCCATAAATCTACATAACAATGATATATATCACTGTCATCTATTGACATGACTTCATTGCCACTTATTCTTATTGTCATTTGTTTCACAATTGCTCTACCCACATTCTGAAATATAGTAGCGTTGGCGTCTGTTCTGCTTTTAAGTTCTATTTCAAAAGCAAGACGAGCAGTACGTGAAACTATCACATCATTAGTACTTAGATTTGGAAATCTCACAAGCAGTTGCTGGTTTTGGTCTATTGTTGATGGATTATTAGTTATTACTACACTTGTGCGGATGCCTTTGGCACCATGAGGTTCTCTTAGTTTTCTATGAGGGTTGAGTTTGTTTCCGTAAGCTGACATTGTTTTTATTTTTTAAATATATTTTTTAAAATTAAATAAAATAAACAATGGCTGAAGGAGGATTTGAATATGACAATCCTGCGTTCGATAGAGATGATTATGATGAATATTTTGATGATGATTTACCAATGGTGCCTGATGAGCCTGTTCTAAGAAGTCTCCTTAATCAAAGCAACCATATTGCTGAACTCAGGGGGCAAGTAAGAAAATCCGAACTTAAAGCACACAAGAAACATCTTGTAAAATCCTATTACAATGAAATAGAAAAACGATATAAGATGGCACCGAACAAAATGGATTATGACCAGTTTAAAGTATCAGATGATGGTAAAACATTATACTGGGTTGTTGATGATAAAGAAATAAGAATAACTGCCAAGCAAGGTAGTGCAACATTTCTTTCCCTTGGTTCTTTGCCAAAGGAATTTGGCTCTGGGGGAACAAGGGCGGTAAGACAATATTTGAATTTGCTAGAGTATAACAGTAAAACAAAATTATCACAAAAAGCTCGACAAGTATTGGAGAGCACAAGAAACGATTTACCAGATAATGTGGATGCTATTCCATTACAAGATATTTCACATATTATGGATAACATAGAGACATCAATGGATAACATAGAGACATCATTTTATGACTGGGATGTGATAGAGCGTCCTGATGTTTCAACACAAACAAATATAGACAAGCGTGAAATGGATGGAATAGTAAAAGCGATGACAACTGTCAAGGAAGAACTCGTCAATAACTTGGCAAAACGCACACAACTTGATAAAGACATAACAAGAGAAAAACAAAAGTTAGAACAAGCTAAGACTGACGATGATAAATTCCAAATAAAGAGAATTAACGATCGCATCAAAGACCTTGAAGATGAGAGAGATGCAAGAATGGATGTCATTAATGAGAACAGAGAAGCTTTTCGTAACCAAGTAAGCAGGATAAAAGAGACAATAAACAAAATGTTAAACGGGGATACAACTCTTGGTGAGAGGATCAAAACCTTGTTCAGGGAGCAAGGTATTACTATTGTTAGTATTTTAACTGCATTTGGTATGATTCTCGGGGTGATAATTAATTCTGTTATTCCCACATCAAGTGCTGCTCCAACTCTAACTCCAACTCCAAAACCTGATCCATCAAGTGTAAAAGACTGGATAAAAAAACAACTACTTAATCTTGGTAAACTTCTTGCCAACCTAGCTGGTAAAGCTGCTGCAGTACTTCCAGGAGATATTGGTGCAATAGTATCATGGCTTTTATCTGCAACAGGTAATGTTATTAATTGGCTTGGTAACAATCTATGGGCTTTGCTTGTGTTTGTTTCCGGGTTGTTGTATGTGGCAGCCAAAGAGTGGTTTAAATCTCGTAAATAAGTAATGCAGCAAGACCTATTACTATGGTACCAACAATTATAGTTGTTTTGTTATCTTCGTGTTCAATCGCTATTTTTTGTATTTCTGGTGTGTTATGTTCCACAGTTTTATATATTGATTTATCAAAGTCAGAATGTTCTGGTAAAAATTTCTTTGTTGTGGTGCCTTGACAAGGTTGAATATTTTTTGGTGGCACTGGTTTTACATTTACATCATTATTCAATCCTAATGCTTACGCATCGGTTGCTATTACAATTTCATTATTGTAGTCTTGTATTATTCCGATTCTTAATGCCATGTCACTCGGAGACATGTACAATCCACTTCCATAGACAAAATTTTAGGGTGTTTTCATATCTTGAAATTTGACTGGGCAAGTCAATGGGGCTATTTATTGCGTCCTCTACTTTTGCTAAAAATTGTTTCTGTGCATCAAATGCTGTTCCAATTCCAAGTATATCTGTTCTTGTTTGTGATTGTGAGCCAAGGATTGCCCAGCAGTATGTTCTTATGCTGTCATTGATTCTTTCTACTCCAGCTCTTGTAAATCCAGATGAACAATCTAGTATAAAAGTAGACCAGCTCTTGTCTGCTTCAGATCCTTGTGCAATGTAATCAATGTGATATGTTTTATCACTCTCATAGACTGTAAAACTCATCGTTTTGTTGTCGTATACAGTATTTACCAAAGGATGATAACCAATATTTGTCCAGTAATTATAAATTGTTCCTAGCCCATCATTATAGCTTTGTTTCTGTCTCCAGTCTGAATATAAGTCAACGTTAAACTCCTTGCATATTCTCTCGTATGCGTTTCGGTTATATGTGTTATTAAAAACATTCCAATTTGAGTCTTGCGGCATTGCTACACTCATCTCAAATAATATTCTTCTGACTTGGTAGTAGACATGAAATCGAAATAACGAACCAACCAGGGCATCAGCTTTTAGATGGTTGTTGAAATCAATACCACATCCAGTTGTCGCACACCAAAAAGCAAAATTCAACTGGTTCTGCCAAAATAACATCCAATCTGTTTCCCAGCGTTGGACTATAGCATCTGATTTAACGTATGGGAGTTTGTATTTTTCAAAGACATTGAGAAATGATGCTTTAAAGCCTTTACCGTCTGATGTAATGACTATGTTTTGATTTATTATATCTATCACTTTCTTGCTGAAAGTATTTGAATAGTGAGCATCTGGGTTATATTTGAATTCTTTAGAAATCATTTTTATTTGTATTTTATATATATATATTTAAAAAAAAATGTTTCATACAATTTCAAACATAGACAACTCTATTAATTTACAACAGTATATCGATAATAGAGATGAAACTAAGCACGTTGGATTAAAAAGTTTTACATACACTATCGGTTGGTATAATATTAATGGTGAAATCGTAAAGACAAGAAACCCAGCTAAAATAGAACATTTACCAGATGGACTTTATAACTTTGTAGACTTAATAAGAGGTTTTAAAATTCTAAATGAAAAGATTACCCTGAACATTATTGTCCAAAGTGCTAAAGCCTTTTTAGATTCACCAATAGAGACACGAATGTCAAGCGGTCTTTCAAAAATGCTGGGATTCGAGGACAGAAAATGGTTAAAAGGTATTCGTTTCGGAAATTACCCAATTGATTTAGCTCCTTATAAACAGCTATATGTTCATCTGAAACAAGTTAATACGAGTAGTAATTATTTCAATGATGCACCAAGCACTATTATAGGTGTTGTACCTGTAGTAAATAAGCAGTTTGGAGATATAGTATATACAAGTTTTTATCCTGAATATCACTGTCTTACAAATGATGCAATTACTGAATTGAAAATAGAAGTCAGAGATGAGTATGGCAACAAGATAAATAATCACGGTTTGCCTATGAGTTGTGTTTTAGAAATTATTTAAAAAATATATTTTTATAAAAAAAAACAATGAGTATATTTGGACCAACAAGACCTAAAAAAAAACAGGAGACTTGGAGGCTTTGATAGATATTGTTTCAAATTTACATAGGCAAGTTTTGCCTTTTGTTGACCAGTTAATCATTAGAGAGATAGAGTTGATAATCTTAAATATGGAATTATAACAATATTTGCGGAGGCTAAGGGGCTCACTTGTGTTGGATAGAATACTCTCATTTGGTAATGGTGGAGCAGAAACAAATGTGGGGCATGTAATGACACGCCGTGGACGGATTATGGGAATAGGTTTAGCAAGTGACCGATTAGTTGGTGACGTAACTGTAATAGTTTCTGTCAATGGTGTTGAACAACCAAATTATGGCATAACGCTTCACATCATCCCACGCAATCATGATAACTTTGATAGTCCTTTAGAGATTGGTGCTGGTTCTGTTGTTAACTTTGTATGCAAGACTGCCAACGCTACCGCTGTGAATACGGTGGCATCATTATTAATTGAATTAATTTATTTTTTTATTTATTAATAAAATAATGCCGAAGCAACCGACAGCACCAAGCTTATATCCTGAGTTGCCAGTAGAAGACGGACAAAATTATAGATTTCAAAAGATTTCAGAGATTGAAAAAAAAAAAAATTGCAGAACGAGATATACGTCAGTCTCTTTATAAAAAATATAAACGTGGTATTAATATTACAGATGGAATTGACACTACCTTAATATCTGCAGGTGTTATTATGGCTGGGATTGGATTTGTTGTTCCAGTTTTGTTACCTTTAGAAATAGCAGCAATAGTATGTGGAGCTACAGGTGTTTGTATTAATTATATCAGACGCAAGCTTAATGCAAAAGCTCAAAAACATCATGAAATAAAAACTTTGGCAGAGTCTAAGTTGAATAGCATAAAGCATTTAATATCAAAAGCGTTGAGTGATGCACAAATATCTGATCAAGAGATTAAGATGATTTTAGATGAGTTGGATAAATATTATAGTTTAAAACAGGACACCAAACAAAAAAAGACTGAAATAAGTGAAATTCAAAAAAAAGAACTAGTGGAGCAGGGAAGAAAGGAAGCAATGGCAACCTTACAAAAAAGTCTAAAAAGTGTGTCATAAATTGTTTTAGTAATGTGTATGAGTACGATCCACCACCTTTGTATTCAACCCAGAACGTTCTAAAATATAAAAACAATTAAATACAAATTTAAATTGACTTACCTTTCATGAAAAATAATCCTAGTTTTATCCTTACTCTTTCAGGTCTCTATTTCCATAGGGTATGTCACCATGTTAAAAGTAATACTAATCCGTAGTTTTCACCGCCTTATATACCCGTCAGGAAGGCCAAAATCTTTACCGATTGGTTGATATAAATAGACGCTTATCACATGAGCTTCACCGATTGGTTAATATAAATAGATGCTTATCACATTAGCTCCACCGATTGGTTGATATAAATAGACGCTTATCACATGTGACAATAATCACGTAACCTTATCAAAGCTTAAAATCTAGAACATTCTTATCTTAAATCACCATGGTGATTTATTATCTACGTATTTTGGGGTAGATACTTACTCAAGTTTGATTTTTTAAAATCTCAAAACACGTATCTACCATTTCATATTTTATTTCTTGTACATACTTGTTTTGAGATTTTAAAAAATCAAACTTGAGTAAGTAGGTACCATTTCATATATATGTATTTTGGATGTTTCTGGATCAAACTCGAGCAAAGCGAGAGCTTTGGTCCAGAAACCCCAAAATACATATATATCGGATGTATTGTGTCGTGGCGTCGAACGTCCGAACGTCAGACTCAGTCTGTCGTTAACCTTGACCTGACAACTGATTGTGGCTAATAACTTACAAAGTATAAGGTCTGCAAAAATGAAACTGTGCACACATCTTCTGCGCCAAAGAATACATATGATAAAGGCAACTAACTCTCTCGTTTATATATTTTTAAATTATTTCCGTTTGAAAAAGGATTAACCGGGAACTTAACCTGGCATTTTGCAAGTGGTTGTGGCTAATAACCTTTATGTACAACAGTGAAACTGCAGACATCTTCAGCATGATCCAGAGAATGCATCGTATAAACGGTCAAAATCTGATTCATATGTTTCAATTATGGTTTATTAAAGTTTAACCGTGAACTTAACCTTGTCAAGTTTAAGGTGAATGAATTAGTTTCCTTTAAGGTATTAGGTCTACAACAATGAATGACGGGCGTATTATAATGCTCCGCTTGGCGATGCTCTTGTGTTCTTTTTTACCTTAATGCACATGGGACATTTCATATTTACCTGAAGCCGTTAATCCATAATCACATAATGCAGTTATCGAAGATAAAACAATAAAAAAAGGCTCCAAACGGCCAAATTAAATTGGAACGAAAACTTAACGAGTTCACTTTTCATAACAAGAGGTCAATGACCTTGAAGCTCTACTGATTGATTTTGATTTCAGGAAGTAGTCGCTACAAACTGTTTTTTTGAAAATCTATTTTTAGCTGTGGTGGCCATCTTGAATTTCCGGCCGACCTGAAATTTTGCTAGGATCAATTAGACATCAAGAGCAACATTCCTGTGAAGTTTCATAAAAATCCGTCAAGTAGTTTCAGAGGGGTAGTCGCTACAAGTTTTCATTATATAACTCTATGTAAACAAAGATGGCCACTGACAGCCATGTTTAACATTGAATCAAAATAATGTTCGACTCGGATAACCATCATGTCATGCTGATCATTTTAGAAAAAGTCCCATATCAATATCTCTTATAGTTTTCAAGACGTAGTCGCTACAAACTTATTTTTTAAAAATCTATTTTTAACTGTGGCAGCCATCTTGAATTTCTGGCCGATCTGAAATTTTGCTAGGATCAATTAGACATTAAGAGCAACATTCCTGTAAAGTTTCATGAAAATCTGCCAAGTAGTTTTAGAGGAGTAGTCGCTACAAGTTTTTACTATATGACTCTTATGTAAACAAAGATGGCCGCTGGCAGCCACGTTTAACGTCGAATCAAAACAATTTTTGATAAGGACCAACATCATGTCATGCTGATCATTTTAGAAAAAGTCCCATATCAATATCACTTATAGTTTTCAAGAAGTAGTCGCTACAAACTTGTATTTTGAAAAATTATTTTTAGCCGTGGCCATCTTGAACTTCCGGCCGACCTGAAATTTTGCTAGGATCAATTAGACATCAAGAGCAACATTCCTGTGAAGTTTCATGAAAATCCGTCAAGAAGTTTCAGAGGAGTAGTCGCTACACGTTTTCATTATATAACTCTATGTAAACAAAGATGGCCGCTGGCAGCCATGTTTAACGTCAAATCAAAACGATTTTCGACATGGACCAACATCATGTCATGCTGATCATTTTAGAAAAAGTCCCATATCAATATCACTTATAGTTTTCAAGAAGTAGTCGCTACAAACTTGTATTTAAAAAATCTATTTTTAGCTTTGGCGGCCATCTTGGATTTCACATCAACATGAATTTTTGCTAGGATCAACTAGACTTCATGGGCAACATTTTTGTAAAGTTTTATGAATATCCATCCAGTAGTTTCAGAGGAGTAGTCGCTACAAATAAAAGTTAACGGACGGACAGACGGACGGACGACGGACGCCGCACCACGGCATAAGCTCTGCTGATCTCTGATCAGTAGAGCTAAAAATGTATGGAGGTGTTAGTACTGTCCACAATCACAATCCAGTTTGTGTGGATATACAGAGGGACAGACAGACGGTGACTAAATTAGCATATAGTCCCCTTGGTAATACACTGGTAGTGAACTACTAATAGTAAACGCTGCTTCGTAAATTAATTCAGAAATATTAATTTTAAAAGAATATATATTGAAGTACATATTATATATATATAATGTATGTGTATCCAACATCGGGTAGAACTGAAATATCCGGTCTGATCAGTATGTTCATCAGAAATTTAGCCACATGCTGATAGCTTATATATATTATATGTAAATGATTCTGTGAATCGTAGTTTCTCAGGGGAACAAATCTCGACCTTTATTTATCAATCCCAACCGATCATTGAAACCAATATTTTTTTTGTCTTGGAGTAAGAGCACGAGTCGTCATCTTTTATATACTGTTCAAAATAAACTTGGAAACTTGATGTTACTGTTACAAGGTCATATGTAAGGGTATTATTAATAAGACCTGTGATTATAGATACAGATAAAAACACTTCGATACATCTCTGCTGCCTCTATAATTCCATTGCTGCTAATATTTGACTGTTTTCTGTTGGTAATTTTCAAACTTAGATTTTCTCTACTCGAAACTCGATATTCTCTACTCGAAATTCGATTTTCTCTACTCGATATTGTCTACTCGAAACTCGATATTGTCTACTCGAAACTCGATATTCTCAACTCGAAACTCGGTTTTCTCTACTCGAAACTCGATATTGTCTACTCGAAACTCGATATTCTCTACTCGAAACTCGATTTTCTCTACTCGAAACTCGATCCTTAGAAAATGTGAAAACTGTACACATTTGTAACATGATTCATAAAAATGTGTGGAGGTGTTAGTACTGTCCACAATCACAATCCAGTTTTTGCGGACATACAGACAGAGGGACAGACCCCCCCCCCCCCCCCCACCCCACCCCTCCCCCTCTGGTAATACACTCGTAGTGGACTAATAATAGTAAACGCTGCTTTGTAAATTAATTCAAAAATATTAATTTTAAAGGAATCTATGCTTATATATATAATGTACTGTTACAAGGGCATATGTAAGGGTATTTATTAATAAAACATGTCATTATAGATAAAGATGAAAACACGTGGATACATCTCTGCTGCCTCTATAATACCAGTGCTGCTAATATTTGACTGTTTTCTGTTGGTAATTTTCAAACTTAGATTTTCTCTACTCGAAACTCGATATTGTCTACTCGACTCGATTTTCTCTACTCGAAAGTCGATATTCTCTACTCGAAACTCGAATTTCTCTACCCGAAAATCGATTTTCTCTACTCGAAACTCGATCCTTAGAAAATTTGAAAACTGTACACGAATTCAACATGACACGATGAATACATCTGATAAAGGTACATAGCGCTCTGATTTATATGTCTGAATTATTTTCCTTCAAGGTATCAGGTCTACAACAATGAAACGACGGGCGTATATGCTCCGCTTGGCGATGCTCTTGTTTTTTACCTTAATAGACATGGAGCATTTCATAAAAAAATACCTGAAGCCGTTAATCCATAATCACATAATCACATAATGCAGTCATCGAATATAGAACAACAAAAAAGGCTCCAAACGGCCAAATTAAAATGGAACAAAAACTTGCAGGGGCACATTTCATAAAAATATATGGAGGTGTCAGTACTGTCCACTTTTGTATATTCCTATTTTAATAATAGTGAACGCTACTTCGTAAATTAATTCAGAAATATATATTTTAAAGGAATCTGTACTTATATATATAATGTATGAGTATTCAACATCTGGCAGAACTGAAATTACCAATCTGATCAGTATGATCAGCAGAAATTTAACAACATGCTGATAGCTTATATACTAGTACTCGGTAAAAAAGTTTTGGACCAGGGTATATAAAGTCATAAAAAAATAAAACAAGTGGACAGAATTTAAGTATATTTTTTTAGTAACCAAGGCCTACCCTACTCGGTTAATTTGGTACCAGAAACATTAAATTCCAAACAAGATTTGATTTTAAAAAAATATCGCAAACACACAAAAGGTTTGTAAAAATGTTACAAAGTCCATAAAAAGTAACAGTTACAGACATTCGAGTAACCAATAAAAAGAAATTTTTTTTTCAAACTTTCATTGTAAACGATAATTATTGTTGATTGTTGATTGATCTATTGTCAGTTATCAATTGAGATAATAAGGGATAATAATAAAATCCGTCAACTGGTTTTCTTTTTATGCGCCATTATATGCCCTGGTCCAAAACTTGTTTTACCGAGTTTATATATATATATTATAAATGATTAAATGATTCTGTGAATCGTAGTTTCTCCGGAGAACAAATATCGACCTTTAATTATCAAGATTCAATTATCAATCCCAAACGATCATTGAAACTAATCTGTTTTTTTTTGTCCCGGAGTAAGATCACGAGTCATCATTATTATATACTGTACAAAATAAACTTGGAAACTTGATGTGACTGTTACAAGGGCTTATGTAAGGGTATTAATAAGATGGATGTGATTATAAGATAAAGACGAAAATACTTGTCTGTTGCCTCTATTACACCATTTCTGCTCATATGTGACTGTTTTCTGTTTGTAATTTTTAAACTTAGATTTTCGAAACTCGAAACTCGATATTGTCTACTCGAAACTCGATTTTCTCTACTCGAAATTCGATATTCTCCACTCGAAACTCGATTTTCTCTACTCGAAACACTATATTCTCTACTCGAAACTCGATATTCTTTACTCGAAACTCGATATTGTCTACTCGAAACTCGATTTTCTCCACTCGACACTCGATTTTCTCTACTCGAAACTCGATATTCTCTACTCGATATTGTCCACTCGAAACTCGATTTTCTCCACTCGAAACTCGATTTTCTCTACTCGAAACTCGATATTCTCCACTCGAAACTCGATATTGTCTACTCGAAACTCGATATTCTCCACTCGAAACTCGATATTCTCTACTCGAAACTCGATACTCGATATTCTCCACTCGAAACTCGATATTCTCCACTCGATTATTAAAGCACAATTCAGGGATTTACGTTTTACAATATTAAATATCATTCCCAATCCTTAGACCACTGGCATACATTGCTGATATCATTTTGAAGTAGTATGAACTGAACTATATATTTTGAAATCATCAGCAAGATTTTCAATATGGCTACACACATTGAATCAATGTCGTTAATAAAGATTACAAATATTGTTGGCCCAAGTACTAATCCCTGAGGGACACCTGATAGAACATCTTGCAGTTTGGATTCGGCTCCGTTTAAAACCACTCTCTGTTTGCGTCCATCTAGCCACGTTGCAATCTATTTTGCTACAGACCCAGTAATTTCATGCGATTTAATTTTATGAAAAAGTCTTAAATGCGGGACGTTATCAAAAGCTTTAGCAAAATCAAAGTAAATAACATCAACAGGTTCTCCTTTGTCAATAGCTGTCTTAACAGCTTCCGAAAATGAAAGAAGATTGGTTAAGCACGACGTTCCTTTAGTAAATCCATGTTGCGTTTGCAGAAGAAGCGAAGGTTTAATAATGTGAGACACAATACTTTCCCGTATAATAGATACAAACACTTTACAGATGTGTGATGTAAGGCTAATCGGACGATAGTTCCTAGGATTGGATTTATTACCATTTTTGAAAATAGGTGTCACATTGGCAAGTTTCCAACCTGCTGGTACTCGATGAAGCTATAGACTAAGATTAAAATTAATACACAAACGAAATAATACACAACGGTTCGAGTGTAGAGTCACACATATCAAGTAACAGAGATGGTCCCATACTGTCAGGTCCTGGGGATTTGTCTCTCTTGATACGATTCAAGTGTTTCTTAACTAATTCTCGTGTAATAGTTATGTCCTTTAACAGGTCATCATCAATACCGTTAAAAACAATATTTGGAACTGTGATACTTGAATATTTGGATCGCATCCTCACGGGCAAAAAAGTAATTTAACACATCTGATATGAATTTGGAGTCAGAGCTAAGCTCATCATTAGGTCGTTTGAAAGGACCAATTGTGCCTTTTAACCTGTTGTTTGCTCTTTACATATTTGTAAAACGTTTTGCGGTCTTTTTAAATGTTTTCCCTTAAAGTCTGCTCAAAACGATGCACTGAACCCCTAATAAGGGCTTTGACATGTGATTCCACTTCCTTTAGATGTTCTCCGAGCTACTTCTTATGGGGTCTATGTGTCTCAACTTATTCGTTTTTCTAGAGCTTGTACTCAAGTTGATGATTTTAATATTCGTAATCTTTTTATAACTGAAAAGCTACTCCATCAGGGCTACCGTTACCATAAACTTCGTAAAATCTTTTCAATTAATTTATTATCGTAACCCTGATCTTCTTTCCACATATAAAAGTAATTTAAGAACTCTTCTGCGACAAGGACTATCACAACCTGACTTATATGGTGACGTGATTTACAAACTTTGTAAGATCCTTGGTCATGATCACTTTCATACTATCTTTGTTAAACTTATTAAAAGGTTTATAAAAAGCGGTTATGACCCTATCATTTTGCAACGTACTGCATGCTTTGTGGTGGACCCATTTACAGTTCGCCAAAATGCTTTTCTCTTTAATTGTGCGATGACCGGACAGGCTGTGGGCCCTATGATGACGTCTACCTAAAGCCTAAAAGGACAGTGACGTTTGATGTTTGTCTGCAATCTTGTCTCGTCGTGCCCTAAGTGGTTTATTCTCTTGTTGCTCTGGCTTCTGCCAAGTCACTGAGTACCTTCTTTGTGGCTTTCTTTTTTTATTTATATATACACAAGCATCTTGTTACTGCCTATTAATGCTGGCGGGGATTTCTTTATTTACACTGTCCCGTTTTATTGGGATGACAGTAGGGTAAGTGTGAGGTTTGGTGCACCCTAAAACCTGGTTTAAATCCCCAGTGGCCTTTTTTGCCACTGACCGTTCCAAGGCGGTAGCCCTATTGTCAACCCTGTTTGTGTTTGTGACGTCATACGCCTCTATTCTTCGTTAACATTGCCATTCATGTGTGTCCTTTTGCGTGTTTTTGGGTTTACTGTGTTCTGTGAAAGTTGCATTTCCTGTTCGACTTTTATAATTATTTTTATTCTCTATTTAGTCTATAGTTTCTATACAAATGTTTCTTTTTCCTTATTTGCCTGACGATTCCCTTAGTAATCCATACATTCTAGGCCGTCTTAATTCTTCTTTTTTTCATAGGCGCATTCTTATATACACTAGTGTGAAAAATGTTTTCAAAACCGTCCCAACATTTTAAAGTATCTTTTCCTGAAAACCTCTCTTAACATTGTTCAAATCACCTCTAATTCCCTCTAAGTTAGCTTTTTTCCAGTCCGGTACCTCCTGAAAGTCGTTAACATTTTCTGTAGAAATATTCAGTATACTTAAGCATGAGGACATGATCACTACTACCTAATTTCCCAACACATTCAATACTGTCTACAATATTCAAGTCAGATGTAAGAACAAGATCCAGTACATTAAGTTCCCTGGTTGGAAAAATTAAATGTTTATGAAGGAAGTTGTCCATAGCAGTATTTAAAAACGAAGACCCTGCTTGTCCGGACGAAAGGTTATTCCAGTCAATATCCGGATTATTAAAATCTCCAATAATAATAATAACAACAACAATAATAATGACGTTTCTATGACTCAGCTCATCTAAACATTTCAAAAGCTTATCATTGTTTACATCGTTTGAATTGGGTGATATGTAAATCACGCCAATAACAGCCTTATTACCATGATTATGAATAAGTTCCACCCAAACAGAATTAGCAAAATCCTCACTATTTTCTGGAAAAATCCGAACAAAGCTGAAACGGTTCTTATTAAGCACTAATAATCCACATCCACGACCGTCCGTATTATCAAGTCTGTCTTGGCGAACAGGTTTACGAAACCGTTCAATACAAAATTCCTGAATCGGAAATCTTACTATTCAGCCACGTTTCAGTAATTGCAACTATGTCAGGATCATACATGTCAAGTAGAGCTTGCAATTCAAAATATTTGTTATACGTTTAGCATTTGTATATAAGCATTTTACTTTGCCATCACAATTTTAAAAATCAACAATTTGAAAGTACACTCTGTCTGCATTACCATTATAGGAATATTCACATAATTTTGATTTGTCAGTAGTAATACTGTCTGATACAGTAACAAGTTTATTAATAGTAACAGAAGGCCTTAAACTTGCCTTAGTGGTAACATTAACTGTATTTAACGTATTTACAAGATTGTCCCTTGTCTCTAGTTTTTTTGTCCATTGACTACTACCTCAAAAGAGGCAGCAGTTTGTGACCAAATACCGTTAGGAGAACGATTTTGCTCATTTGTTATCGTTATAACATGAGGCACTTGTTCAATTCGTGCAGGACTCGGAATTACACGATGCGGACTAGAAATTACATGACTAGGCGCAGCAATTACATGACTAGGAGTAGAACTCATGCGATTCGGTGTATAATTGAAGCGACTAGAAATGGAAATAGAATTCATTTTAAGACTAATATCCGCTGAAACAATCTTTCCCTTTGAAACGGTCAGTCTTGTCTCACCACTGTCCCTTCTCTGTTTTAATTTCAATTGATACTCTAGCTGCTTGTCGCTGGTTGCGCGTGGAGATCAAGGGAGATATAAATATTCTTGTGACGCGAAGACGGAGTGCACTCTTTAACACGTAACGTTTACATGCAATGCTTTCAAAAGTGATGACCGAACGTTCTCTATTACCAATACGATGGTAGTTACACACCGAAATTGTTCCTTTTATTTCAAGCAGTGGGTCTCCAACAAAAGCAGTTATACAAATCGAACAGGAAAAATATCATTCGCGGACGACAGTCAACCACAAACACACACTGAAGCAAAGAACGACTTAAAAGATGAATAAAAGGCAAAATAATACATCGCAAACACAAACAGGATAACAATAGGACTACCGCCTTTGAACGGTCAGTGGCCAAAAAAAGGGGGTCGCTGGGGGTTTAAACCAGGTTCTAGGGTGCACCAAACCTCACTTTTACTCTATTGTCAACACAAGAAACTGGGCAGTGTAAATAAAGATATCCTCGCCAGGTTATATATTCTCTAATAAACAAGGCAGCATTAATAGGCAATATAAGTAATATACATAAATGATCATGTATATATAATATAAAAAACAAAAGCCACAAAGTAAGTACTCATTGATTTGTCAGAAGCCAGAGCAACAAGAGAATAAACCGTTAAGATTAAAGACAAACATCAAACGCTACCGTCCTAAAGGATTTAGGTAGACGTCATCATAGAGTAACAATCTGTCCGATCATCGCACAATCAAAGATGAAAGCATAGTGGCGAACTATAAATGGGTTCACCACTCAACATGCAGTGAGTTGCAAAATGATAGGGTCATGTACTCGTTTGATAAACATTTTAACACGTTTATTAAAGATTGTATGAAAGTGATTATGACCAAGGATCTTACAAAGTTTGTAAATCGCATCACCATATTAGTCATGTTGTGATAGTCCTAGCTTGTCGCAGAAGAGTTCTTAAATTACTATCATATTTTAGAAGTAGATCAGGGTTACGATAATAACATTTGCAAAGGTTTTTCGATGTTTACGGTAAGTGTAGACCCTGCTGGAGTATCTTTTTAGTTATACACATATACGAATATTAAAGTCCTCAACACGACTACAAAGTCTAGAGAAAAGAATAAGGTGAGAAACATAGACCCCATAAGAAGTAGCTCGGGGGAACACCCTCATCTAAATAGGAATAATAAACAATATCAAAATTAAAATCATCTCTCTTGTCATAGATTTTACTAATTATTTCGCCATTTTCAATAGAGAGATGTAAATCAAGAAAAGAAGCGACAGTATTAGAAATTTTAGCTTTGCTGAGTTGATTTTGTTTAGGATAGATATTATTAACCAAAGTAGAAAAGAAAGGATTGTCAATGTTCAGTATGTCATCCAAATACCGATAGGCGTCATTAAAGGCTTCAATTACATCTCTTTCATAGCAATACAAGAACAAATCTGCGACAAGAGGTGCACAATTCGTACCCATGGGATACCAACAATTTGTCTATAAACTGTAGTTCCATACCTGAAGAAATTTTTCTCTAATAGGAAAATGAGTGCTTCACAAAGTTTGAATTTGTTCAGCATCTGGAATGTCCTCTAGAACAGGCATACCTGATATTGTAAGGTTCAGTTTGCGACGCTCAATATCTAATGCTTCATTAAGTGCCTCAGAAAAAACATCATGTTGGCTATCTGCTTTAGCCGGAATGCTTTGACATTTTTTGAGGGTTTCAACTTCTCTTTCTAGTTTATCAATCTTCACTTGCCTAGCATGTATAGACTTTAAAACACGTATAACATCCTCAGATCTACATGAACTACATTCATACGGAGTTTTTAATTTGTCAAGGTCACGAAATAAGGCTAATTGCTGATTTGATATTCCTTCACATCGTGTGTGGTATAAACATTCACACACCTTACTGTTCATGTAATCCTTTAAACAGTCCTTGTTACAACGCCTACATGGGGCTTGATGCTAGGTCAAGGAATGTTGGAAGCTATTCACCAGGGGTTTGCCTTTAACTTCTACCGGCACCCCTCCCACTCATTTTCACAGCGGGCCACATGCTCCATAAAAGTGGTTTTACATCAATAACATTATTAAATAAACACACCAGGCATTAATGCACTCGTACATGGTGGACAAATGCAGGTAGTTCCACTTCGAATATCCAGTATTTGCAGCTCAGCACAATAAATTCTTCGAAAGTTCCTTCACCAACGTATTTGTATGCCATGCCCTTATAGCTAGCTTCACGTGGGAGCTTATAAGCTCCTAAGCCATTTGTAATACTTGTCAGAATGATGCATATGGGCTAATTAGTCAAAATACATACATGTATAAAAAAAAATATAGCTCCTAATGCTGGATGTCAACATTTTGTCCAAATTTGTTTTTGTATAAACAAAAAAATATTAATAATAAAAAAGTTTAAAGGGTTCAAACAATATTTATTTTAACGTACGTTGAAAAACTTGAAAAAAGCTGAAAGAATTATCAAAATGCCGTGAAAAATAAAGAAGATTTGACCTATTGAAAATTTGCAATGAAACATAAATGGACGCGGCCATCTTGGAAAGATGACGTCATCGCGCCTTTTTATCATATATGACATATTGAATGAAATGTCTTTTAAACCAAAGTGGAGAGAGAAAAACGTACAATTTATACATTTTACATCTGTATATTTGTTTTTAATCAATTTGTAGTGATTTGTATTGCTTTGAAATATATCTTGTCAATATACCATATATGGTAAAAAGGCGCGATGACGTCATCGTTCCAAGATGGCCACCTTTATTTATGTTCTTTGCAAATTTTCAATAGGTAATATCTTCTTTATTTTTCATGACATTTTGATAATTTTTTTCTGTTGTTTTTTTAAAGTTTTTCATAGCCCTTTTAAATAAACCTTGTTTGAAAATAGTGCATCAGTCCCTTTAAGGAGCAAAAACACTTCGTGGATTTATGGTTTAAGAGCTGTTAGATCGTTAATTAGATCCTAATGTATTTAGCTCATAAAGCGCAAATGTTGGTCCGATACGAATTATCTTAGGTACGAGTTGTCTCGGGTACGAATTGACACGCATCCGCAACAACAACAACAACAATGGCCGCGCCCTTGAAAGTAAGAAATGTTTTTTAAAATGTAGTTTTTTGCAACATTTATTGAATAGAAATCCTGTTTAAGAATATATGTAATGATATATGTTCTATATTGTTGGCTTTCATGACGCAGAATTTCCAATCTTTGCCTGCTTTATGAGAAAAACGTGAATGTCATCAGTTTTCGCAACTTTCAAGGTCGCCTTTTTTCTCTTTCTTTCTGGTCATAGACAACCATTGGCTTTTCCATAGGTTATCATGGATGTTTTTAAATTGATCAGAAAAAAAGTAAATAAACAATAGGGTAACTCGCCTTTTATGTCGGACTTGCCCCTATAGATTTTTCTACAACTGGAAACGGTCAAAATCAAGGGGTCGGCACGGTGTTGGGATGGTGTTTAAATGGTTTGGTTTTAGGACTCTATACCAAACCATTTAAACACCATCTCAACACCGTGCCGACCCCCCGTGGTCAAAATTGTCCTTGTTGTAAAAGGGAGGCAATCAGAGAATAAATTTACACAAAAGACATCTTAAATAAGTCATTTTTGTTAGGAAATTTGTATACGTTTATAAAAAAACATCATTTTCTCTATTTCAACTTTAATATGGCAACGCGCGAGGCTTGAAGCTTTTTATGATCCAGTTGCAAGGGCGAGTTGAGTGTGAAAAATATGACGCAGTCCCATCAAACATGCTGCACAAATGAATTTCATCTCTTCGTAGTTTGTGTACAAAAAAACAAACAGGAAGCTCTCCGACTGTTGGATGCGCAACGGATTGTCTGATTGGTCAATCGCCCGAAAGATAACAAATAACGGCATATCTGATTGGCTATTCGGTCCATTAATCACATGATGTTTGTGTGTATCAACAATGCCGATTATCCGACACCGAAGTGCCAATTAAGGGAATTAACAACTTTTACAATCGATAATTGATAAGCGTGTGGCGACATCACGGGGGGCATGAACGGATTATGTAATGTTTATTGCGGTCATTTATTACTTGTGGTGTCAGACGGACAATTATACGAAAACATTTTAAAAAAAAATATTAAAATAAAATAATCGCCATTTCTTGTCGACATTTCTTTAAAATAATCGACAGTAGTATAAGATAATCGCAGATGGCGACCATGGCATATGGCAGTGTGAGCACTGTGCTGGTACTGTTAAACAGTTGACGTCGAATGATGCATTAAACCTGGAATGAAAATGACAGGGATCGGTCTCCAGAAGTATGCCAAACACTTGACGTTCACTGCGCATGTCTTATTAGGGAAAAGACTGCTCATGCATATTGTACGAGGGTAAACTTTTTTTTTCTTTGCACTTTAATCATACCTATCAATAGACATATTGAAATAGTGTTTGCCATAGTTTTTAAGTGGATTGTGAATTTGGTTTCAACAAAAAAACTTTTCCATTATTTTTTTTAAAAAATCTTGATAATCATGTTCATTTTTAGCTCGACTATTCGAAAATTAAGAGAGCTTATGTAATCACCACGGGGTCGGCGTCCCACATCAAGGTTTGCGTGTAAGCTGTGTTTACAAGTCTATATCTCTTACATTTCTTATCCTAGCACAACCAAATTTGGCCATGGGCTTCCTTATAGCATTGTCTTAAGGGCTGCATAAGCAATTTTGGTTCCTGTAACCCATGGGCTCCCATGGAACCCAAATTATGATAGCCCATAAAATGTGTCCCATTTCACATCAAATTTTGCGTGTAAGCTGTGTTTACAAGTCTATATCTCTTACAATTCTTACCCTAGCACAATCATATTTGGCCATTAGCTTCCTTATAACATTATCTTAAGGCTGCTTAAGTAAATTTGGTTCCTGTAACCCCTGGGCTCCAATGGAACCCAAATTCTGATAGCCCTTAAAATGTGTCTGTTTCACATCAAATTTTGCGTGTAAGCTGTGTTTACAGGTCTATATCTCTTGCATTTCTTGTCCTAGCTGAACTAAATTTTGGAATTGGTTTCCTTATAGTATGTTGTAAAGGGTTGGGTAATTAATTTTGTCTTCTGCAAATTCTGGGCTCCCATGGAACCCAAATAGTGATGGCCCATAAAACGTGCAATAAAGGCAGATATAGGTTTGCATGTGAGCATGTATATATCTATAAATTTGGTTTGGGATTTCTTATAGCATTATGCATCTTATTCATACTTCACTCATATTGGGGCATGGGCTCCCTCCTCATCCCAGCCCCCACTCCCCCCCCCCCCCCACCCCGCACCCCTCCACATATTTTTTTTAAAACGTTTTTTTACTTCTTTTTTTTTACATATTTCTGTGTTGTTTTGGTCGATTCTTACACATATATGTTGCCCCCTCACCGCCCACCCCCACCCACCTCCACCCACCCCCACCCCTGCCTGTCCCCCTCCCCCCACTTGAAACTGTTTTTTATATTATTTTTTTTACATATTTCTGTGTTGTTTTAGTCAATTCTTACACATAGATGTTGCCCACCCCACACGCCATGGCCCCCGCCTCTCACTACCACCCGCCCCCTCCCCCACCCCAACTTGAAACTATTCTTTTTTTCTTTTTTTTTTTACATATTTCTGTGTTGTTTTAGTCAATTCTTACACATATATGTTGCCCCCTCCCGTCCCCCCCCCCCCCCCCCCCCCCCGCCTCTCACCACCACCCCCCACTTGAAACTATTATTTTTTGTGTTGCTTTTGTCAGTTTGCCCCCTCATCCCCTGCCCCCTCCCTGCAACCCCCCCACCCCCACCAAACACTCGAAACTAGATTTTTTTTTTTTTTTTACATATTTCTGTGTTGTGTTGGTCAGTTCTTACACATATATGTTGCGCTCCCTCTTCCCCCTGCCCCCATCCCCCCCCCACACACACCCTTTTTTATTTACATATTTCTGTGTTGTTTTGATCGATTCATACCCATATATGTTGCCCCCTCACCCCCAACCACCCCCCCCCCCCCACCACCACCCACACCCCTGCCTCGCCCCCACTTGATTTTTTCTTTTTGTCACCACTTTCTCCAAGTAAAGAATTAGGAGCCTAGACTAGAATTCATTTAAAAGTAGGATTCCAGGAACTCCTTACACCTTAAATAATGAATAGAAATATGCTTTATATCTGTATTTATACATATACAGTATATATATTTTTTTTTCACCAACATGTATTTGTAAAGGACAGTTTTTCTTATTTGATTATGTAAAAAAGAACAAAAAAAAAAAACAATAATATATCCGAAATTATGTACCATCCGAACTACTATGACACCGCACTTTTACGGCCCGAACATTTCACAAACATTCAATCGAAATACCATCAATAACGATTTTTTTTCATGCATTAGTGTGTTTTTAATGACAATAACAGTATTTTTTATCACAAAGGAAAGAAAACACAACCCTAATAGCAGAATAATGAGTTTTATGTCCACAATTGTCGACCTCAAAATTGTGACAAACTGCCGACACGAAGCCAGGCAAAATATTCAAACTTCTTATTGTTTCAGTGTGTGTATAACACATTTTAATTACTTTATTGCAAGTGTTTACACAGTTCACAATACACATGGGAGTATTTTGTCTTGAGGAACTTGAGCTTGAGATCCAGTAAAACTTTTTTTTAGACCGGCCCGACGGGCTCCTCGTCTGCAAAATGAGACAGGCCCGGAATGGATTTCGAGGAGCCCCGGGCGTCGGGCTATCCTATTTCTTGAGCACTAAAGACCACAGATTTAAATCATGGAAAACAGAATAATTTGTTGTATTCATTCACAACATAACATAACATATTTACGATTTACTTGCCCACGATTTACCCCAAGAATAATTCTACAAATACATCAGAACATAGATAATTCAATTAGCCATACATTAAAATAATAATAGGCTCACATCTCATGTTCCCATGGGTTTCCTAATTGTTACCCACATTACCCTCAGCATACATTGCTCCCATGCTGGCATCTAATATTTGAAACTCTCTTATCTTATAGTTTCCCTCCCATCTGCAGACAAAATTATCACCTTGGGTATCACCTAATGCATAATATCCATGTAAGCATCATTGAAAATAACAAGTAAGGTCATAACTATAATTAAATTGCTTGTACTTCCCAACCCCATGCATGAAATTTCAAATGGTACACGTGATTTAATTTTGAATTCAGTATACATAACATTTCAATTATATAACCAAACTTAAATCATTTAACATCACACTTCAGGTTACTGCCGTGATTCGGGCTTGCATTAAATCTCTAACTCATCTCAACATGACATTATTAAATGATGTGTCTAAAACTGAGGCTTCCCCTGTGACATATCACTAGTACAATGTTTTAACAAATCTACTATTACTACTTATATTACATACTACTAACTACCTACTTTGTACTATATTACTTGGTACTAATTTTCACATTTTGCTCCAGCACTCACAGTTTGTCAGCCAGAAGGCTTTGGAATTTTTCATATGGGCTCATTTTGCTCCAGCACTCACAGTTTGTCAGCCAGAAGGCTTTGGAATTTTTCATATGGGCTTTCTTTCTCCTTGTCCAAACACTTTATGAAATCTTCAGCTGTTAGTCCTGAAAATCGAAGAGATCCAGAGCTAAATATAGCTTCGTCTGTGATTTCCTCGACTGTTACTCTCACTGTTGCAGTCACGTTCAGTTTGGTGAAAACTTCATGGTCCCAAACTTTAGCCGTAAACAGGTGCACGCCTGCTGGTGTCTGCTTGTTCATGCAGATCAATCCATCATTGAAATCAACACTTAAATATTTTGCCATTACATGGGGTCCTGTGAAATAGAAGTACTTGTCCTTCACATCCCAGTCGTCCGGATCCTCGGCGTACACATTACCAATCACAAGGTCTTCTGTTACACCTTTAAAGTCGTATTTATATACAAAGATTTCCTTGTGCCCTGGGCTGTGTGGATTGTTATTCTCGTCGCCGATCACTATCGTCAATGTGCTGGTTCCAGTTCTACTCTCCAGGCTGTTTTTGCCCCGCATGTCCGACATGATGATTGGCAGGTAGTGTAACTTGCCTTCGTCACGATTAAACTTCTTCACATACGAAATACATTCCTGAATTTTAACTTTTAATATCCTTTACATTCCAATTTTAAACATCCGTTTTGGAACAGTGCCCGGATTCTCCACCATTATGTGACCGGGATCCTTTAATTTATTACATTGATATTTCATATTAATCATATCTCATAATCACTCGCTTGGCTCGGCCATGGGGAATTAGCCAAAAGCAAACACAAGTCACTATTTCCTTTTAACATGTTGTTTATTTTCTATTCACTAATTTAATATTATATGTCCACATTGTAACTTTACTTTATTATTATTATCCTAGTTCTACCCTTTTCAATATATAACTGAAACCTTTCTTTCATAACTCCGAAACCGTCTTCTACCTCGCTCAAACCTTACTGACTAAGTCTATCCAAAACCCTTTTCCAATTCCCGCTCATTTCTAAGCACCATCCTCTTACATCTAGACACACCCAAAATCATACATACAAAACCCTGCCATCCAATTAGATATTGATATTAACTTGTCTATAATCATTAAATAAAGATTATCCTAGGAGTCCAGCATCAACCTTAACAAAGTACATCTATTGCATTAATAAATACCTGCTGTATAATAGATAAGTGTGACTATTTTCACTTTGATGATCCAGACTGTAGCAAATTAAATCTATAGCCAGATTGTCCCACACTGGGTCCAGTATGTACCAACATCAATCAACAAGCTCTGGGATCAACAATATTAAATCTTATCATAAAATTTAATAAAATCATTATCATTATTTATCATCAGGTTACACTTGTTGCAAAATTGTAACATTTTAGTACAAGAGAATGAAATAATTTAAGCCAATACTTTTCAACAACCAAGTAAAGTCGATCATGAAAAATTGTAATCAATAAATCAAACTAAAGGCTTAACTGATCGATCAACTCGATTAATCGGAACAGCACTAGTATTTTGTTTTAATATTGTACACATATGCTTGTATATTTATATGACATAATTTTGTTCATGAAAACCAATCAATCAAGAAACTATTATATTACATATTTGTCTGTGATTTGTATAGAAAATACTGGGAATAGAAAAGCTATATTTACTCATTTGCTCTATTGCGAAATATCTCCCAGTGGGAGTTATTTCGCAGTATGGAACATTGCTCGGCCTTTTCCGTCAGTGGCGGGAACACCAGATGACGTTCCGATTGTTTTACGGACGTCGTCGTCAGATTCCGCCACTAGGGAATACCGATTACGGAAATTAACGAAGAGTTGCGGTTCCACTTGTTTTGTTTGTATGACGTAACATCGTCTTGGCGTTCTCATGCAAACTGGTGTTAAAAGGCGTATGTATCACTGCGCACTAAGAACGAAAGAATGAATGAAAGAAAAATAACAAACATAAGAGTTTTTTCCTCGTTTAAATCGTCACAAAATGTGTAATATATAGTTTAATAACTAGTGTTTTTGAGATACCGGAAATAATTCTCTCCCTCAAAAACACTGGTAATTAAACTCTATGTAATTATTTATTTAGAATAACTATATTTGGACTCAACTGCACTTGTGCTAAAAAATTACAGTGAAATCTAAATCCTTCAAACATTCATTTTTAATAAACCCTTTTTATTTTAATACTTATAGCATGTTATGAGAACAATCAATTTATAGTGTTTTTTCCTTCAATTAGTTCAACATTGTTGGACCACATTTTTTCAACATCATTCTATCTTTAATTTCAATACTAATTTCTTCCAAATAATCACTAGCATCATTTGAATGAAGGTTTACATGTACACAAAAAATAGTGAATCACATCACATTGTTTTATAAATTGTAATAGCTCGAAGTAACGGTATATAACACCGGTAAACTTATAATTGACCACGTTTCGGTCGTGTGAACATGTAGTGTAATCATGCTGTGTTCTTCATTCATTCTGCGAATTTCGTAGTTGGTATGGCAGGTAAGCCAATATTGAAGAAACAAAGAATAATGTATATCTGACCCGATCACTGTGCAAAATTTACTCACGGAATAGTAAAAAGGCATTTTAAAAAAAAAACGAGTGTGTATTACGGTTCTGTCTTTCCCTTTACTATAGTATATACATTGTACGATTCTAGCCTTCCCTTTACATATACTAGAACAATATAATTATCTTCTTCTCTCTGTCCTTTTGCTATACTATTGTAATGAAAGCCGGTTTCCACTTTTGACAATAAAATATATTCATCAAGTGAAGGTAAATAAATATTAGGTCGTCCATGATGATAAAATAATACTTTAGGTATTGCCCAGCAAAATATCAAGGACAAATGTGACATGATCATGTGATTATGTTTGATTGACACGTTCTGGCAACTCATCCTCGGCTATGCCCATCTCAGTGTTTATATGAACCAACGAGCTGAGACCATATTCAATCAATTACATAACTTTCTTTAAAAAATTAAGAAATAAAATATTTCCAGCAGGTTTATATTGTCCCAGATCAATACCTGGTGGGAGGGACTTAAAGTCCATTCATACTCAAGGGCCGTAGGCCTGCGGTTTCAACGTGTTTAAAGTTTCACACAATATAAACCTGCTGGAAATATTTTATTTGACGGATTATTATGTATTTTATACACACATTTTCGAGACAATGAACAATAATACAAACAAATTCTCACAACTTACATTGTATGTCCATCTCTCAGCACCAAACGAAGAAAATATACAGCTTTATCGTGTTTTTAACAATTTCTGTTTGTTGTTTGACGTAACATGGCTTTAAACTAACCTAATCTTTGTTTTGGATGTTTTCCGACATTGAAGATTGTTTAAAATGACGTCCTAGCGGTTGAAGGACGTGACGTCTGAGGTCTTGTTAGCATTTTTAAAAACTCCTCAATAACCGATCAGCATTGAGTATTGTAATAAACCATGTTAGATTTTAGAATTTACTTTGTAATTTCAGGGACAGCTCCAGTCCTTCTTGAGTGTGGGCATCAGATGGAGCCTTTGTTCTGCAAGATGTATGTCTGGGAGCGGGAAGAAAGACGGGCCCCCTCCATGGGCTGCCAGACATGTGCCTACAGGAAAAACATCATACGCCATGCAGCTGACTAAAATACAGAATAGGGATTTATGGGTAAGGCCAGTATTTTTGTATATTTATAAGACTACCAACTTCTGTACCTAAACATTTGGCAAAATTAAAAAAAGGAATGCGATTCCAAAAACTATTGCCTCCCAAAGTCAAAATGTTGATTTTTATACCCAAATACCAAACCCAAAAAGCAACATTTAATACTTGTATATTGGTTTTAATTTGGTTTTAGGGTGCATGGTGGCAGGACCCTTCCGATGGAGTGAAAATGGCATTATAAACCTGGTCCACAACTCGGCATGATTATTCTTTTACCATATATCCATGGACCAATAATTCCTTTATATTTATAAAACAAAACATCTATATAAAAAAAACACTTTTTTTTACATATTTCAATTTTTGCAAAAAAATATTTCGGTATAATAAAATAAATATTGCATCCAAGTGAGGGACAGTGTCAGTATTTATACAGTATCGCCTGAATGTTGCACTAAACATTACACAGGTAGTATGCTGAAGTTACGGAGTTAAGAAGTTTGCGTAACCTTTTACCGAAGGGTATGACCGTATGTTTCAACTTAATTGTTTCAATTAACGCCTGGGTACATCAGTACACTTACACTTGACACAAAGTCTGTATCATCTCTGCTGATTTTGAACATAAAACATCCTGCGGCTTTAAACTTTAGACTGGTTCCATATTGAGTATATATTAATAGTACTAAAGAATGTCTGTTATAAGCTCGACTATTCAAAAAAACAATCAAAATTCAAGATGGCCACCACGGCTATAAATAGATTTTTAAAAAAACAAGTTTGTAGCAACTACTTCTTGAAAGCTATAATTGATATTGATATGGGCCTTTTTCTAAAATGATCATCAGCATGGCATGATGTTGGTCGTTGTCGAAAATCATTTTGATTCAACATTAAACATGGTTGCCATCGGCCATCTTTGTTTACATAGAGTTATATATAAAAACTTGTAGCAACTACTCTGAAACTACTTGACATATTTTCATGAAACTTCACAGGAATGCTGATCTAGCTTTCAGAACCTGCCAGTAGAGCTTCAAGGTCGTTGACCTCTTGTTAAAAAGAAGACTATCTGAAATATACCTTTTTCACCTTTATCTGTAATAAAAAGGCCCCAGAGCAGAATCCAATTTTAGTGTGGATTGCATACTCTGCTTGCATATTTGGACATCCGAGTCTTCACTTTGAGTTTCTTACAAAATTATCTGCCCTTCTCTCAGTCGCTATTTAAAGATTAACATTACATAAGTATATTTGCACATTTTCACAAGTCACGGTTGTCACCTGGATAATCAGGTTTCTTTCTATTTCCAACATTCTTTAAACTTTTTACTTTTTACCGATGATCGATTATTGTGTTGCATAATCTTTCATCATAATGCCCAAGTAACCGATGATTGGTTACAATCGATTAATCGGTACATCACTACAGTTCATACATTTATTCTGCAGAGGCAGCGAAATGAGAAGGTGAATCAGCCATGGAAGCAGATCTTGCTGGACTACAACAAAAGAAAGATAGCAAAGGCCAATGAACCTCCACCCCCACCTCCTAAACTACTCATGGTCAGACTTGTCAAGGGGACAGGGAGGAGACCCTACTGGGAGAAGGAGGCTGTTAGGGATCTAGGACTGGAGAAGGTATGAAATGAGTCAACTGTCTCGCAATTATGTTAAAATATAAAAGAAATTTTACAACATACCGTATACCGGTAAACCCTAATAACCCCATCCACACCACACCACATCACACCATCCACCCACTCAACCCCCTCCCGGGTGTAACATTTTGAAAAGGCGTACGTTTATCTGAGATCAAAAATACATAATTTAACTTTTAAATCGGTCAATATACATTCCTTTTCAAAAGAAATATTATTGTCAATCAATCAATTAATGCATCTCTAGTGATTTTGTGACTTGCATCTTTTGGTAAGTTTTAAAAAAATTATTTCTGAAAAAAGGTGTGGGGTGTTTATTAGAGATTATACAGTATACACGAAGTACACAGACAATAACGTATTACATTTTTTGAGAAACCACTTTACGGCTTTACAGCCAGGATAAAGTCCAAAACTGGATCGTTGAATTAAGAGTTAACAACAAAAATAAACGATAGAATTTGCAGCAACTCTGCAGTTCAGAGTGAGAAGGTTCTAGGCCCATTTTCCATATTTTATCTCGATGTACATGTAGGATGAGCCTGGCATGTTCATGCCTGTTAGGCGCCATATAACCTTTCATGTGTTGGTGCGCCTTAAACCACAATTCAATTCAATTCATTTTACTCAGTCAAGGGTATTTAAAGAACCCATGACAAATCCTATACTTTTAATCAACACATACACATTATGTGACCTGAACACCTGAATAGAGTTTTGATAAACATTTTTGTAGTATAATTTTGCTTTTATTTGGCGGGTAAATTTCTTTTGAAAAGGAATGTATATTGACTGAATCCTTAGCAAGGGAAAATCATGGCCTTTCAATATTTTCAGGGAATAGATGGCCAAGCTTCATCACCAGTCCAACAGAACAACTTTTAAAAGATTAACCCTTAACCCGCTACATATATATAAGGGACTTTTCTTTCTTTGAATTAAGGACATTCCATTTATGTGACCGAGGGTTTACAATGGACGCAAAGGCAATTATAGTCATGCTTTAGTGGGTTAAGGATTAAACTATTTTATGTTCAGAATATTTTATTGAAAGTTGGCATAACATTAAATTTTCTTCTGACAATTTGCAAACAGATATACATTTTAAATTATCTTAAATATTACATTCTTAAATGCGTAAAATACTTTCTGGGTGCTTATTTTTTACATGAAGACTTTCCATGACATAGGGTGTCAAATTTCTTAAAATCTTAAGTCTTGTCAGGCAATACCCTTTTTTGCTTCTTAAGAAAATTTATAAATTCAGCGTACGTTAAATTGCAGATATTCAAACCAGTCGTTATAAAAAACAAGCAAGCAAACAGCCACCTGTTACGAGAAATCAAGCACTTGGTAGAAATACAACCCTTGACATTCCCGTATGGCCTGCCAGAGTCAGAAGAGGACTTTGAACATTGTTACATCCGTGATAACGGTGAATTCGTTGTCACTAAGAAACTTGAGCCAGTTGGCGAGAGCGAGCAAGCTGTGAAAATATCAACTGAACAACCAGAGAGTGTGTGGACTATAAAACAGGACTTAATAGATGAGACGCTAGAACGTAGGAAAGTGTTGTACCAAATAAGTCAGGAATATTATCCAACAAAATACGTCTATAAGCGAAACGAGGACGGGAAAGAGTACCGATATAAAGGAAATCTTAATGTGGGACAAGAAAAGATTTGGTACTAACCCCGAAATATTGCAATTAAAAGTTTTCAAAATGAGTTAAACAAGTTTCAGTTTGTATTTTACAGTCATTTATAGTTCTTAGCAGTGACACCGACTCGTGTCTGCGTGAAAGGGAATGTAGCCGCATAGCTTTGAAAAACTTGGAAAAGGGTAAAGAATTATCGAAATCAGACGACTTACAAAGAAGTTATGACAATAAACTTCAAAAAAGGTGAAATAATTATCAAAATCGGATGATAAACAATGAAGACCATTTGAAGGTTTTTCTAAAACGTATATGGAAGCCGCCATTTTGAGAGCTATGTCATTATTATAAGTTCTAAAATGACCATATATTGAAAATTTATGAATATGATAATTTACTGATTTAAAGAGAAAATTACAGCAACCGTATGAAAAATATGTATACTTGCATGTAAGAGTATTAGTGAATTATATTACCAGTAAAAGATCTTTAATTCATTTGCAGTGATTTTCTTTGCTTTGAATGAAATTTGTCAGTAGGTCATATAATTATGGTCATTTAGAACTATGACATCATAGTCATCAAAATGGCGGCTCCCATATCCGTTTTAGAACAACCTTCAAATGGTCTTCTTTGATTATCATCCGATTTTGATAATTATTTCACCTTTTTCAAAGTTTTTCAGAACTCTTAATAATTTAATGATTGTTACTACATTCTAAAGAGACATGTCATCCCTTTAAATATTTATTTTGAACTAAATAACTTCGATCAATATCAGTTTTTACTTTCTGTATGTTCCATAGACATTGAATATTGACTTTAAAAAAAATATATCCACTAAACGACAGATATGTTTAACTACCAGATTTTGTTTTATTCCATAATATTAAGTTATAAAATAAATAAACATCTGTAAACTTTTGTGATGCAGAAAAATCGGTGATCACTCTTAGGATTGAATATGGATGCTTCTGGGTGAAGGATAGTACATTACCGGTATTAGTTATTGGGTTTGTTACTGACCCCCCCTACAGAAATATGTGGGGTCAGTCAAATATATAGGAGGACTCGGTTTGTTAATGATTTATTGCTTCGAGCAGCTTTTTTAAGGCAATCACCGATATTTAACCCATTTTAATGACAGATAATTCAGCTATTAGCAATCGAATTTGACGTCAGGACCGGTACAGTTTAAAAACATTATTAATTTACTTACTTTGTTACAAATGCCTTAAAGAACTATTTGCAAACGATTTAAACTTTGAATCGGAATTGTAGTCCATATTGTTTTAGTGACCCTCTATGAAATCTACTGACCCACTATAGAATAATAGAGTCACCATGTGACCGCTCTAACCCAATGAAATTCTTAAGGGCTGACGTTACCAGCTTCCTGTTGTCTGTCCTGAGGGGTAGAACTCCAAAGATTCATCATGTTGTGGCCGTGAGGTGATGGAATTGAATTGGGTTTTAAGGCGCACCAACACATGAAAAGGTTATATGGCACCTAACAGGCATGAACATGCCAGGCTCATCTTCGATGTACACCGAGATAAAATATGGAAAATGGGCCTAGAACCTTCTCACCCTGAACTGCAGAGTTGCTGCAAATTCTATCGTAGAAACTCCATTTACGCTGGAGCCACGTTAATGGTTTTTTTGCCACTGCTCTTTTGATGCAAGCGAGATAGCACCTGAAACAATGCAGGGATCATGATGAAGACCTTTAATGAACATGAACAAAAAATGATAAAATGAACATGAATTTGGGGGGATTCTACCCCTCTGCCTACCCCTCCAAAGGGATCTGCAGTGGCCCTATTCTTTGCCCCGTGATCAAACGGGGGCCTCCGGGAACCACACGGCGGTGAGGTGATTATGGCTCAGATACGTTTCAAAGTATAAGGACTTGACAATGAAACTTTGTTCACATCATCAGCATGATCCAAAAAATACTTTTTAAAAATGCTTATAACTCTCTGATTCAATTTTTGCTGTAATAGCTGCATGCCAGCAGAGCTTTTGTGTTGCCTGTCTGTCAGTCATCTGTCGTTTACTTTTTACCGTATGAACACGATAGGAACTCATTATTAATCGGATCTTTACTAAACTTTGCCAAGATCAATGGTCAATGAAAACTCGGACAAGTTCGAAAACCAGCCAGATCAAATTATTAACAACTGAAAAACATCATTTTCGAATTTGATCTTTACCAAACTTTGCCCGATTGTTGATATTAATGAAAGCTCGGACAAGTTTGAAAACCAGCTATAGGAACACCAGAGTTAATGGCCCCTTGATTTATTTGAAAATGCTTTATTCTGCCTTGTGATCACTCGAGCACATTCATTTTGTGTTAGACACGTTTTCGAGCATTTGTTGATTTACATATATAGTTTATATTACTACCATATCATCCCTTATTTGTAAATAGTTTTTATCATATATTTACATTAATTTTTAATTAATCCTTCTTTTCTTCATCTTTCGTCAGTCTTCGCGCACAATATGACCTATTTATGTGACGACGTGCCGTAAAACACCATTCATCCATCCATCATTTTGTGTTTGTTCTTTACTAAACTTTGCCAGATTGTTGATGTCAATGAAAGCTCGAACAAGTTCGAAAACCAACTATACTGGATCAGTAACACCAGAGTTATTGGAAAATGCCAAAGGGTGCCTTGTGAACACTCTAGCTTCTCCATTTTTTATTTGATCTTTACCAAACTTACACAGCAGTAATTTTGCTTTGTTGACGCTCTAGCTCCTACACTTTTCATCCGATCTTAAAGAAACTAAACGCCAGATAACGACAACCCCAAAAAACTCCATGCGTGTGTTGTCCGTAAAGTTATTCAAACTTGGTCAATTGTATACTGGCACCATGTCCCGGCCAAGATCGAATTTCAGCCCCATCGCCTCAGTCATTACAGAGTTATGCCTGTTGAAATAAAACCCAAAATCAACATGACTCGAAACTGTAATATCAACCAGCATTCTAAACAGAAACTCGTACTGCTGCAATACGTGATTGCAGGATTTCTCTTTGAATTGAATGTTGTTTAATGTCTCATCAACACATCACAGAGAGAGAGAGGAAGGATACCGAGTCACTTCTCTTGAAAAAAGTGAGTTACCTCCGCTGTAAAACGTGTTACTTCCCTTGAAAAAAGTAATTTCATTTGTAAACAAGAGTTACAATATACTTCCCCTGAAAAAAGTTAATTCCCATGAAAAAAAGAGTTACTTCCCTTGAAAAAATTAATTACTTCCCTTAAAAACAAACAAGTTACCTTCCTTGAATAAAACTAGTTACTTCCCTTGAAAAAAGGATGGAGTTACTTCCCTTGAACAGTAACTTCAGTAAGGAATGAGATATTGAAACAAAACGTGCCGTGTAGGTAGCTTATATGGAAGCTTGGTAGTGCATTTGAGGTCACTGCAGTCGAGGTCAAGGTATTTTTTTCCCTAAAAACAGAAAAATGGTTTCCAGCCAATAACTTGTTAATAAAGATATATAAAATAAAACAAAACTTGATGAGTTGTTGATAGAATTACACGAGTTTATTTAATCCTGATAGAATAACAAAGACAAATGGTAAATTCAACATTTTTTTACATCAATAAAATAAGAAACAGGTCAAAATGTGCATTTTATCATTAGCTCGACTGATCAAAGATCAGCAGAGCTTGTGCCTTGGTGCGCTGTCCGTCCGTCTGTCCGTCCGTCCGTAAACTATTTTTTGTGGCAACTACTCCTCTGAAACTACTGTTCGGATTTTCATGAAACTTCACAGAAAAGTTGTTCTTGGTGTCTAGTTGATCCTAGCAAAAATTCAGGTCTGCCGGAAATTCAAGATGGCCGCCACGGCTAAAAATAAATTTTAAAAATGCGATTTTGTGGCGACTTCTTCACAAAAACTGTAAATGATATGATTTGGTACCTTTACCAAAATGACTGGCATGACATGTAGTTGATCCTAATCAAAGTTCATTTTGATTGGATGTCAAACATGGCCACCAGCGGCCATCTTTGTTTACAAAGAGTTATATAGGAAACAAGAGGTCAATGACCTTGAAGCTCTACTGATAGATTTTGATAGCTAGATCAGCATTCCTGTGAAGTTTCATAAAAATCTGTGAAGTAGTTTCAGAGGAGTAGTCGCTACAAGTTGAAGTTTTTACTATATAACTCTAGGTAAACAAAGATGGCCACTGGCAACACCTTGTCATGCTGATCATTTCAGAAAAAGTCCCATATCAATATCACTTACAGTTTTCAAGACGTAGTCGCTACAAACTTATTTTTTAAAAATCTATGTTTAGTCGTGGTAGCCATCTTGAATTTCCGGCCGACCTGAAATTGTGCTAGGATCAACTAGACATCAAGAGCAACATTCCTGTGAAGTTTCATGAATATCCATCAAGTTGTTTCAGAGGAGTAGTCGCTACACATTTTTACTATACAATCTCTATGTAAACAAAGATGTCCACTGGCGCCCATGTTTAATGTCGAATCAAAATAATTTTCGACAAGGATCAACATCATGTCATGCTGATCATTTTAGAAAAAGTCCCATATCAATATCACTTACAGTTTTCAAGAAGTAGTCGCTACTTTTTTTTTTTTAAAAATCTGTTTTTAGCCATGGTGGCCATCTTGAATTTCCGGCCGACCTGAAATTTTGCTAGGATCAATTAGACATCAAGAGCAACATTCCTGTAAAGTTTCATGAAAATCCGCCAAGTAGTTTCAGAGGAGAAGTCGCAGAAGAGCAGTGGCAGAAAAACAATAAACGTAGTTCCTGCGTAAATGGAGTGTCTACAATAGAATTTGCAGCAACTCTGCAGTTCTGCAGGTGAGATGGTTCTAGGCCCATTCTCCATATTTTATCTCGATGTACATCGAGGGTGAGCCTGGCATGTTCATTCCTGTAAGGCGCCATATAACCTTTCATGTGTTGGTGCGCCTTAAAACCCCAATTTTATTCAATTAAGTCAAAATGATACTGGGTTAATATATCAAGTTGGTTATTTTAGCACTGAGAAATGCTTAAAGATTGCCATATGTCCCTTTAAAATTCCTTTCCCCCACCTGACAGATAAAGCAGAGGCGAGAGTATAAGGTCACAAGTACAGTGTTCCATGGTCATGTTTCACACCCGTAATGATGACAAGGCCAGACTGTCCGCAAACATAATTTGGTTCATACAAAAAGTAAGAATAGAATGTTCTCGTAAAATTTATTACTAATACAACAGTATAACCAAGGTCATAATAATGTATAACTGAATGGTCATAATTCATATATTACCGTATTTAATATGAAGTTCTTTCTGTGAAAATAATAGCTCCAGCGGTTTTATATTATTTTTCAACCATGATGGTAAGAAAAGCGAACAATGGAAGGAAAACAGACCGTAATTTCCTTCCTCTTTTTCCTTTCCATTGTTTCTTTTTCATACAACCATGGTTGAAAAATAATGTAAACCACGAGAGGTATAATTGCCTTTTCCATGGCTTATATAACAATTTAATATTAATGCCATGATCCAGGATATATGACCGGGATATGAAACGGCAGCACAAACGCTGTATTGTACTGAAAACACGGATAATTAAGTTCAATATTTATACATTTTAAAAACAAACAATTAACACCTATAATTAACAGTTGAAAATTTAAAAACATTTAATACTATACTGCCCATTCATCTTAATGCTAATATTCCTGTAAGAATTAACACACATGTTTACCTGTCCCCGAGTGTTCTTGTAGTTGGTAACACATCATTTCAGGTTTAATGATATGTATGAATATTTACATTGCAGAATAAGATACAATGTTTCAGGTAAAAAAAAAAGCATCTGATTTTTTTAATGGAGTTGTTGTTTAGGGCTATTCCATTTAGATTTAGCCACTCGTCTGTCGTTCCTAATAAAAAATCAAAACAAATCACAGTTGTGGGCCTTTATAAGATGTATTCATTGGATCGTGTGGAAGATGTGTGCATAGTTTCATTGTTGATTACCTAATACTTTGAAAGTTATTAGCCACAATCGGTTATGGACGGATAACGCCATGACATAATACGTCTCTACGGACATATAAAAACTGTCATTTATTATTATAATACCCATACAATCACTTATTTTCTTGTTAAAATATGGTTTTTATTTTAAACTAATAAAGTTCTTCCTACTGTCACAGTATTGGTTGACCCCCGCGTGGTTCCCAGGCAGGAATAGGGCCACTGCTTATCCAGACAAAGGGGTAAAATCCCCTCGAATTCATGTTCATTTTGTCTTCATCATCGCCCCTGTATTGTTTCAGGTGTTACTTGAGTGGTGGCAGAAAACTGATCGTGACTCCAGTGACAAAATGGAGAGTTGACAAAATAATTTACCACAGGAAATTGCATCTTTTGATTATTACCTTCTGTTATTATAATTATGTATGTAAATAAATATAATAACAGAAGGTAATAATGAAAAGATGCAATTTCCTGTGGAATTTACAGCAACTCTGCAGTTTAAGAGGTCCTAGGCCCATTCTGCATATTTTTTGTCACAATGTAAATTTAGGGTGAGCCTGGAAATTGTTCATTCCATATTACCTTTTTGTGTCGGTGTGCCGAATAATACATTTAAATCAATTGTATTTCTTATTTTCTCCGTAGGGTTCCATATATAAAATACCCGAAAGTTAAAATAACCGAGTGATAATGGAAGTTTATCAACATATGAACAATGACACGTGGTGAAATTTTACCAGTAAAAGGCAGTGTAAGGCAGGGAGTCGTTAGTACAAACTGGGTAATTCCGGCTACAGTCGGAGTCGTACCTCGTGTGCATTTCAATGGATCACTATGTTCAAAATCTTAAACAAACTAACCCGCCAAATAACTGCAAAATTACACTATAAACAATTTATCAAAACTCTGTCCAGGTGTTGAGGTTATATGATAATGTGTATGAGCCAATTAAAAATGTAGATTTATTAACAAGTTCTTAAAATACCCATGATTGAATATGCGTAAAATTAATTGTGAGTTGAATTCGAAGCTCCAGTTTTGCGGTTTGGCTTGGCAGGTTAAAGCCGTTTTATTGTGTCTATACAGAATATGTAAGTTATATGTATACCTTGTTGTCAGTAGGTTTAGAAACGGTGTACATAAGTTGTAATGGTGTGCTTGTTGATGGCGGGGTAGGGACTTTAACATTTTGTTAGCAGGATACCGACACAGCACTGTTGCTATATAAACAATAGAGCCGTCGGCCACATGTGTTGATGTATGATTTGCGATACGTGTTTGTTATATTACAAAACAGATGAAGGTTATATTTTTGATTTTGACTGTGAATGCCATTTGGGCTGCAATCTACTGAGATCTAGGGTGCGGTCATGTTAGTAATATAGATTCCTTCTTCATACATTTGAGATATATTGTTTCCATGAAAACTGAGATATTGTGAATTTATTATTGCTTACATGTATTTACGTTTGGCTCGCTTCTACTACAAATGCAATAAAACAGTTATAGAGTGGTATAGAGACTGATACCAATAAATACATTTGAATACATTTGATTACATTTCTAATGGTGAAAGATCAGGATTTCTCAATGAAAGAACATTCATAATCACTAATATTAATAACTAACTTGGAATACAAAAGTTACTAACTATGCCGTTGAGTCATAATGTCAATAAAGTGTGAAGAAGTCAATGTCATTTGTCGAGAATGGTCAATATTATGAGGACCAGTTTAGGTGGCTTGTAATAGTTGTAAACAGAGAACTAGTCTAGTAGGCTTGTAACAGTCATCAATAGAGGTCGAGTCTAGTAGGCTTGTAACAGTGACCCATAGAGGACCAGTCTAAGTGGTTTATAACAGTCTCCAATAGAGGACCAGTCTAGGTGGCTTGTAACAGTAGTTAACAGAGGACCAGTCTAAGTTACTTGTAACAGAAGTTAACGGAGGACCAGTCTAGGTGGCTTGTAACAGTAGTTAACAGAGGACCAGTCTAGTGGCTTGTAACAATAGTTAATAGAGGACCTCTCTAGATAGCTTGTAACAGTCATCAATAGAGACCAGTCTAGGTGGCTTGTAACAGTAGTCTACACAGGACCAGTCTAAGTGGCTTGTAACAGTCATCAGTAGTGGACCAGTCTAGATGGCTTGTAACAGTCATCAATAGAGACCAGTTTAGATGGCTTGTACCAGTAGTCAATAAAGGAAGAATCTAGGAGGCTTGTAACAGTCGTCCATAGAGGACCAGTCTAGGTGGCTTGTAATAGTCGTCAATAAACGGAGGCGTAGCTGACCTGAAGTGCATTTATAGGCCTAACAAAGTAGGGGTACGGGGGCATGCTCCCCTTGCGTCTTTTTTTTTTTTAAACTTTGCTATGTAATGGTGCGTTTTGTCGTATATCTGACCAAACACTTGTGTGTTAAATATTTTTGACAAATTTGAGAATTAATATTTGACAAAGTTGAATTACCTACACTGTAAAATAAAACAAGAAACAAATGCTGACCATTAACCCCCACCGGCTTAAGTTTTATTGCATATTTGGACTTTTCATTTTTTTTCATTTTCCGAATTGATGTATAGGCCCGGGCCTATAGGGCTAATAGTAGCTACGCTGATGATAAAGGACCAGTTTAGATGGCTTGTAATAGTTGTCAATCGTTCAATAGAGGATCAGTCTAAATGGCTTGTAACAGTAGTCAATAGTTCAGTAGAGGACCAGCCTAGGTGCCTTTAACAGGCATCACTAGAGGACCAGTCTAGATGACTTGTAACAGCTGTCAATGAAGGACCAGTCTAGATGGCTTGTAACTGCATGCAGTTGTCAAAAGAGGACCAGTCTAGGTGGCTTATAACAGTCGGCAATAGAGGACCAGTCTAGGTGGCTTGTAACAGTACAGACTGCTTCACTGCGCATGTACCATTTCACTCATACAAGCGACAGTCAAACACCGATTTCTTTGCCGCAAATTACGGCTAAGTCTTAAGCACATTCCAACCACGATTGTGGCCAAGCGTCTGATCTACATTCTATAAAAAGATAAACATGTATTAGGCTTTTACTCAATAATGTTTACATAATGCAGACGCGTCACTTACATAAAGGAAGTAAGAATGCGGGATATCTATAAACTGTGAAAATGGCTACGCCTATAAAACACGCTATAAACATAATGGCGGACTTTTACAGTTTTTTATATTTAAATGCTGTGTAGCAGTCTAGTTACAGTAGTCAATAGAGGACCAGTCTTGGTGGCTAATAGCAGTTGTCAACAGAAGACCAGTCTAGGTGGCTTGTAACAGTTGTCAATAGGGGACAAGTCTAGGTGGCTTGTAACAGTCATCAATAGAGGACCAGTCTAGGTGGCTTGTAGCAGTAGTCAATAGAGGACCAGACTAGGTGGCTTGTAGCAGTTGTCAATAGAGGACCAGTCTAGGTGGTTTGTAACAGTAGTCAAAAGAGGACCAGTCTAAGTGACTTGTAACAGTCTTCAATAGAGGACCAGTCTAGGTTGTTTGTAATGGTTGTCAATAGAGGACCAGTCTTTGGCTTGTAACAGTTGTCAATAGAGGACAAGTCTATGAGGCTTGTAACAGTCGTCGATACAGGACCAGTATAGTGGCTTGTAACTGTCTTCAGTAGCGGACCATTCTTGTTTGCCTGTAACAGTAGTCAATAAAGGACCAGTCTAGGTGACTTGTAACAGTTGCCAATAGAGGACCAGTCTAGGTGGCTTGTAACAGTTGTCAATAACGGACCAGTCCTGATGGCTTGTAGCAGTAGTCAAAATGTAGCTTGTAACAGCCGTCAAAAGAGGACCAGTCTAGGTGTCTTGTAACAGTAGTCAATAGAGGACCAGTCTAAGTGGCTTGAAGGTCTTCAATAGAGGACCAGTGGCTTTAATCATTGATCAATATTAGTTAATGATGTGGAAGGTTCTGACTTCCATTACATAAAGACATACATACATGAATGAATATATATTAAAAAAAGACATTATACATGAAGTTAAACTTGTAAATACAACATGTAATTATGTACAACTGAAAGACTAGCATATTCTTTATGACCACCTTATGAAAAAGTTTTACATTTGTTATAAATATGAAGAAAATCGCAATATGAACATGTCCTGTAAAAGGAAAATTCCATTATGAACATGTCATGTACAATGAAAATTCTCAAAAAAAACATGTCATATAAAAGGAAAATTGTCAAATAAACATGTCATATAAAAGCAAATTCTCAAATGAACATGTCATGTAAAAGACAAATTCTCAGTTTGAACATGCCATGCAAAAGGAAAATTCCCAATATGAACATGTCATGTACAAGGAAAATTCTCAAATGAACATGTCATGTAAAGGGAAAATCCCAATATGAACATGTCATGTACAATGAAAATTCTCAAATAAACATGTCATGTAAAAGGAAAATTCCGATATGAACATATCGTGTAAAAACAAAATTCTCAATATGAACATGCCATGCAAAAGGAAAATCCCCAATATGAACATGTCGTGTACAAAAAAAAAATTCAACAAATGAACATGTCAAGTAAAATGAAAATTCTCAAATGAATATATTGTATAAAAGGAAAATCCCAATATGAACATGTCATGTACAAGAAAAAATTCTCAAATGAACATGTCATGTACAAGGAAAATTCTCAAATGAACATGTCATGTAAAAGGAAAATTCTCAGTTTGAACATGCCATGCAAAAGGAAAATTCCCAATACGAACATGTCATGTACAAGGAAAATTCTCAAATGAACATGTCATGTAAAGGGAAAATCCCAATATGAACATGTCATGTACAATGAAAATTCTCAAATAAACATGTCATGTAAAAGGAAAATTCCGATATGAACATATCGTGTAAAAACAAAATTCTCAATATGAACATGCAATGCAAAAGGAAAATCCCCAATATGAACATGTCATGTACAAGAAAAAATTTCAACAAATGAACATGTCAAGTAAAATGAAAATTCTCAAATGAATATATTGTGTAAAAGGAAAATCCCAATATGAACATGTCATGTACAAGAAAAAATTCTCAAATGAACATGTCATGTACAAGGAAAATTCTCAAATGAACATGTCATGTAAAAGGAAAATTCTCAGTTTGAACATGCCATGCAAAAGGAAAATTCCCAATATGAACATGTCATGTACAAGGAAAATTCTCAAATGAACATGTCATGTAAAGGGAAAATCCCAATATGAACATGTCATGTACAATGAAAATTCTCAAATAAACATGTCATGTAAAAGGAAAATTCCGATATGAACATATCGTGTAAAAACAAAATTCTCAATATGAACATGCAATGCAAAAGGAAAATCCCCAATATGAACATGTCATGTACAAGAAAAAATTTCAACAAATGAACATGTCAAGTAAAATGAAAATACTCAAATGAATATACTGTGTAAAAGGAAAATCCCAATATGAACATGTCATGTACAAGAAAAAATTTCAACAAATGAAAATGTAATGTAAAAAGAAAATTCTCAAATAAACATGTCATGTACAAAGAAAATTCCCAATATGTCATGTGAAAGGAAAATTCCAATATGAACATGTCATGTACAAAGAAAATTCCCAAAATGTCATGTGAAAGGAAAATTCCAATATGAACATGCCATATACAAAGAAAATTCCCAATATAAACATGTCATGTGAAAGGAAAATTCCCAATATGGGCATGTCATGTGTAAAAGATAGAATAAATATGAGAAAAACATGAGAAGTTGATATAAACATCAAATACCAGAGGTAAATGCCCCAGAATGAGCATATACATGTACATACAAGTTATTTTATGAGGCATGTAGTATAATACAATTTAAAGGGACACTTCACAATTTTTTATTCTTAAAACAACTAGACAAAAGCTGAATATTTGCAAATTATATTTGATGATTTTTTTAAACCGTTTAACAAATTATTGTGGCATATACTTTACTAACTGCTGAGTAAAACTTTAATTTATAAATAATGCCCTAAAAATATTTTATTTGCCCAATATTTCAACATTTACATGCAATGTTAGAGTAAAAAATATTTTGTATAAATAAATTGCTGTTTTCATTTCATTGCTCAATTAAAGGGTAAACATGGCAACCTTATTAAGTTTCCTGTATCATTTTGACTTTAAAAATGATGGCATATAATTAAATAATAGAAAATATTTTTTAGGAGCATTTCTCAATTATTTTTCCATAGGTTATATTAGGCCAAATAAAATTATATGTGTCACGGGTTCAGGTTTCCACACCGACCGACCTCGTTTTAAGGGGCTGACCCTAAACAATTTATGCCAAATAAAAAAAACATTAAAAAAAATCAATAAAAAAATCAAATTATGTTTTCTACCTGTACCTAATATCAACAAATACATATTTAAATTAGTTTACAAGGTTTAAATATAATAGTTAATAGTATTGAGTGAATTTTTTTTTTTTACAAAATATGCAACATATTTCCAGAAAATAAAATATTTCTCCTACCCAGTCTATTTTTTTAGCATATAATAGGAACCACACCTACACACCTATGATTTCATTGGCCTTATAGAATACAATCATCATTTAGTAATTTACACAAACAATTCAAATCATTATTAATAATGACTGGCAAATTATGCAAGTTATGTAAATTGAACTGAATTGCGTTTTAAGGCGCACCAACACATGAAAGGTTATAATATGGAATGAACATGCCAGGCTCATCCTCCATTTACATCAAGATAAAATATGTAGAATGGGCTCAGAGAGTTGCTGCAAATTCTTTAGTACACGTCTGCATATGTGGTGTGTGGGGTGGGTGGTCCTACCCCTCTGCATATGATGGTGTTTGTGAGATTGCAGTGATTGTATTCTAGCCTGGCAACCACACTGGGAAGTTATGTAGAAAAAGTAAGTGGGTGCTGCATGTTTTTAAAACAATCAAAAATGCCACGTGTCCGTTATATACCCTCAGCTTGGGGGCGTCCGTGGCCGAGTGGTTAGAGTCTCTGACTTGCAATCACTTGCCCCTCACCGCTGTAGGTTCGTTCCCTCAGGGGCCTAGGAATCTTTATGTGAGGAAGCTATCCAGCCCGTGCACGAAAATTGCCCGGAGGGGCACCTGGGGTCTTCCTCCACCAGTGGAAGCTGGAAAGTCGCCATATGACCTTAGCTGTTGGTGCGACTATAAAATCTAATTCAATTCAATTCAATACCCTCAGCTTGCTAAGGGTCCCTTTAAAATGTTTATAATTTAACATACAATCAAGGCAAATGTACTAGACATAATAGAGATCTTGTTCGGATCATTTAGTTATTTATAAATGTTTGATGCACGTATGTTTGGATAACAATAACATGAGTGAATAGGAAACATATTGAACAGTCTATTAAATCATTTATGGAATTATTTTATATTTAGAATATTGTGATTCTAGGTTTCAAGAAACTCTTTACTCAATGAAAGATACAAAAAGTCTTAATCTGTTTCTCACAGCAATTTAAAGACTCAATCAGTTCTCAGAACTGAATGAGTTACATCATAATAGCATGACCGGATGTCATAATACCAGGACATGATGTCATAATACCAGGACGTGATGCCATAATACCAGGATGTGATGTCATAATACCAGAAAGTGAAGTCATGATAGAAACAACCAAATGAAAATACAAATTTATGAATGAAGCATTTCGATTGGCTCAGTGACAAAAAGTGGACCAATGAAACCTGTTAATTTAGCAAGGTGGAGAAAATCAATCCATTCTCAGAACTGACTGAGTTTTTACTTGACAGTGAGTAATGAGGTTCTTAAAATCGAGAATCATAAAATTCTAATTATAAAATAATTCTAAGATGATTTAATAGACCGTTATAAATGGGTGAATGTGAAACTGTAGTATCTCGTTCTTTATTTACATATAGTTACAATAGTTTCACATTCCACCCCTCCGTAGACTTTACATATATATATTAACAAGGCATGCACCTTGAAATGACCAAAAATGGTCATTAATGTACAACTTTAAAGGGACACACGGCAATCTTGCTACATATCGGCTGCAAGATTGCCGTGTGCAGATAATATTTTCTTCACTTATTAAACTTTACACGTTTCACAGCAGCTGGAGGTCTCCGTGTTTTGGAATCCAGCAAGAAACTCACTGCTTGCTCAAAGCTGTCATTGTTTGCTGGCTTCACTTTACTATTATTCCCCATCACTGAATTAGAATTCACGAAGTTTTGTAATGGCCCTTCTCTGCCTTCCTCCTCGGAGACACTTCGTTCGAAGTTTACATTGTTTACGCCATTATGAAAATCTTCCTCATCTACCCTATGCCTAGTAACCATAGGGCTATTGCAGATTGGTATGTTTTCACTATGCCTTGAAAATCTTTGTGTTTCTGAATATAAAAAACTTGAAGTCTGCATCTTGTTCGCATTTTCTTCACCAAACGGTGACATGTTAGAATTGTTAGACTCGGATGAACTTTGAATAACGTCTGCCAAAGTCTCTATCTTCTTCGCAGAATAAATTGATTGTTTTCTTCTATCAGACATGGCAGTCATAGTTATATACTCAGATTCTTCCATTATTGTTTCGGGTATTTCATTGGAGCAACTTTCCGTCACAGGGGAGGGTCGAAAAGTGCTCAACGCATCAGTCATGTTCTGATCTGCTGTGAACACTTCAGTTATATTTCCCATTGTGAATGACTTTTTTAATCGCTCTAATGAACGCCTTTGATTTTTCCGTCTTGACATTCGACGATCTGAAACACATTAAGTATATATTATAAGAAAGTAGCAACCATGATGCAAAATATATTAGTTTTAAGGTTAAACAAATATAAAGTATGCAGTCATTATTATTGTACATTTTATATTATAAAAACAAGAGGACCAATAGTGCATGATACGATCTACTGGTTTTACCTAGAAATTCCACTTTCTCAAAATCAATAAACCTGCTGTCAATTTTCGCAGATGCTTTCGGGGCCATGTCAAATAGACTGTTGTTAACGGGTGAATGTGAAACTGATGTATCTTTTACATTATTTACGTATATATTGTGATATTGGGATGAAGTTTGGTGAAAATCCTGTGAAAAAGAAGCTATGCGTGTCATAGCGGAGACCAGACTTTACCTTTTTTTTCAGGACAAAGCAACTCGAAGTTGTGCATTTAATGTAAGATGCATGTAAGGAACATTCTGAAGGAGTTTGGTGAAAATCCTGTAAGTAACGATAAAGATATGAATAAATGAAGATTGGACGCACCGACAAACAGATGACAAACTGACACACATACACCCGAACAACATTGTGATCGCTAAGGCGAGATCCATAAACAGGCTCAACAATAAATAAGCATGAATGCGAACCTTAACATGAGGTCACTGACGTCAAATTATACCACTAGTATATTATGATGTTCATGTCATGTCTTATCACACTCCCGGGCCAGACGCCATTTTATGTGACAAAGATACAAGCTAAAGACTTACGGAAAACACAACAGAAAATGTATTTTAAATATAACATTAATCGAGCGATAGACTGAATGACACCAGCTGCTCTTCAATCTCCAATTTAAAACAAGACTTTTCGAGTATGATGTTCTTTTACGGTTTCAAAGTTAAAGGGACATACGTCAATCTGGAAGTTTTTATCAAGAATTAAAATTACCATCTCGATTTATTAATTTTGACTTTAAGCATGCTTGCATTTAATTAAATAAATTTTAAATTTTTCTTCATTATTAAAATATATTATTGGTGCAAAATACTCAACAATTAGTAGCAATATACTCAACAATTAGTAGCAATATACTCAACAATTAGTAGCAATATACTCAACAATTAGTAGCAATATAATATACTCAACAATTAGTAGCAATATAATATACTCAACAATTAGTAGTAATATGTGGAAACAATTTGCTTTGAACTATTCAAATGATGATAAATAATGAAGAAGAACAAACAGGATGCCGTGAGTTTGAAAGAAATCCAGATTGCCGTGTGTATCTTTAAACCCTATCATTCACAAAGGTTAAGCATTTGTTTCAGATGTTCGGTCTTGAACATTTTTTCAATTCTTTACTGAAATAGCAATACATAACTGTCTTTTCATAAGACAACCAATTGTCTAATCACATTAGAATTTTCAGAAGTTATATAATTATGCAATTATAAATAATCTGAAAGAATTAATGATGCTCAATCCATGCTATAGTTTACTAGAACATCATGCCCTGTTATAGTCTATATACAGTACATGCACGGTTAATACAATACATATTATGGTCCTTCAAACTGACATGTCCCGAGCAAAAACTTTTTTTTTTCAACAAATCTTTTTTATCATGCCTTTTCTAAGGAAAAAAACAGCCCTGTGTGGTTCCCAGGCAAGATTATAGGCTCCCTGCTCATTTTGTCATTTTTTGTCATGATCATTAAAGGTCTTCATCCTTATCCCTGTAAAATTTGAATGTAAATAAATAGAGAATATTATGTCGGTGCCTTTTACTATCAAGTTTAATAGGCGAGACTTAGAAAACGAAGAATGTCGATTATCCATATTTTCTGTATGAATTACTATTATTACCTATTTCTCAGAATGGTAAGCTTATCGAGGACGTCACCATGTTGTTGTTTTTTGTTTGTTTTATGACGTCAGATAACGTTACGTACAATAAACGCCGAGAGATTCCGCATTGATTTGCTTTATTGGTCAGTGCCTAATTAAACCAAATTTTAATAGGTCACCCCTTTATTAGGCGGAAAGGTGCATATCTGCATGATAAAGTACAAAAATTAGGGGAAGGTTATTCATATTGGCCTACTTTTTGTAGGAATATATTGCCATCATGCAGATGTAAACATGTACTAAATCGACAGATTTCGTTACAAACCGTTCCTCAAAACTCTATCCATGTGCCAATTAAAAGTCTAGATTTATTCATGGGTGCGTAACATATCCATAATTGAATACTGGTAGGCGTGAAATAAATTAAAAGTTGGTTACTCATAATTCGATGCTTCGGCAATGAATGTCAAAAGGTAATTTCCAGGAAACTGGACAGCACAAGACTGTATGAAGTTACGGTCACGTGTAATGAATAAAATTAACTGACTTCGGTGTTGAGAATAAACAATAACTAGAACTATCAATGAAAGTGATGAATACCCATGCTTAAATTTTAAGTCAAACATTAATAAAGGGTCATAATTCTGTAATAAATTATGGTAGGCAATCAACATTTGGCGATGTAGAGGGACATAAGGTCATCAGATGTTATGTATATATGAACAATCCATTCAAAACTGTTTAAAAAATGCAAGTAATACAAGAGGTCAATGACCTTGAAGCTCTACTGATAGATTTTGATAGCTAGATCAGCCTTCCTGTGAATTTTCATGAAAATCTGTCGAGTAGTTTCAGAGGAGTAGTCGCTACAAGTTTTTACTATAGAACTATGTAAACAGACGACCGCTGGTAGCCATGTTTAATGTCGAATCAAAATAATTTTTGACAAGGATCAACATCATGTCATGCTGATCATTTTAGAAAAAGTCCCACATCAATATAACTTATAGTTTTCAAACAATAGTCGCTACAAACTTGTTTTTTAAAAAATCTATTTTTAGCCGTGGTGTCCATCTTTAGTATCTTTAGTATATAACTCTATGTAAACAAGGATAGCTGTCGAATAAAAATAATTTTTGACAAGGATCAACATCATGTCATGCTGATCATTTTATAAAAAGTCCCATATCAATATCACTTATAGTTTTCAAGAAGTAGTCGCTACTGACTTGTTTTTTAAATATCTATTTTTAGCCGTGTGGCCATCTTGAATTTCCAGCCAATCTGAAATTTTGCTAGGAACATCTAGACATCAAGAGCAACATTCCTGGAAAGTTTCATTAAAATCCGTCAAGTAGTTTCAAAGGAGTAGTCGCTACAGTTTTTACTATATAACTATGTAAACAAAGATGGCCGCTGACAGCCAGGTTTAACGTCGAATCAAAACAATTTTCGACAAGGACCAACATCTTGTCATGCTGATCATTTTAGAAAAAGTCGAATATAAATATCACTTGTAGCTTTCAAGAAGTAGCTGCTACAAACTTGTTTATTAAAAATCTATTTTTAGCTTTGGCAGCCGTCTTGGATTTTGCATCAATGTGATTTTTTTTTAGGATCAACTAGACATCATGGGCAACATTCCTGTGAAGTTTCATGAAAATCCATCCTGTAGTTTCAGAGTTGTCGCTACAAAAAAAGTTTACGGATGGACAGACGGACGGACAGACGGACGCCGCACCACGGCATAAGCTCTGCTGATCTTTGATCAGTAGAGCTAAAAAATGTGTTTACAGGACAGGACGTGACTGGACAAAAATGTGTTACAGTAGCTTTAAGTTTTAATACTCTGCAGCTGATTGCCTGAGAAACAGAGATGAAAAGACAAAATCTTGAAAGTAAAACTTAAAAAAACGAACCTGCCAAATAACGGCAAAATTACACTAGAAAATGTTTATCAAAACTCTATCCAGGTGTTCAGGTCATATAATTATGCAAGTGTGCCTATTAAAAGTATAGGATTTTTCACAGGTGCTTAAAATACCCGTGATCGAATACGATTAAAATAAATTCTGATCCCGACCTGGATATTGTCCTTTAATACAAGCCCATGCATACACCTAATGCAGAAACCTGACCCTGACTATTGTCCCTTAGTACAAACCCATACCTATGCATTATCCACAAACCTAACCCCGACTTTGAGTTGGTAGCTCTTAATTCAATGCTCCGGTTTTTGGATTTGGCCTGGATGGTTAGAGCCGTTTATAATGTGTCTATAGAGTTCGGATTCTCAAAAAATGCAAGTTATAAATACCTCGTCGTCACTAGGTTTAGAAACAGTGTACATATGTTGTAAAATTTGGCTGTTGAAGTTGGTATAGCTACTTTAATGAATGTTTGTATGGATGGGACATACGTCCATACTGAATTGAATTGGGCACCAACACATGAAAAGGTTATATGGCGCCTAACAGGCATGAACATGCCAGGCTCATCTTCCATGTACATCAAGATAAAATATGGAAAATGGGCCTAGAATCTTCTCACCCTGAACTGCAGAGTTGCTGCAAATTCTATCGTAGAAACTCCATTTATGCTGGAGCCACGTTATTGTTTTTCTGCCACTGTTCTTTTGATGCGAGCGAGATAGCACCTGAAACAATGCAGGGATCATGATGAAGACCTTTAATGAACATGAACAAAAAATGATATAATGAACATGAATTTGGGGGGATTCTACCCCTTTGCCTACCCCTCCAAAGGGATCTGCAGTGGCCCTATTCTTTGCGACGTCCCTACTGACGGACACGCACCAACAGCTAAGGTCATATGGCGACTTTCCAGCTTCCACTGGTGGAGGAAGACCTCAGGTGCCCCTCCGGGCAATATTCGTGCACGGGCGGGCACCTGGGTAGAACCATCGACGTTCCGCAAGCCAGCTGGTTAGCTTCCTCACAGAAAAAATCCTAGGCCCCTGAGGGATCGAACCTACAGCGGTGAGGGGCAAGTGATTGCAAGTCAGAGACTAACCACTCGGCCACGGACGCCCCTATATTCGGATGAACAAACAAATATAAACCATATGTATAATACATTCAAACAAAAGCCTCTTATAGATTAAGATTAGAAAAGTTTAGGTTTATAAAGGACATCATTCAGCTTAAATTTTCAGAGTATGTGTTAGCGTACATTCAACAAAACGACTATAAGATGGAAATATCTAGCATGCACAATCATGGATTTATTTATATACAACATACAACAAATGCATACGGAAACACCTGTGATTTAGATAATTTTTATACAACATAGAACAAATGTATATAAAATCCCATGATCTAAGTAATGTATATAATATACAACATAGAAAAATTTAAAAAGAACCCATACTTTATAGACAACAATTTTTTTTCTTCATAAAACTCGTAATTTAGATAATTTATATACAACATAGAAAAAATGTATAGAAAAGGAATGATGTATATTATATTTAGAACTCTATGTCTGTCATCTAATTAGATAATTTATATACAACATGGAATAAATGGTATAGAAGCTAGCCCATGAATTAAATCATGTATATACAACAAGGAAAAAATGTTATAAAATCCCGTGAATTAGAAAATTTATATACAAATAATTATATAACTCTGTCACTTAGATATAGATCTACAACCATTTTATACACCAACAGTTATCACAATAGTAAGATGTATAAAACTGAATAATTTAGAACATGCTGGATAAAGTACATGCGGTTAGTGGATAATTAAGTATATGCTGGATAAAGTACATGCGGTTAATGGATAATTTAGTACATGCCGCATAAAGAACATGCTTTTAAAATAAGATAAGTTTCTTAGATGTTAAGAGAGAAAGTGTTTCGTGCCTCAAAGAATAGATTATTTTTGCATGCCTATTACTCAAAAATAGAAAAAACGTTGAAGGATTTAACAAGCAGAAAAAAGCTTTATATGAAGCTTAAAGTTTAAGAAGTGATTCATAGTTAGTCTACCAGACTTGTGACATATAAAGTAAATCCATTTGTGTTAATTTCACATAAAAAATATGGAACAAGTTTGATCGTTTTATTTTCTACAAGCTTCATAATTTTTCATATGTAACAAACAGGAACAGGATTGTTTTTATCATTGTAATTTCTGTTAACCCTTAACCTGCTACATATATATAATGGACTGTTCTTTCTTTGAATTAAGACCATTCCATTTATGTGACAAAGGGGTATTTTGGGGAAAATGACAGCCAGACATCATAAACCCTGATCAGCCTGCGAGTAGATCTGGGTTTACAATGGACGCAAAGGATATTATAGTCGTGCTTAGCGGGTTAAGGGTTAAGTTATTCACTAAAATAAGGAATAACCAAACATTTCGAAATACAATCAGGCATCTGATGTTTAATGCAATTAAACATTGCATCCTCCTTTGATATTAAACAATATGAAATATCTAAAAAAACAAAACACAATGATGTTCTTAACGGCATACAAGTGATGCAATTTATAAAAGAAACTTGAATTATTTTATAATTTTTCAAAGCATTAAACATTAGAAAAACAGCTTGTTTTGAATAAATAAATCAGACTTTAAATACAATTTCTTTTGATGCATTCTTTTTGAAAACTATATTTTATGACAGAACTGAACTTATGTCACGAAAAGTGGTAAACTACAGAGTATAGAGTCAAGAGGCATGCTAGAGAGGTCAATCAAGGCCATCTATTAGTAAAATTTACCTTAGTTTAAAAGGTGCTGAAAAAAATGGCTTCGTAACCATAGCGACATCTTAGGTGAAACACAAGGGATGTTACAAAAGCTGAAGTAAAAAAGCTTAACTATCGCATTGAAAAAAGTGTCAGCCAAACAACAAAGGTGAAATGGAAAAAATCGTAAAAAACATACATTCCATTTTGAAACGTTAAACAAATAATGATAATAATAATAATAACAACAATGTAAACATTTTAAAAATGGAAAGGAACCAGCTATGCCAGTATTAGACATTGCATGTGCTGAAGTAAAAAACAAATCCATATGAAAGTCAATAAGTATCAATAAAAAAAAACATGTAAAAGTCAAGAAGTATTATAAAACAGCCAAGAAGAACAATATAAAAGTCAAGAAGAATTATGTAACAGCCAAGAACCATCTAAAAGTCAAGAAGAATTATGTAACAGCCAAGAACCATCTAAAAGTCAAGAAGAATTATGTAACAGCCAAGAACCATCTAAAGGTCAAGAAGAATTATGTAACAGCCAAGAACCATCTAAAGGTCAAGAAGAATTATGTAACAGCCAAGAACCATCTAAAAGTCAAGAAGAATTATGTAACAGCCAAGAACCATCTAAAGGTCAAGAAGAATTATGTAACAGCCAAGAATCATCTAAAGGTCAAGAAGAATTATGTAACAGCCAAGAACCATCTAAAGGTCAAGAAGAATTATGTAACAGCCAAGAACCATCTAAAGGTCAAGAAGAATTATGTAACAGCCAAGAACCATCTAAAGGTCAAGAAGAATTATGTAACAGCCAAGAACCATCTAAAAGTCAAGAAGAATTATGTAACAGCCAAGAACCATCTAAAGGTCAAGAAGAATTATGTAACAGCCAAGAACCATCTAAAGGTCAAGAAGAATTATGTAACAGCCAAGAACCATCTAAAGGTCAAGAAGAATTATGTAACAGCCAAGAACCATCTAAAGGTCAAGAAGAATTATGTAACAGCCAAGAACCATCTAAAAGTCAAGACGAATTATGTAACAGCCAAGAAGAACCATATAAAAGTCAAGAAGATTTATGTAACAGCCAAGAAGAACCATATAAAAGTCAAAAAGAATTATGTAACAGCCAAGAATTGCAATACAAAGACCAAGAAGAACCAATTGTGAAGAAGAACCAATGGCCAAGAAGAACCAAGTAAAAGTCAAGAATTACCATGTAAATGCCAAGAAGAACCATGTAGAATTCAAGAAACACCATTTAGAAGTCAAGAAGAATCATATAAAAGTTAAGTTAAATGAAGCAGTCAAGAAGTGACATGTAAAAATTAAAAACCATCAGAAGTCAAGAACTACCATGTAAAGGCCAAGAAGAACCATGTAAAAGTCAGGAAGAACCATGTAAAAGTCAGGAACAACCATGTAAAAGTCAAGAAGAACCATGTAAAAGTCTAGAAGAACCATGAAAATGCGAAGAAGAACCATGTAAAGGCCAAGAAGAACCATGAAAAAGTCAAGAAGAACCATGTAAAAGTTAAAGTACCATGTCAAAGTCAAGAATTGCCATTTGGAAGTCAAGCAGTACTTCATAGAAATAAAAAAGAACTATGTCAAAGTCAAGAAGAACCATATAAAGGTCCAGAAGTACCATGTCAAAGTCAGGAAGAACCATGTCAAAATCAAGAAGAACCATGTCAAAGTCAAGAAGAACCATGTAAAGGTCCAGAAGTACCATGTCAAAGTCAAGAAGAACCATGTAAAGGTCCAGAAGTACCATGTCAAAGTCAGGAAAAACTATGTCAAAGTCAAGAAGAACCATGTCAAAGTCAAGAAGAACCATGTAAAGGTCCAGAAGAACCATGTCAAAGTCAAGAAGAACCATGTAAAGGTCCAGAAGAACCATGTCAAAGTCAAGAAGAACCATGTAAAGGTCCAGAAAAACCATGTCAAAGTCAAGAAGAACCATGTAAAGGTCCAGAAGAACCATGTCAAAGTCCAGAAGAACCATGTAAAGGTCCAGAAGAACCATGTCAAAGTCAAGAAGAACCATGTAAAGATCCAGAAGAACCATGTCAAAGTCAAGAAGAACCATGTAAAGGTCCAGAAGAACCATGTCAAAGTCAAGTAGAACCATGTAAAGGTCCAGAAGAACCATGTCAAAGTCAAGAAGAACCGTGTCAAGGTCCAGAAGAACCATGTCAAAGTCAAGATGAACCATGTAAAGGTCCAGAAGAACCATGTCAAGTCAAGAAGAACCATGTAAAGATCAAGAAGAACCATGTCAAAGTCAAGATAAACCATGTAAAGGTCCAGAAGAACCATGTCAAAGTCAAGAAGAACCATGTAAAGGTCCAGAAGTACCATGTCAAAGTCAAGAAAAAACATGTCAAAGTTAAGAAGAACCATGTCAAAGTCAAGAAGAACCATGTCAAAGTCAAGAAGAACCATGTAAAGGTCCAGAAGTACCATGTCAAAGACAAGAAGAACCATGTAAAGGTCCAGAAGTACCATGTCAAAGACAAGAAGAACCATGTCAAAGTCAAGAAGAACCATGTAAAGGTCCAGAAGAACCATGTCAAAGTCCAGAAGAACCATGTCAAAGACAAGAAGAACCATGTCAAAGTCAAGAAGAACCATGTAAAGGTCCAGAAGAACCATGTCAAAGTCCAGAAGAACCATGTAAAGGTCCAGAAGAACCATGTCAAAGTCAAGAAGAACCATGTAAAGATCCAGAAGAACCATGTCAAAGTCAAGAAGAACCATGTAAAGATCAAGAAGAACCATGTCAAAGTCAAGAAGAACCATGTAAAGGTCCAGAAGTACCATGTCAAAGTCAAGAAAAAACATGTCAAAGTCAAGAAGAACCATGTCAAAGTCAAGAAGAACCATGTCAAAGTCAAGAATAACCATGTCAAAGTCAAGAAGAACCATGTCAAAGTCAAGAAGAACCATGTCAAAGTCAAGAAGAACCATGTAAAGGTCCAGAAGTACCATGTCAAAGACAAGAGGAACCATGTCAAAGTCAAGAAGAACCATGTAAAGGTCCAGAAGAACCATGTCAAAGTCCAGAAGAACCATGTCAAAGACAAGAAGAACCATGTCAAAGTCAGGAAGAACCATGTAAAGGTCCAGAAGAACCATGTCAAAGTCCAGAAGAACCATGTAAAGGTCCAGAAGAACCATGTCAAAGTCAAGAAGAACCATGTAAAGATCCAGAAGAACCATGTCAAAGTCAAGAAGAACCATGTAAAGGTCCAGAAGAACCATGTCAAAGTCAAGAAGAACCATGTAAAGGTCCAGAAGAACCATGTCAAAGTCAAGAAGAACCATGTAAAGGTCCAGAAGAACCATGTCAAAGTCCAGAAGAACCATGTCAAAGACAAGAAGAACCATGTCAAAGTCAGGAAGAACCATGTAAAGGTCCAGAAGAACCATGTCAAAGTCCAGAAGAACCATGTAAAGGTCCAGAAAAACCATGTCAAAGTCAAGAAGAACCATGTAAAGATCCAGAAGAACCATGTCAAAGTCAAGAAGAACCATGTAAAGGTCCAGAAGAACCATGTCAAAGTCAAGAAGAACCATGTAAAGGTCCAGAAGAACCATGTCAAAGTCAAGAAGAACCGTGTCAAGGTCCAGAAGAACCATGTCAAAGTCAAGAAGAACCATGTAAAGGTCCAGAAGAACCATGTCAAGTCAAGAAGAACCATGTAAAGGTCCAGAAGAACCATGTCAAAGTCAAGAAGAACCATGTCAAAGTCCAGAAGTACCATGTCAAAGACAAGAAGAACCATGTAAAAGTCAAGAAGAACCATGTCAAAGTCAAGAAGAACCATGTAAAGGTCCAGAAGAACCATGTCAAAGTCAAGAAGAACCATGTCAAAGTCAAGAAGAACCATGTCAAAGTCAAGAAGAACCATGTAAAGGTCCAGAAGTACCATGTCAAAGACAAGAAGAACCATGTAAAAGTCAAGAAGAACCATGTCAAAGTCAAGAAGAACCATGTAAAGGTCCAGAAGAACCATGTCAAAGTCCAGAAGAACCATGTAAAAGTCAAGAAGAACCATGTCAAAGTCAAGAAGAACCATGTAAAGGTCCAGAAGAACCATGTCAAAGTCCAGAAGAACCATGTCAAAGACAAGAAGAACCATGTCAAAGTCAGGAAGAACCATGTAAAGGTCCAGAAGAACCATGTCAAAGTCCAGAAGAACCATGTAAAGGTCCAGAAAAACCATGTCAAAGTCAAGAAGAACCATGTAAAGATCCAGAAGAACCATGTCAAAGTCAAGAAGAACCATGTAAAAGTCAAGAAGAACCATGTAAAAGTAAAAAAGAACCATGTACAAGTTAAAGTACCATGCAGAAGTCAAGAATTGCCATGTAAAAGTTAAGAAGTACTGTGAAAAAGTAAAGTACTGTGAAAAATATAAAAAGTACTTGATGTAAAAGCAAAAGAATAAGAGGCAATAAGAGTAAACCCTGGACAGAGGGTATATACGATCAGATTACTAAATTAAAAACATATGAGCCGCAACACACGAAAACGTCCCTTCGGACGTTTAGACGACAACTTCATAACGTAACAATTTATGACGTCGGCCGGTAATCAGTTAATTACTAATCAAATTTCTCGCCACTGCTGTGTTTTACGTAATTATTAAATCATAGGGATTGTTTCTTAATATAAATAGTTGATGCTATAGAAAATGGTAATTGTTATGTATTTTGTTGTTATTTAATGAACGACGTCGTCTATGATGCCGACGTCAGCGTCAAAATTAATGGTGAATACTATCTTTAATTTTCAAATTGAGATAAAATCATTTTTAATTAAGATATCAACATAAAATAAAGAGATTTTGAAAGAGAAAATCACCGTGTTTCATAAACATAAAAAAACATAAAGTGTGAAATTTGTGTCTGAAGGGTCGTTTTCGCGTGTTGCGGCTCATATACTAGTATTCACTTTCTGATTTTTTTATTTGAGGCATTGTTACCATCTATACATATACAAGAAATCCGCGGATTCACATGTCTCGCCTAATGGGGGCTGGACTTAAAAATAAAAGATAAATATGGCTCAAATGAAAGTTTGTAAACATTTTAGTAACTAAAAACAATGGAGTTTGCTGAGATGACATTTAAGTGTTTAAAAACAAAATACCATTCTATAAAAAAACAAAACAAATCAGCTCCAAAAAGTAGATGAAATCTATGCGTCCAAAAAGATGCACTACCAAAGACACAACTATGTCAAAATAAAATGTTTTGTCTTCCAAAGAGTAAGCTATAATCTAGGTTTAAAGCATCTAGTGCATAATTAAAGTTCATGAGAAAGTGATTTAAATGTAACAATTAAAGTTATCTGCCCTTTGCTTGGATCATGAAGGTCACATCCACATTTGCTTTTTGACATGTTGTGATGTACTATCCAAGAAACAACTATAAGCGCAGTTTGAAAAAGGTCTAATGTATAAAGTTTGTGAGAAAGTGACCTAACCGCAAATGTTGAAGGTAAAAATTATTAAGTTACCTGCCCCTTGCTTGGAGGGTCAAGGTCACATCCACATTTGCTTTGTCACGTTGCAGTATACCACTCAAGATACAACTATAAGCAAAGTTTGAAAGGTCTTAGTGAAAAAGTGATGTAAACGCAAATGTTGAAGGTAAAAATTATAAGGTTATCTGCCCTTTGTTTGGAGGGTTAAGGTCACATCCACATTTGCTTTGTCACGTTGCGATGTACCACCCAAGATACAACTATAAACAAAGTTTGAAAGGTGTAGCGCATACAGTTTGCGAGAAAGTGACCTAAACGCAAATGTTGAAGGTAAAAATGATTAAGTTATCTGCCCTTTGCTTGGAGGGTCACATCCACATTTGCTTTATCACGTTGCAATGTACCACTCAAGATACAACTATAAGCAAAGTTTGAAAGGTCTAGAGCATACAGTTTGTAAAAAAGTGATCTAAACGCAAAAGTTGAAGGTAAAAACTATATGGTTATCTGCCCTTTGCTTGGAGGGTCAAGGTCACATTCACATTTGCTTTGTCACGTTGCGATGTACCACCCTAGATACTACTATAAGCACAGTTTGAAAGGTGTAGTGCATACAGTTTGCTAGAAATTGACAATGCAAAAGTTCAAGGTAAAAATTATTAAGTAATCTGCCCTTTGTTTGGAGGGTCAAGGTCACTTCCACATTTGCTTTGTCACGTTGCAATGTACCGCCCAAGATACAACTATAAGCAAAGTTTGAAAGGTCTAGTGCATACAGTTTCTGAAAAAGTGACCTAAACGCAAAAGTTGAACGTAAAAATTTATCAGTTATCTGCCCTTTGCTTGGAGGTCAACGTCACTTCCACATTTGCTTTGTCATGTTGCGATGTACCACCCAAGATACAACTATAAGCAAAGTTTGATAGGTGTAGTGCATACAGTTTGCGAGAATTGACCTCAACGCAAAAGCTGAACGTAAAAATTATTAAGCTTCTGCCCGTCAAGTGCATACAGTTTGTGAAAAAGTGACCTAAACGCAAAAGTTGAACATAAAAAATATTTAGTTATATGCCCTTTGCTTGGAGGGTCAATGTCATTTCCACATTTGCTTGTCATGTTGCGAAGTACCACAAAGATACAACTATAAGCAAAGTTTTAAAAGTCTAGTGCATACAGTTTGTGAGAAAATGACCTTAACGTCAAACTTGAATGTCGATACCTTTGCCTTCGCCGCCGGAAAAGCAACACCTATGTCTCTTTTTTTCTTCGAAAAGGAAAGACAATAATGAGGTCTATGTAAGAGATATGAAGTATTATGTGAACGCACATCTTTTAGAAAACTATGCTTGAGTGTCCAATTACACCCAAAACAGTATATTAAATAATTTTAGAATTATTTTATTATTAGAGTTTTGTGTTTCTGGATTTTAAGAACCTCATTACTCAATGTCAAGTAAGACATCGGTGAGTTCTGAGAATAGAATGAGTTTTAAATTAATTGATTTCATTGGTCCAATTTTTATCACTGAACCAAGCAGAATGCTTCATTCATATTTTCATTTGGTTGTTTCTATCATGACATCACTTTCTGGTATTATGACATCACATTCTGGTATTATGACATCACATCATGCTATTATGATGCAAATGAGTGAGTTCTGAGAACTGAATGAATGTTTAAATTGCTGTGAGAAACAATTTGTATCTCTCAATGAGAAATGAGTTTCTTTTAACCAAGAATCATAAAATTCTAATATATAAAATAATTCTAAAATTATTTAATAGACTTGTTCCAAATGAAGTTTATAGCTTGTCCTTATTAAGCCAGTGTCCCACAAGGTCATTTCAAGTGAATTTCATTAAATAACTCGTGAAACTGAGAACCATCCAAATGAAAATGAGTCCTTTTCCCTTGTTTTGGATTATCTCTGGCATATGGAGACACTATTTGGAGACCTGGGCATCAGTGGTGAAAGCTGAATTGGCAAAAAAAGTCGTATTAACCCGGATTGCCCCTACCGTGTGTAAAAGTATAAAGAAACACTGTGTGCAAAGTAAAGAAGTAGCGTGTGTAAAAGTATAAAGAAGTACCTTGTGTAAAAGTATAAAGAAGTAGCGTGTGTAAAAGTATAAAGAAGTACCGTGTGTAAAAGTATAAAGAAGTACCTTGTGTAAAAGTATAAAGAAGTAGCGTGTGTAAAAGTATAAAGAAGTAGCGTGTGTAAAAGTATAAAGAAGTACCTTGTGTAAAAGTATAAAGAAGTACGGTGTGTAAAAGTATAAAGAAGTACCGTGTGTAAAAGTATAAAGAAGTGTACATAAAAGTGCTGTGTGTAAATGTATGAAAAAATATCATGTGCAAAAGTAACGAAGAAACATGTGTAAAAGTAAATAACTACCAAGTGTTTTATTGACTAGAGTAAAATTATGACTGACTACGAAAATGTACTTGAATAAAATGCCTCTAAAAACAATTCAGTGTGTCGCCTGTCTGTTCTCTTAAAACCGATATTTTCATCAACAACAACAACAATAACCAACAAGAGTGCCATCTAACAGGGCATGATATGCCCGTTTGCTAAAAAGGCTTTGAAAAGCATTTCCTAGCTGCCAGTTCAATATGAACATGACCTTTGACCTACTGACAAACTGATAATTCTTTTAGTTTGCCCAAGAGTACTGTTTGTAATGTTTCAAGACTGTAGGTCATGAATAACAGCTGGGAAAACATTTTTTCATGATAAGGTCACAGTGACCATGTTCTTTGACCTACTATCAATAAAACTGAAAAGTTGCATGAGTAGGGGTCTTATTTTTCTGGAGTTATGGTAGGGAATGAAATGTCTATATGAGGAGACCTTGACCTACTGACCCCAAAATCAATAGGGATTATCTTCTCCCTAAGGACATAAAATGATGGACGGACCTCTGTTCTCCAGCTGCTACCTTCACCGCGTGCACGTCGCTGCCTGGGCACTGCCGACGTTCAGGATGCCGAAAACTTGAGAACTTGTCATTCTCAGGGATTGGGCAGATTGAACGTCGGTTGACCGAGAGTGAAGGTGTCCCCTGCGCTCCCGTCACAGCACACACCACCGGATGACTGTATACTGGACTTGGAAGTTGGGGTCAGAAGTCCGCAGGCCGAAGCTGAGATCAACCATCCACATCCCAGTAGCAGTAGAAGTATTTATCTGTGGATGGCCCTTAGTTAGTGATAGATAGGATCAATGCCGAGGAGAAATATTCGAGCGTAGACTGACAACTGAAGAGGAAGGGGTGCTATGCAGTCATCGGATGGTGTGTGCGGCGCAGGGGTCATACCGTGATGAGTGTGGACCCAAAAACAGGACCCCGGCCTTGTAGGACAGGACACCAGTAGTGAATGTAGGGCAACACCACCTAGTGGATGTAGGACCAGCAGCACTCCAGACAGACACCTCAATGCCACAGCGACTACACAGAGCGGAAGCGACAACCATCAACATATCAACAATAGAATCGACACAGACACCACATCACACAGATACAACCGACACAACACATCGATGAAAAGTCCAAACATAACGCCGAGCCAACAGGGGATTCTTCCCGGGGGCTCATATGGTAGAGGGACTCTAATCCTAAGAACAAACAACAACAACCTCTGTTCTAAGGGGACTAATCCTTTGTTTTGTTTAGCCACATAAGCTTCCTAAAATATCAGCATAAGCTAAGTCAACCCTTCTGACAGAGCTGAGTGTGTGCAGACAGACTTATAGATGGATGGGCCTACAAAATGAAGATATACATATATTCCACTACATCTGATTTGCATTTGAAAATGATTTGGTAATGGCGGCCTGACTTCAATTACCAACAAAGACAATGTACAGAATGATCCATACATGTCATGTTAATACTACACATAACTAGACTTCAACACAATAATGCTATCCAGATGCTTTTGGCAATGTTATATGGCTGCTGACATTTTAAATTCTTAAAAATTATTGAAATGAAACCGAAACATGTTTCTGCAGATTTTTTTTTTATTTACCATGAACAATTGTATTTTCCAAAATATTTTGAACCAAAATGTAAAGCGTAAGCGTAAAATTTGAATGTAAGTGTTAAATGTAACGATTATTGCACATTTTACATGTTTATTGATGCACATAAACCTGTTAGTATTACAAGTCATCAGTACATGTGTGTGTTTTGTTTTGGCTTAATACAAGACAAAAAAACAAAAAACACACATACAAAACATGTTTGGAATATTTTGTAATTTTTAAAATGATCTCACTAAACTTAAAAACAAAAAGTACATAACAATATCGGGTTAAAAGGTTATTCTAAAAATATACTAAACACAAAATATTTCAACGACTGTTTCATCAACAACACTCAAAACATCTATAAATGTATAAACACGGCAGTGTACATTATATAAAAGCAACAGCAAGTTGGACCAGGTGATGTTAATAAATTGTCTGTTTGCTCTTTTCTACTTTCTTTAAAAATATTTTTCAAGAATTTTGCTAACGCTATGCATGTGTGTAGTACTTTTTATATTGCTCAAGGGTTATGCTACTTCTATGCAAACATTTACGCATATGTGTGACTTTTAATATTTCTCAAGTTTTTTGCAACTAATCTATGCACAAATGTACACGTGTGGCATTGTTCATATATATATAAACAGTTTTGCTACATTTTGTAAATATGTGCGCATACATGTTACAATATTACTATTTCTCAATGATATTGCCAACTCCACGCAATACCACATGTAGTATGTTTTTGGAGCTGCAACATAAACAAGAGGTCAATGACCTTGAAGCTCTACTGATAGGTTTTGATGAAAATCTGTCAAGTACTTTCAGAGGAGTAGTCGCTACAAGTTTTTTCTATATAACTCTATCTATGTAAACAAAGATAGCCGCTGGCAACTATGTTTAATATTGAATCAAAATAATTTTCAACAAGGATGAACATCATGTCATGCTGATCATTTTAGAAAAAGTCCCATATCAATATCACTTACAGTTTTCAAGTAGACGCTACAAATTTGTTTTTTTTAAATCTATTTTTAGCCATGGCAGCCATCTTGAATTCTTGCCGACCTGATCAACTGATTGCTAGGATAACCAGACATCAAGGGCAACATTTCTGTGAAGTTTCATGAAAATCCGTCAACTAGTTTCAGAGGAGTAGTCGCTAGAAGTTTTTACTATATAACTCTATGTAAATAAATATGGCCACTGGCACCCATGTTTAATGTTGAATCAAAATGATTTTCGACAAGGACCAACATCATGTCATGCTGATCATTTTAGAAAAAGTCCCATATCAATATCACTTATTTTTTTCAAGAAGTAGTTGCTACAATCTTGTTTTTTAAAAATCTATTATTAGCTTTGGTGGCCATCTTGAATTTGCATCAATGGGAATTTTTGTTAGGATTAACTAGACATCATGGGCAACATTTCTGCAACGTTTCATGAAAATTCACCCAGTAGTTTCAGAGGAGTAGTCGCTACAAGTTTTTACTATATAACTCTTTGTAAACAAAGATGGCCGCTGGCAGCCAAGTTAAATGTCGAATCAAAATTATTTTCGATAAGGACCAACCATATGTCATGCTGATCATTTAAGAAAAAATCCCATGTCAATATCACTTATAGTTTTCCAGAAGTAGTTACTACAAACTTTTTTTTTTTTAAAAAACCTATTTTTAAAAAACCTATTTTTAGCCGTGGCGGCCATTTGAGGCTGACCTGAAATTTCGCTAGGATCAACTTAACATCAAGAGCAACATTCCTGTGAAGTTTCATGAAAATCCGTCAAGTAGTTTCAGAGGAGTAGTCGCTACAAGTTTTTACTATATAACTATATGTAAACAAAGATGGCCGTAGAGCTAAAAATTATATGAAATGCCTACTCCTCTAATTTCATCAACACCCGGAATGTTTACCCTATTTCCCCTAATAGTAGTGCCCCGGATGCCAAGGTCACTCTTATAAAATGTAAAAAAGATTGAAATACAATATTCTTATTTTAAAAACAAATTCCTGAGGTAAATGCCAGCATAGAGCCATTATTTTCAAGGCAGGATAATATTGTATATATCAAATAAAGAGACCCAGGTGCAGACACCCTAACAGTTCATTATAATTATGCACAGGCCAGGGCCATCTAACTGTTCAGTATATGAACATGCCTGGGCCACCCTAATAGTTCATAAAATGCACATGCCAGGGCCAGATATATTGACCAGAAATGAAAATATTTGTTTGTATGGTGTTTTACGTCATTTTCAACACATGCAAGGTTATATTTGACATTCGATTTTTTGTGGTGGAGGCAGACCACCCACTTTTCCTGGGTAGAACCAGTACTATACACCTCCCGCCATTCATAAGAATCGACACTTCCTCACTTACAAGTCGAGCTCCCAGTGGGATTCGAACCCGCATATAACATTTGATAATCTATGCAGATGTATTTGTATTTTTGTTAACAGAAAACTCAACTACTTGTCACTATCCAATCAGGGGTATTTCCTAGTGTTTTTTGTATTAAACATCTTGGTGCCATGATAACCAAATTTGATTAAAACATGACCACACATCCCAAAAGGAAAGATAACTGCAGACAATGGCAAAAAAACAAAAACACAAGATGACAATCAAATCTCTATGTGCCACACACACTACAATATGACCTTGACAAGGTGGGGGTGGGGGAGGGGTGGATAATAAACCCTAGTGCTACACACACACAAGTGGCGCAGCAACGGAAATATTGTCTAGAAAAAGAACAAACAGAGATACAATTTCTGAACTACATGTAGGGCCTATACAACCAGTGTAGAATCACAAAATGCAGAACATCCATCTTTTTTTTGCTGTTGAAAGACCAAGTTGAAATAACGTTCAGTTGCACCATTTATAAACCAGTTCATGCAGTGCTAGTCTAACAATTTCTTTGATATGTCAAGTTCCAAAGGGTATTTGTTTGTGTTAGAAAAGCAAAATTAGTATTTCGGTTCCTAAATTTTACATTATTGTCCATTTGTCCAATTGAAACACAGCATAGATTTTGTTCAAAAACAATTTTTTTTTTAAATTATATTGCCATCTGGAAACGTCATTTTTAGACTACAGAATAAATGTTTATCATTTTATAGTAGCTGTATTCATTACATATTTTAAAGTCAGCTTATAGGTGAAATCTACTCTGGTCAAACAGACTAGAACACAAGTATTTCCAGTAGTATTATGCAGTAGTTTTTGATCATTTGTCTTTCAGCAGTTTTCAAAATGGTGGATAGGCTGTGTTCATTTATGTAAAGCAAAGTTCATTTTATAATTTAAACTATGTATTTTTTTAAAATTGGAAACAATTTTATAAAACATTCGGTAAAAAATGTGAGCAATCATTGCTATAGCAACAACCATAGCGATAGTTGCTATGCCAAATTTAACAATAAACAATTATATCACAATTTAAATTTGATTCTTCAACCTTTCACTGGTTGAAAAGTCAAACATTTAAGGAATTAAGTTGATATTATTCAACCTCTCATTGATTGATAAGTCAACCACAAAGTGGATTTGGTTGCCTATTCAACCTCTCATTGGTTGATAAGTCAACCACAAAATGGATTTGGTTGCTTATTCAACCTCTCATTGGTTGATAAGTCAACTACAAAATGGATTTGGTTGCTTATTCAACCTCTCATTGGTTGATAAGTCAACCACAAAATGGATTTGGTTGCTTATTCAACCTCTCATTGGTTGATAAGTCAACCACAAAATGGATTTGGTTGCTTATTCAACCTCTCATTGGTTGATAAGTCAACCACAAAATGGATTTGGTTGCTGCTTATTCAACCTCTCATTGGTTGATAAGTCTACCACAAAGTGGATTCGGTTGCTTATTCAACCTCTCATTGGTTAATAAGTCAACCTCAAAGTGGATTTTGTTGATTATTCAACCTCTCATTGGTTGGTAAGTCAACCACAGAGTGGATTTGGTAGATTATTCAGTCGATTATTCAACCGTTCAGATCGGTAGTTGGATATTCGGGAAAGCTACTCAAGCTGTCGAAGCTCTCGCTATCTGCAAACTTTTTCCAGTAACGCAGAAGGTTCTTCTTACTGGAGGGTTTCGCTGAGTTGATGTTTGGTGTTTTCATGCCATTATTGCGCAATATTTCTAGAAGTTCGTATCGGAAAGAGGATATATCCTGTTTTAGCTCATTCACGTCATCTTCCGTGACACCATCTCCTCGCTGGGGATTGCGCTGCTTTGCCATGATGTAACGCCTGATAAGATCTCGCATCACAGCCTGGCATATATAAAAAGTACTTGAAACATAGATGAAAACAGACTGGCAATTGGTTATAATGATTATATAAAGTTATATTTTTAATGGAACTGTCAGCCATTTTGGAGGTATAACATGTCAGACAGGCATGATGATGGTTACTGGTGATGATGATGGTGATGAATATTTGTGATACTGTTGATGATAATGATGTTGCTGCTGATGATGATGGTGATGAATATTTGTGATACTGTTGATGATAATGATGTTGCTGCTGATGATGATGGTGATGAATATTTGTGATACTGTTGATGATAATGATGTTGCTGCTGATGATGATGGTGATGAATATTTGTGATACTGTTGATGATAATGATGTTGCTGCTGATGATGATGGTGATGAATATTTGTGATACTGTGATGATAATGATGTTGCTGCTGATGATCATGATTAACTAAACATGTCCTGACCACTTTCTAGTATCTGCAAAAGTACATGTTTTATAGTTGGCCATTTTTGGAGGTAAGTGATGTCAGTGGTCATGTAAGTTCTACATTCAGACTTGTCGTTCATATAAACATGTTCTATTCCAGCTATGTTCAGAATGAATGAATGGTGTTTTCTGGCACGTCGACACAAACAGGTCATACTGCGCACAAAAACTGATAACAAATCCATGTTCAGAACCACGCCTCACGTATTTCGATGGATCACTATATTCAATATATTGACATTTTCATAGTTCGCTGGAATTCCACCAGACAGAAAATACTAACAAATTTAAATATCATTCGTGAATGGAATTATTAGTCCGCTTGCGTAAACACAGGTGTGTCAACACATCGGCATACATACTGACATATTGAAAAGATTAAAACAAACAAGCAAGTTTTTATTTTGTTTATTATTCAATACATACATGATGATAAACCTTTTATCTGCAACAAACAACCTGGTCATGCTGGTTCAATAAGTATTAAACTTATGTTAATATGCCAAACTCATTGATAAAACTGCAATAAATAACCGATCGGGAACAATGTTTTAATATAGTAGATATAAAAATCGAACAGGAAAAGCCTGTTTCGTACACATACTACTTAATTCAAACTCTTGGACATTTATAATCGTGGGGATTTGATTTCGTGGTTTGGGTCAACCACGAAATACGCGAAATTAAATCCCCCACGAAATATAATGATTTCACAGTATTGCACTCTTGCTAGACAAACAATATGGCCATAAGCCACACGTGATGATGAATGATTTGCATGAATGTTTGTTATATTATCATGATTATAACACAGATGAAGGTTATATCACGCTTTCATGAAAATAAACTACAGATAAAACAATCAGCTAAATGACAAATGACAACTTTGATAATTATATTGATTTTGACTTTGAATGTATTACAGTGGGAATCTACTGGGATCTACAGCACCACCCAAGAGCGCCACTATGCTTGTATGTTACCAATATAGATTCATTCTGTATATAGTGATTCCAAGGTATTAATCGAGATGTTGCAAATGTCTGAACTATCTATGTTCTATAGCAAACAGAACTAGAAGACGTTTTAAGTAAAACAGATGTCACTCCCACTGGAGAAAGGGACATAAATCCCAGATGTCCCCCCACTGGAGAAAGGGTCATAAATCCCAGATGTCTCCCCCACTGGAGAAAGGGTCATAAATTCCAGATGTCTCCCCCACTGGAGAAAGGGACATAAATCCTAGATGTCTCCACCATTGGAGAAAGGGTCATAAATCCCAGATGTCCCCCCACTGGAGAAAGGGTCATAAATTCCAGATGTCTCCCCCACTGGAGAAAGGGACATAAATCCTAGATGTCTCCCCCATTGGAGAAAGGGTCATAAATCCTAAATGTCTCCCCCACTGGAGAAAGGGTCATAAATCAGAGATGTCTCCCCCACTGGAGAAAGGGTCATAAATCCCATATGTTCCCCCCCACCCAATGATGTCTCCCCCACTGGAGAAAGGGTCATAAATCAGACACAAATCATTCAACCAGAATACGACAACAATATGCTTATCTAGGCTTGGTACTGATCATCCTTGTCAAGTTTCATTGAAATCACGTCAGGGGTTGAGGAGAGCCAGTCTGGGCCAATTATTGAAACCTTTAAAGTGTCATAACGCCACCAAAAATCATTCAACCTGACCACGACTATAATATGCGCAACAAGACTTGGTAACTAGACTTGGAACTGATCATCCCTGCAAAATTTCGTTGAAATCTGCCTACACATTCAGGAGAGACTAATAGACACAGTTTGCATATTAAAACCTTTAAAGGGCCATAACTCTGTCAAAAATAGTTCAACCGAAACACGACAACAGACAGACAGCACAAAATCAATGTCTCCCCTCCACCACAAAATGGGGAGGCATAAATAGGGCAATCTGACACTGACAATACACACATAGGTAATTAACATGTCGCCAGTTGTCAATCATTTATCCATTTGAACCAATCAAACCCGAACGATACCTCCGACAAACAACAGCACGTGTATAAAGCACGTGCAACTAAGTTATATAAACTATTGTCAGTATACTCCGAAATCGACAATAGGGTGGAGATATCTAAGTACTGGCGACATGTCAATTGTGCTGACAATTAAGGCAGACCACATTCTACAGGAACAGGACAATCTTGATTTTTAAAACTTGCGGTAAAACTCGATAAAAATAATAAAATTGACTGGGTGTTTTAGACAAAGATGAACTCACCTGGTACCTTATCTCCCTTTCATTTATTTTCTTTACAACTTTCTGTAATGATAAAATTATAAAGGGCTGTAACTCAGGTAATACAAAGTTGATTTTGACATCGAATCAATATGCACATCATAGGTAAATATCCTGTAAAGTTTAAAAACAACTGGTTAAAATCTGTGGGAGGAGATAGACACACAAGATATTTTAACGTAAAATGTGACAAAAAATGGACGTATTAACTCTGTTAATACAAGGTCAATTTGACGCTGAATCGATATGCACATCTTGACATCAACGGTAAGCATCCTGTAACGTTTCGAAACAATCAGTTGAAAACTGTGGGAGAAGATATGCACAAAAGATATTTTACCATAAAATTTGACGAAAAAACTTTCAGCTCTGGTAATACAAGGTCAATTTGACGCCAAATCGATATGCACATCTTGACATCATAGGTAAGCATTTTGTTCAGTTTCGAAACAATTACTTTAGATCGTAAGACATCAACAACACTTGTATTGAGGTAAAGAATTGGCATTGCTTTCAGTGTTAGATAAACATATTTCTGATTATGAATTTTCTTTCTACAAGACTTATCTTTTACAAATAGTAATAAAATATTAAAATATGCAATAAAAAGTGACAACGTAGTAAGGATGACATAATATTACATGGTTAACCATGCAACCCAAATTTTAATTATTAAATCAACTATACATCAAATTGTACTATATAAGCCTATTGCCATCTCATTATATGGCTAAACATAATGTTCACAATGGCTGCCATTTTGCAGAGGTTAAAAATATGCTTCATGCACAGAAAAACTAATAAAACAGTGTGATGCAAGTTTATCATGCACACATTTTTATCAAAGCAAAACACATAATTAGTCTTGCATATAATGCCTGTGAAATTTAATGGTATAGTTAGATAAGTGAGAAAATGCATAAAAGTGTTAAAATTGGCAGCCATCTTGGATTTTGTGGGAAGTTGAATTTCTTTGGGACTTACTAATGGCAGCCATCTTGGATTCTACAAAAAGTTGAATTTCTTTTTGGAACTTACTTTGGCAGCCATCTTGGATTCTGTAAGAAGTTGAATTTCTTTTTGGACTTACCAGCAATCACTGGCAATAATACTCTAAGTTTCATGAAGATTCCATCAAAGGTTTTCAAGAAATGGCAATGACATTTTTATTTGCTATATATGTAAAAAATAATGGCTGCTGGTTGCCATTTAGAATTTTTGGAAAATTAATTTCATTTGGACCAACATGTCCTGCATATTGGTAAATAAATAAATGGTTGGGAGATCAAAGGTGACCATATGAATATTTGGCTCTAGTGGGGAGATCATATACATATTTGAATCTGATTGAGAGATCATATGAAGATTTGAGTTTATTTAGTTGGAAGATCAAATGAATATTTGAGTCTAGTTAGCAGAATAAATGAATATTTGAGTTCGATAGGTAGAGCAAATGAATATGACTATTTTTTGTGTGAGTCTGGTTGGGAGACCAGATGAATATGAGTTTGGTTGGGAGTTGAAGGACTAAATGAAGTTTTAGTACAAGTATTTTGCTCTTACTTCAAGAGAACTTCACTGACTGACCAAATAAATTGTTGGATTTGGTTGGAATCCGACATACCAAAATGAAATTGGATGAGAGTGATTATATGTTTATTAGAGTTTGGTTGGGAGACCATAATTATGATCTCTAACTCTCTGAGTTTGGCTGGGAGACCATAATTATGATCTCTAACTCTCTGAGTTTGGTTGGGAGACCATAATTATGATCTCTAACTCTCTGAGTTTGGCTGGGAGACCATACGAATCACTAAACATTTTGTTTGGATTGAATTATTAAACATTTGAGGCTTTTTTCTTTTCTTTTTTTTGTTGGTGTGGTCGGAGGGAGAGTGTGGGGACTTAGCAAATTAGGTGATAGATGTAAATTTGATTTCATATTTGATCTCAGTTGAGACTGATTCTTCACCATTTCTCACCCCAGATGCTGCCTCAGAGACAATAAATTAGCTTCAATGACTGGCCAAATCAATTGGTGCATTTGATTGTTTGACTGTGCTCATATGAAATTTAAGTAAAGTCCAGTGGCAGATGAATGATGTATATTATATAAAAAGTTAAATAATGTAACGAAAAGAAAAAAGACATAAAAAATGATGAATACCAAGATTAAAATGCATGCAAAATGTGAATTCTAAGTTGAAGTCGCCGTGTTAGTTAAAACAGTGGTTAATTTTTTTAGATGGGTAATTTATATAAACTACAATAATTCAATTATCATTTCTTGTAGCATTAGCATTTGAAACAAGACTTTATTCCTGTTCGATTTTTATATCTATATTTAATAAATGTGTTATTTATTAGCGAAAACAGATAAAATAGTATGCTGACAAAAATGTTATTAATATTGACAGCAAAGGACAGAACTCCATCAAATATTGACAGCAAAGTGCTGATACTTTTAGCCTGAGTATTTTACAACATTGTTAATAACACAATGCAAATGCTTACTTCCATTTTTCTCTCTAGCTGAAAAGTAAAAACAATAAAGTAAGGCTATATCAGAGGGATTGATAGAACAGTATTTAAGAAAATTGGTTTGTTTTTTAGTCTTTATTTCTTTTACATTTGAAATTTAAAAAAATTTCTTATGTAAGTGGTACCAAAAAAACCCATACCATTCCCAATGGCAAAAAGTATGTCTGGAGTGAAAAATAAATCCTAATTATTATTTTTTTATTTGGAGTGAAACTTCAAAAGAGGGGGAAAAGTCTTTTAAGTGAGGGAAATGAAATACTACAAGAGAATGTTTACATTGGAAATGCGTTTACAAAGTATTTAAGCATACAATATTGCTTTTGTTTGATAGTGAAAAAATTCCCAATTTATTTCAAAACAACAGGAGTTTTCCCAATTGAATGAGTACGGGTACCATTCCCAAAAGGGTGAAAAAAAATCGCTGATTCTTTCCCTTTAAACTACCAACAAACCAATAACAGATATTGTACAGCAGGATTCACTTTGTTACATAAACTTATTAAATGTGGCATAGATGGAAAACTATGCTGGCAAAGATCATATTACACTAGATATAAAAATATTTATCATGCAGATGTGCACTTTTCTGCCTAATAAAGGGGTGACCTATTAAATTTTGCTTTATTAGGCACAGACCAATAGAGCAAATCAATGCGGAATCCCTCGGCGTTTATTGTACGTAAAGTTATCTGACGTCATGCACGTAACGTTGCCCGACGTCATAAAACAAACAAAAAAACAACAACATTGCGGCATCCTCGATAAGCGTAACATTCTGGGAAATAGGTAATAATAGTAATTCATACAAAAAATGTGGATAATCTACATGATAAATAGCCTCGCCTAATAAACTTGATAGTAAAAGGCTCTGACATAATATTCTCTATGTAACTCTCTCGGATCTTTTTACGCCAAAACACAAAACACATAGGTTTGCACGTTGTTTTTTTAAAAATCTCAAAGCCGTTAAGTATGAATTGATACACTCGGATGAGATTTCGAAAAATACTGCCTTTCAGATTACTGACTAAAATCATCTAGGTTGCCTCAACACAAACTCTTAGCTCCAGGTTTGGCAAAAACCTTCTCTGAAAATGCATCAGAAATCATCACATGCAGTTTAATGATCTCCTTGGAAATTTACTTCTGACGAGGTTGCATTTCCATTTATATCTAATGAGCTAACCCAGTGTTGGCTGAGCAGTTTCTGACAAAAATCATTTGCTTTTAATCTTTATAAATATCTTTATAATACAAAATCATGTGACCTGAGTATAAACATTCTGACTTCAGATACATTTTAACACTTGATTCTCCAGGACGCTTTATACCAAATATAAATTACATTAACTTATCAGACTTGTGGAAGCAGATTTTAGTACAATTTCTTGTATGTAATCTAATATATAAAATTGTTTTATCCCCAAGATGGTGCATTTTATGCTCTCCATGAGCTTCATTTGTAAACACTTAACTTTCCCTGCCAATACGATGGAATGTGCAAAAACCAAGCAGTTCCTGAGCAGATATTTTTAATGGAGATTTTCCTATATATCTTCATATACTAAAACACGACCAATGAGGATTGCCATTTTCCATTCTAGGGGCTTCATTTGTACAAATTTGATTCTTTAGGCCAATAAAATGCATAAAAACATCAATAAGCAGTTTTGTGAGAAGAAGATTTTATTTTTTAACCCTTAACCCGCTAAGCCGACTATGATAACCCTTTGTCCATTGTAAAACCAGATCGGCCTGCGCGTAACTGAAAAAAGGGTGAAAAACTTTGCAATCAGAAAAAAACTACTTTTTTTTTTTAGAATGTGCATGGCAGACTTTCCATTGTTTGTATGTTACATTTTGTTTGTATGGTGTTTTACGTCATTTTCAACACATGTAAGGTTATATATCATTTTTTGTGGTGGAGGCAGACCACCCACTTTTCCTCGGTAGAACCAGTACTGTACACCTCCCGCCATCCGAAAGAATCGACTTCCTCACTTACAAGTCGAGCTCCCAGTGGGATTCGAACAAACATTCCTAAATTCAATATTTCTCCCAATTTTGACAATCTCGTCTTTTTTTCCCCAAAATCAGCAGGCTTCCTTTTCCCAATTTTCTCGAAAAAGCCCTGACTATATACAAACAGGAGACTGGTTGTGGAGAAGCTATTTAAAGGTTTTGGTTATTTTAGTAAGAACAGCCATCTTGGAAGGCAGATTGATAGTATCAATTTGAACAAAATTGGAAATCCTTCAGGACCAACCATATGACCTTGGTCTAAACAGGTTCAGCACTTTTGGGAAATACTTGAAAAAGTTAACTGACCTTAAAAATGTGTATGAAAGACAAAAAACAATCAATTTGAAATTCGTTCACTTTGAGTTTTGCTCAAGAGAGCTCAAAATAACTAAAATGACTATGAGTTAGTATTGGAAAGGACAAGTACACCATGTTTGTTTAGCATGCACCGTAAAAGTAGGACATAATCTGGGTTCCAAGGAAAGAACTAATAGTAACTACTGAAGAAAATCCGCTTCCAGAATGAATAGCTATTTAACAAAATTTCTTGCAAAAAAAATAAGAATAAACAGGCACACAAAAAGATATGTATGCTTGGAAAACACATATCTCCATTGGAAGGATAGAGGGGGGAAACAGCAACAATTCAGACAAACAAATCGATGGCTGACACCTACTCGTATGCTTTGCCATCTATTTCTCTTCCGATCCTTTGAGCATAGACACAGCTTGTCCTTAAACCAGGTGATGATATAGTAGAAGGTCTTCGGACTGGGGACGATGTTGAAAGGGGGAGGGGATGTGCCACTCTCGTCAAAATAACTGATCCACAGCTTTGATCTGGCAAACTTCCATTCTTCATCTGCTTGACTCTGAAGATAATTTGACATAATTTACATACATTTATATGACAAATAGCAATGCAGTTTAGTTTAAACTTATTTATTTTACATCGACTGTAACGAAAGCTCTCTGAACTTATTTTAATCGCTATCAATGTCTTCCTGGGTAGAACCAGTACTAAGCAAATCCAGACAAAGCGTCTCAAATTAAATCTATGAAAATTACCGCATTATGTCCAAGACAATATTCTCTATATGTTTCTTACCAAAAACATTAACGGTACTGAAAAACAACACAGATTGTGTAGATGGCAGCTTTTGATTATCAACAATCATCTAATTACCTCCCTTTAACATTTCCATATCATCCATAAAAGATTATTGCTTGGCAAATTTGAAACTGTTTAATGGGATATTTATTACTCACTTAAGTGTGCTTTATACAAACATCAAACATTGTTTTATCAAAAACTGGCCTATGGAAATACCAGCAAAAAAGTGGGAAGTTTCTTTTTTTGTTCAGTATACTTGCATACATTTTAAGTAAAAGGTAATAAAAAATGAAGTTTTCAATTATTTCTTCATTTTAAGCTCTACTGGTCAAAGGCCAGGCGAGCTTATGAGATCGCTTTTTGTCCGTTGTCTGTCTGTCTGTCCGAGTAAACAAAATGGTAGTTAGGTGTCTAGCCACTTAGTGCTTTGGACTGTGTGTCATTAGGGTTAGGAAGTAATTAAGTCACATAAAATATGTCCAATTTTGGATTTATGTGGCTAATTTGGGTTTATGTGGCTATCAATTTTGCATTGAATTAGCCAGAACATCCGTCCGTTAACAATTTTATAAAATCAACATCTCATCTGAAACCGCTTGAAGGATTTTGTTGAAACTTCATCACAATGTTACTTAGGAGGCCCCCTCTCATATTTATGTTTTTCATGGCTGCCATGGCTAAAACAGGTAAAATTTAAGGAATTTTCACACAACATCTTTTCCGAAACCACTTATTCCATTATTGTGAAATATACCATAAACATGGTCCTTTGGTTGGCCTCTAATCAAGTTTGTGTTTTTCGTTATCGTCGAATAATCAAAATGGATGTCACGGCGACTCAAAGTTTAAATAGAGTTATATAGGAAAAGGCTAAAAAGGACATTTTCTTTGAAACCGCTTGAAGGATTTTGATGAAACTTCATTACAATGATCTTTAAGATAGTCCCCTCAGATCTGTGTTTTTCGCGGCCGCCAGTCATCCAAGATGGCCACCATGGCTAAAATTAGGTCAAATTTAAGGAAATTTCAAACGACATCTCCTCCGAAACCACTTATTCCATTCTTGTGAAATATCATTAACATGTTCCTTGGGTTAGCCTCTATCAAGTTTGTGTTTTTCGTTATCGTCGAATAATCAAAATGGCCACCATGCCGATCCAAAGTTTACATAGAGTTATATGGGAAAAGGCTAAAAATAACATCTCTGAAACCGCTTGAAGGATTTTGATGAAACTTCATTACAATGATCTTTAGGATAGTCCCACTCAGAATTGTTTTTTCGTGGCTGCCAGCCATCCAAGATGGCCACTATGGCTAAAATTAGGTCAAGTTATCATAAACATGTTCCTTGGGTTAGCCTCTATCAAGTTTGTGTTTTTCGTTATCATCGAATAATCAAAATGGCCGCCACAGTGACGTTTACATAGAGTTAAATAGGAAAACGTTAAAAATGACATCTTCTCTGAAACCGCTTGAAGGATTTTGATGAAACTTAATCACAATGATCTTTGGATTAGCCCCCCTCAGATTTGTGTTTTCGGGGCCTCCAGTCATCCATGATGGCTACCTGGCTAAACTTAGGTCAAATTTAAGGACATTTATCAAATGACATATCACTTATTCCATTCTAGTTAAATATCATATACATGTTCCTGCTGTTGGCCTATGTCAAGTTTGTGTCTTTCGTTGTCGTCAAATATTCAAAATGGCCGCCACGATAACCCAAAGTTTACATAGAGTTATATATAGGAAACATGTTTCTTGGGTTCGCCTCTATCATGTTTATGTTTTTGAATCACATCATACCAGTAGAGCGTCTACAGGCCCACTTGGGCCTCTTGTTCTACTACAGTTTTAAATATAGAATTGGTGCAAACTAATCAACTATTGGTAATATAGTCAAATGATTATTAATAATGATTTGCAAATATAAAAGTTATGAAGATAAACTACTTTTTTTTGCATTCAGCAAGAATGGTAACTCTAATATTACTCACCGATATATTCTGGTAAGAGTTACTCATCATGGCAATGAGAAGGTTTAGGAGAATAACAAATCCTATCCAGCTGTAACTGCCAAACATGAGTTTGCCGATAAACTCCGTGAACTCGTGCGGCTCTTCCAGCTCCACATGGTCGAGATCTACAAGCCCGTAGATGGACCAGTACAGGCTCTGTATAATCTCGAACAAGCTACAACAAGAAATAAGTCATTAATATGCAGCCTTTACAGGGGCTGTAGATGATATAGATCCACGAGTCCATAGATGGACCAGTACAGGCTCTGTATAAATCTCGACCAAGATACAACAAGAAACTAGAACGAATTCAATGGCGCGGCCGTCGTAAAATACCCACGTTTTATTCACACAGGTCACTTCCCCCCACCCCCCGCCCCCCTCCCCCACACCCCACCCCCACACACAGTATATACAATGTAATCCCTTCATCAAAATGTTCATTTAAGAAATAGTTTTTAAATAAATTGACCCCCTGTTACCCTCCTTCCACCCACCACCCATTTCCTAAACCCGAACCCCAGGGAAGACGTGTGAGTTTTAAATAATAAATAGATGACTATTATACCAATTAATGTGCAAAAGTATGAACAAATGACACTGTAATTGCATTATTAGTGTACCTGATGCCCCTTCCTCCAGGCCCAACTATAACATAGGAGGAAACAATGTATACAGTGTAATCCCATCATCATGTTTCATTTGAGACATAATAATAAAAAAGAAAAATCCAAATCCCCCCTACACACAACCCCACTCCCCACACCCCCACCCCTGGGCAAACGGTCCGAGTTCGATATAATAAAATTAATAAAATCCGTAGATGGACCAGTACAGGCTCTATATAATCTCAAACAAGCTATAACAAGAAATAATCATTATGCAACCTTTAAAGGGGCTGTAGGTAATATAGATCTACGTGCTCATAGATGGACCAGTACAGACTCTGTATAAATCTCAAACAAGCTACTACAATAAATAAATCATCGTTACGCAGTCTTTAAAGGGGCTGTAGGTGATCTGAAAGAGTTATTGGTGTCACTCCAAATAAATACAAATGAAAACCATCATATGAAATACACATATGCATAAATTAAGCGGCATGTTACCTTCAGTTTAATTATTGTTTACAAAAATGTTTTGTCTAGAAAACTGGACAAGGCTGGCTTTGTTGATAAATCACAAATATTACCTTGAATGTGCTTTTATACTGCTAACAGTTGTACCGGGTATTTACAATTCAAATAAAGTGTACTTTGATTACAAAACAAGAATTTATCAGAGCCTTAAAAAATCCTATAAATAAGAGCCAAGCATTAAATCATTTTGCCAACGCATTTAATAAATTCAATAACGAATGAGAATGATCCAGTTAGATTCTATTGATCACATAACTCACATATCGACTTTTACTGCATTTTGCCTGTCGCTTTAACACGCGAAACTGACATAAACCGTGGGAATTGGATCTAGTCATTATAAAAAAAAAATTGAAAGTGCATACTAGGCTTATTTGCATACTTATATAACTAGTGGTATATCAAAAATCTAGAATGGTGTTATTTCACTCCCACACCTGTAAGTTATGGGATAAATTAATAATAATTGTTTAATTATACAAAAAACTATCTAATCTCCTAGTTTATCAGACTAGACTTTTTGATTAACACCAATTAAATCGTACAGATCATGGAACTGAAACATATCATAACGCTTCCAGATCGCCTCTAGTCCCTTAATAAAATGTATTAAAAGTTAATATGCTGATTACTCAGGATTAGTGTAACCTTGACCTGGGAGTAAATTATCACTGAAATCCCTCTACTGTTTCAAAAGTAAAGGAGCAGACTAACAAATAACCACTTTTGACCACCCAGTTTACCCTTGACGATTTGACCTTTGACACCTGAGTGTGACCTTGACCTTGATGACAGTGACCTAAGATTACATTTTAATTGTTATTTACACATTATCATGTTGACACTCATCTTTCTGTAAATTATCATTAAAGTTTCCAACGCTTCAAAACAATAAAGTGGACAACAAAATAACCACTTTTGACCTTTGACACCTCAGTGTGACCTTGACCTTGATGAGAGGGATTTGGGAGTTGTTGACGCTTATCTGAGTGTTTAAATTATCATCAAAAACCCATTGGTTCAAAATCCCCCCATTGGTTCAAAAGCTATAAAGCTGACATGAAGTAATTGATAGGGTATGGTCTAATCAAGTAGGTTGATTTAAATATCATGTTGGGCCAATCCATCAAGGTGTTTAAATTAACCAACGAGATTAGACCATACTCTATTTGTTTTCTAGCATGTCTATTTCATCTGTCTGCCATACTCTAACTTCCGATAACTGGTAGTTAGAGTTAACACCAGTCATTCTGACATGTGTTGTTTTCAATTGAATGATTTACAACTTTCCAAATAGGAAAACTCAGTGACCGATCTACAAAGTATGATTACCAGAAAAAGGAATGAATGGACGAAGTGGTGCCTAAGTGCTACCCAAATGGTTTCAAGCAACACAGTCAAATGCAAGAATGTTGTTTTCTTTCTCATGGGTCGATAACTATATTTGGATCTCCCACAAACAAGAAAAGGTCAATTTTTGTTCATTTAAAAGTAAAGGCTGCATCTTATTGCATTATTTTTGACTAATATGCAGACATGTGATCTCATGAGACATTTTTTGTGTGGGTAAATTGAATCAAGAATCCCCCATAATATTGCATCTCACTGCAAAATCTAATTATCAAGTTTGTTTTTGTGTCTTTCTAAGATAAATGATATCAGGAAACAAAGATTCATTAAAACTAGAAATGTGTCTGCAGAATGCGCATGCTTTAAAACTATATAAAATCAACAAGGGAGGCAAATGGTCCTAAATCGCTCACCTGATGACCTTGCCCATTGTATGGAAGTGGGTGAGAATCAGTTAAAGGTTTTTGCTTTCTCCCGCACCCCCCGTCCCTTATTATTATGTTGATGTAAAAGTATTTAAGGCTTAAAAACAAGAGTTCTCTTAAGAGAACGTGCTCCAATGGAAAACATTTGCATCTTTTGTGATGTGTTTATGAAAATGGCATACTGTGGAATCATTTAATTTCGTGGGCATTAAATTTCGAGGTTCTTTCCTAAAAGACAATTTCGAGGGTGTGTAAAATGCACATTTCTGTTTTTTCAAAAAAATGAAATAAAAAATAAATAAATAAAACTCCGTAAATTTGTCCATATTAGCCTAGTGGAAAAACATCAGGCAGACCTGTCTGGTGATTACGTCACACATTTCCTTTCACGTGTCAACTTGCCTAATTAACCATGGGTCATTAAACATTAAACACATCCAATTAACGGAGAATGTCTGACTGCTTGACCTTATTATTTCCTGTGTATTCTAGTAATCGGTCATGCGTACGACACACGTTTGATTAATTTATTGATTTGTTACTCATATTTGTATCTCGGCCAATACCGCTTGAGTCATAAAAAAAGGTATAAAATTTGATAGCTATTTTTTTTCTTGTTTTCAAAATATGATTTTTTTATTCATGTTGTCCGTTTCAAGTATGCTCTTATTGATAAAATATAACAAATAATTTCCGTGTTCAATTCATGAACAAATAATACTAAGTACTCGGTAATTGATGACAACGATAAAAATGTTAATACCATTTGTGAATGATTTACTACTAGTACACAACTGCGAACGTAAACATCGGTATACTGGCTTTGAAAAGCTAAGGTTTTTGTTTTTTATTATCATAATAAATGTTTAATAAATACATAAACCTGTTTTTCCGACAACATGATTCAATAGTTATTGACTAAATGATGAGTTCAAAACTGCTATGCGGTACTGTACATTATGTACCGTATTCCTTAGCCTATAGCGCGCACTTTTTTACCCCAGATTCTGTGGCTGAAGTTGGGGTGCGCGGTTTAAGCAACAAGTGATGTTTTACTTTTTTTTCTTCAGCCAAGACGAGAAGTTTTGTGGGTTTCAAAAAGTCACAAGACGCTTGTTTCTATTGTTTCAATAAAATGCGTTGTATGCTATATGCTTACTATCAATAAAAATAATAAAATCAAACTTTACCATGTGATTATGTTGATTATTGTTGAGAAAATACCATTGAAATGTTGAAAAATATCATTGTTTACATCAATCGGCAAAGTGAAATGATAACGAGGCTGTGGTATCCGTTTTACGTAGACGGGTTTACCGTGAGTAGAATAGAAAAGAATATTATGTTATATTCCTAACGACGACTACCGGGTACATTTACCGCACATATTTATTTGTTAAAGTCTGAATTTTGACAACGTAAAATCTTGATTATACATAAAGGGTTTAATTGACTGGGAAAATGTGTGAAGTGTTTGGTTTTTGCTAATCTGACCGCAAACAACGATGACTATGGTGATTATTAAACAAACATGTAACAATACATGTACGCAGAAAAATGTCAATTCCTTAATTGTCCTTGATTACTTCAGAAGTTTGAATAGGTACTGACACAATGTGTTAGGAAAATGCGTTTAATAGGTGATGCCACAAGACAATGCATCTCATTTCGAGAAACCTCTCAAACTGTTAACACCTTCAAATTGTCAACACCTTCAAATTGACAAGCAAGAGGTAATAACCTGGAAACAACACCAGTCATACAACGCCAGATTAATAAATTTAATGTGATCGTAATAAAAGTTGAACACGGGCGTGGGGATTTTTTTTTATTGAAACTTTAGTAAACAACAAAAGAACACTCAACAGTACAAGTTTATTTACACTTGAGTAAAAAAACACAGTCTAACATGCAGCTTGTTTTAGCCAATTAAAATTTGTTTTACATTTTCTCTTTGGTCAGTGATTCAAAATGGCGCTCTGCTGTCCTGAAATTGAAAACACATGTTTTTTATGCTCGGTTTACGCTACAATACATAACAAAAAGTTTTTTTCCAAGGATTTCAGGCCAAAGTCGGGGTGCGCGTTATATGCGCATACGCGCTATAGGCCGACAAATACGGTATTCCGAATCTGAGGCCGTTTTCATACACATTATTCAAACTTCTGGGCATTACTGTAAACATTCGTGGGGATTTGATTTCTTGGTTCGTGTCAACCTCATATCCACACAATTAAATCCCCCTAACTCAGTTAACAGTTATATCATTCATTATATCACTATTTATCTTTCAGTTATAAAAAAGTCACTTGTCCTTTGGAAGTTTAAATACGATACTTAAACGTAAACCTTTGTTGAGTACAATACACTCTATCATGATATTGTTGGGGGAAGTCCCATATTGTTGATTCGCGTTTTTAGAGTAGCAGCCGACTCGCACTTCCCATGAATTTGAATGATGAGAACAACTAAACATCGCCTGCAATGTGCCTGTGATGTCTCATAAAGATCTAAGATAGCAAACATTTCTATTTTAAGTATATTTTTAGGCTATTTTTACCTATAAGTGCCGTCTAGAGCTATTAAGTAATAATTTAAATACATCAGATATGGTTAACACCATTTAAAAGAGTGAAACATATCATATCCAACCCATAAAGCACACCATGTCATGTTGCTATGAAATGACAGAATTTATTATGAGAGATTATTCACATGCATAGTTTCATGTTTACTTCTGTGTGATTCTCATGACATCGTTATTATTATGGTTCAGCGTGTAAAAGGCGAAGTAGTAATACATTTGTGAGTTTGAAAAAAAGTTTTTATTTATTATTTGTAAACAATGTGGGACCCACACTATTTACAGTTTGTGCTGATCACGTGACATCCATTAGTGCATTAGGTTTTCTGTACAGTACATCTGGCCCATTTAGCTCAGTCGGTAGCGAGGTCGACTATTGCGACGTTCAACTGTTATTACAGTGTAATTTTAGTGTGGGTTATGAGTTCAATCCCACGAAGCAATTCTTCTTTTTTTTTGTACCGTTATTGAATTCCATGAAACAATCTTGGTTTTATTAAGTAAATATTCAATAATGGTTGGTGCGTTACGTTTGTTAACTATATTATTTTGTGTTTTATAAGATAAAAGTTATGGAGATTTAATATCAAATTGCAGAAATTAGATAAAACAAGTGTAATTGGCCTTGAAGTACCGTTTAAGTAGCTGTTCCGCCAACAGCCAACTTTTATAACATCCCCTGCGAACTGATGACCATGGTTGATCATGCTTAGCACGGTTTAGCATGGTCAACCATGCTTGAACCACAGTTTGCAGTGCTTTTGACTATTGATTAATTTTTTAATCAGGGTCAAGTTGATAATTACCATGGTCAACGATGTTCTCGGACCATGGTCAATATTGATGACTGTGGTTAAGATTCTGACCAAGGTCAAAACCATGGTTATATTTTAAAACCGTGGTTCAAAAGCATGTTTTTTTCAGGACTACCATGGTTATGCCCATAATCCTAATGACCATGTGGTGATCATAGTTTTGAAGAATGTTGAACACTAGTTAAGACTACAGGTTCATGAGCATGACTTAAAGGATATGACTGCACCCATGATATTGAACATGATTGTTGCACTAATTAATAAAAAGCAGAACTATATTTAAAACAATATTTGAATTTTAGTCAAGAAATAAAAACGACAACACTTGTTCCAACAAAATTGCCAAAAATATACATGCAAGAAAGATTTTTTTATGATATATCAAAATACACCACATGACCACTACCTGGGTATGTGTAGCAAGTTTTATGAAGATAGTTTAGGAGTTTGGAAAGAAAAACGGATTAATTTACTATGACATTTGAGTGTGATTCTGACAAAGAGTGCAAATAAAATGCAAACACTATCTTTGAATTTTTGGTGGGAAAATGGCACCAAATGTAGATTGTCTTGCACCATTTAATGATTAAAAGCAGAGACGTAATAAACCAGAGATTTTCAATGTATGCTTTCAGATAGAAAATACTTGAAATTTCACTAATGCACTTTTATTCGTAATTCTATAGATATTGTCATTTCTTAAACAAACAGTCTGCAAAAGGTCTCATATTAAAGACAATTATGTTTAGAATGTACTGATATTTTCAGAATATTCTTCTATTTGCTAAAAATGTCAACAAATGCTATTTAAAAAGTCCGACAATGGCCTATTTTATGCAACTTCCTGCTGTTGTTGTAGTTTAGCTGAAATCTGAACCTGTATAGAATTCACCATTTTTCACAGTAAGAGTCAGCAACTGGTCTCAAATTAAAGAAAATTATATCCCATGTGTATAGATATCATTATATTCTTTCTGCCTGAAGAATGAGATTTGGCAGTTTTACCTTGTGTCATGGCAGACTTGAGTAAATGCCCAATCACTACTTCTTAAATCACTATTTAAAGTAAGTGTTTTGTGATTATACTTAAATTACTGACTGTATCAAAACGTCTTATACATTTAATAGTTGTATTTGAAAGAGGAAATTTCTAAATGAAATTAGTAGAAAAACCAAGGTAGACCCCTGTCCGATCTTTTTATATTTCTTTTTAGTTCACAAGCATGGTAAGAAATGGTTGACCATGGTCATAGTTTGGCCATGGTTTTCAGCTGTGGTGCATTTAATGTTTTTGTTAAACCATGGTTTATACCAAGGTTGACCATGGTCCAGCCACCATGGCAACAATGGATGACCATGGTAAAGCTTGGTTGAACCATGGTCAACCATGGTTTTGAAGGACTCCATTCGCAGGGGATATGTTCACCATTTCTAAACCTACTGTTGAGGTCGATATATTACTTGCACATTTTGAGAATACAAACTCTACAGTATAGACACAACATACACGGCTTTAACCAGCCAGGCCAAACACCAAAACTGGAGAGTCGAATTAAGAGACAAAATTACACTACAAAACCATTTATCAAAACCTATCCAGGTGTTCAGGTCATATAAAAATGAATGTTTCGATTAAAAGTATAGTTTAATTCATGGGTTCTTAAAATACCCGTGACTGAAGATGCGTAAAATGAATTAGGAGTTGGTTACTCTAAATTTGAAGTTCCAGTTTGGGGTTTACCCTGCCTGGTTAAAGCTGTTTATATCCTCAAAATCTGTAAGTTATATATATATATATACCTCATCATCAGTAGGTTTAGAAATGGTGTACATCTGTTGTAACATTTGTCTGTTGATGGCGGGATAGGGTCTTTAATTGTTGCAGCTCTAACCAAGCCCCAGAAATTCAATACACTAGTTTAATTTCTTTAATGCAGAGAAAACAGGCATTACGTGGTCTGATTATTAACTTTCATACCCTATCCAACCCCTTCTCCAAGAAGCGAAAAACAGGGTTGGCTGGGGTATGAAATAAAAACTTAATTTTGGCTAAACATTTTTGCATGTTGTAAAATTAAAACATTTAATAGGTAATTTAAACAGGTTGTCGCATTTTGATCAGTAAAAATGTTTTAAATATGTTCTATTGTCGAAATATCTGCTATAAAATCCTGCTATTATATGCTTTCCCATCGCTTAATGGAATTAAGGTGGGGCCACGTAATGAATTTAGGACCATGATCCTGAAATACAAGGATCCATCACTGCAGGGTGATGAGATTACCAATGGCACCACTACAGTGCTTTGGGGTGTATAGAATCATTGGTAGTAAAGAATCATTTCCTGTTTAAATTCAATTTTCTCTGCTCATATATTTTAGATTATTTTAAAACTTTCCAGGCTTGAAGATATATCATATAAGCATACATTTATTCAACGGTGAAATTATTTGGGACATTTTTCCATGCAAAATATATCACTGCGTGCAACACCTCTCAGAAAAATGATTCTATACTACCTGAATGAAGTGTGTTTTTGAAACGAAAAATTCATACTGTCACAATAAACTCAGAAATAAATATTTGCTGATTTAACAAATGTTAGGGACAAAAGTCAAAATGCAATCATCAGTTAAGGTAACTTGTTGAAGTTTGGCACTTTTAAGGTTAAAATGAAATTATGTAAATATTGGTGCAAAAACGCCTATTAATAAATCACAGGCGCGTATCCAGGCATAAGCACTTACGCCAATGCGTACAATTCGTCAGCAAAAGTGAAAAAATAAAAGTTCCAAAAGTTCCAAATATGCAATAAAACTGAAGGCTGAGTGGGGGTATGAGCTGTGTGTCAAACAAAATGCCATATTAACGCTGAAATATAGCTAGAGAACGCATCATTTGCCTCCTAATTTTCAAAAATTTCCAAACCCCCACCGGCAGGATGGGGAGACCCCCTCCCACACCTACCCCCCACTCGCAGTGTCGCTGCTCCGTTCGCAGCTACGCTTCTCATATCTGGCGTACATTTCAAAATGCTCCAGGTACGCCCCTGACAGTTTCAGGACAATAATTTTAGAAATTTTGCTATCGTAAAACTAAAAGGGTAAATCTAAATCAGAAATTAAATAAACATTTTCCTTTCATTTTAAAATTAGACGTTTAACCCAAGTGATTCTATACACCCCAAAGCACTGTAGTAATCAAACTGAATGTTTTTTCATGACTCATCAACACATTATAGGCTATTTAGAGCAGCCCCTGAGAGAGGGGAAGGATACATAGGAATCCAGGAACCGTACCCTACTCTTTGAACCAGAAAGATACCTATGGTTCCTTTATGCGATCAGATTATAGACTCTGATAAATGGGACCAAACAGTTTGTGCCTCCATCCAACAGACAAGGCTAAGGAAACATGTCTCGGCCAATTAGAACACCGACGAAAAAAACTCAGTGGGGCTGGTGAGGACTGAACTCAGTCCTCCAGATTTCAAGTCCACCATTCTATCTAAAGGGCCATGCCAGCGCTTTAGGCCAAACAAAAAAATATGTGTGGTTCAGGTAACCTGACCGACCCTATTTTAAGGGGCCGACCCTAAAACTTTTTATGCAAAATTTAAAAAAAAAAGAAAAAAAAATTGTTGATAATGCAAAAAAATCGAACTCAAGGTATAGTAATTAACATATTAAATTCATTATCAGAATTGAATTCATTATTGAGAAAAAAAAAGCCTACCTGCCTACCCTATTTTTTTTGCCAGTGTTACCTGAACCACACATATGTTTTTGTTTGGCCTTAGTAATCAATAAAAGCAATACAAATAAAGCAGAAGTAGTGAGGAAATAGTTTATGAATGGATCATTAAAGTATACTTACTTTGCAAAACTTTTAAATCTTCTATCACAAGGATCCATTTTGGAAGAATATTTATAACTGGGGTCTAAACGCACTTGTTTACACTCCTCTGAACGCAACGTGGCGTAATACCAATGTAAATGGTTTAACCCACACGCGAATGAAAACAGCACTAGAATATACAACATTGCAAACTTCATCAGGTCCATTATCATTCGTCCCAGTGAAATCTGTAGTGGCCCCAGATGGGGGTTTACAGTGAATATGTAAATGAGTTTTAGCGAGCTAAATATGTTTGCTGCAGCGAATAGTGCCTCGGCAATCAGGTTTGGATCATAGGCGTCCCAATTCCGTCGCTGCATGTTGGCCAACTCAAACTGGCCTAATTCACGCTCCTTTTTTACCTGTAACAGAAAACAAACAAAAGATTATACATGCATGTTATGTCCAAATCAGAACTTTACTTGACTTACTAACATGAAATGCCCATTCTAATTACAATTTACAGACATTTCGCTGAAAAAAATAAAGTTGTTATAGAGGGTTTGGACATTTATTTAATGTCAACTTGTCCCAATATAGAGGGAGTTTGGTGGCAAAGTCCAGTATGTTCCACATGTCATGTACATACTTACCTGTAAATAAGCTATAACCCTGAGTGTCAGTGTGGCAATATAGAGGGAGTTGGTGACAAAGTCCAGTATGTTCCACATGTCATGTACATACTTACCTGTAAATTATCCATAACTCTGAGTGTCAGTGTGGCAATATAGAGGGAGTTGGTGACAAAGTCCAGTATGTTCCACATGTCATGTACATACTTACCTGTAAGTGCGGCAATATAGCGGGAGTTGGTGACAAAGTCCAGTATGTTCCACATGTCATGTACATACTTACCTGTAAATAAGCCATAACTCTGAGTGTCAGTGTGGCAATATAGAGGGAGTTGGTGACAAAGTCCAGTATGTTCCACATGTCATGTACATACTTACCTGTAAATAAGCCATAACTCTGAGTGTCAGTGTGGCAATATAGAGGGAGTTGGTGACAAAGTCCAGTATGTTCCACATGTCATGTACATACTTACCTGTAAGTGCGGCAATATAGCGGGAGTTGGTGACAAAGTCCAGTATGTTCCACATGTCATGTACATACTTACCTGTAAATAAGCTATAACCCTGAGTGTCAGTGTGGCAATATAGAGGGAGTTGGTGACAAAGTCCAGTATGTTCCACATGTCATGTACATACTCTTCAGCACCTTCATCCCATATCTGTTTAATCTCTGTCCATATCAAGCCTGTAAAAAGAAGGGACGTGTATTTAAATAAATATGCTTTGCTCACCAACAAAGTATTTTTCCATGAGGATTATTAGATTTGTATGGTTTCTTTTTGTCTTTTCGTTATTTCGCCGAGAAAAGACGACAGAATGAAAAGACGGGATTTCAAAGGCGAAAAGACAACAAAACGCCACGGTAAAAAATGAAAAGGTGACACTCCAGCCGTGAAAGGACGACGTTTATATTGTCATCTTATCGTTGTTTTGGGTGGCCTGCTGTCGTCTTTTCGTGCTGTATTTGTCATCTCTTTGTTGTGACCTCCTTTTATTCTGTCATCTTGTTGTTCCATCGTCTTTTTCGCCTTCCGGGTGACATGCACGTTTTAGTCATTGTGGCAATTTCTCCATTAAAACACTAAAAGTAAGGTATAATTAGCGGGACTGGTGGCGATTTGAAAGCATAATGTGTGCCAACACAAATACAAATAAAACCATCAGAATGTTTCAGTTTACATATGCACTACATTAAGGATCAAGTGATCCGAAAAATTTAATTATTGTTAATGAAATAGACTAGATGACTCGGCTAGATTTTGCATTAATATTAATTCATATAATCTTTAAGCCTCTTATAAATTCTTGTTTTGTGATCAAAGTTCATTTTATTTAAATTATATGTGCAACAGTTAGCAATCTAAACCCTAAATAAATTAATAAGTATTATTTAAAGCATCAAAATTCAGCTGAAGAAACATTTTCATAAACAACAATTAAACTGATGGTAACATGCAGCTTATTAAATATTTTTAATGCATATGCACATTGTGCGTATGTTTTCAAGTTTATTCATTTTTGTGTCATTCATTTGCTACTTGCTGGCAGTTAAGCTTTTCACAGCTTTTCACAGCTTTAGAAAACGCAGTGGAATTGTCAAATTATATTCCAAGTACGAGATTGCACAGATGGCAAATACAGTGCGAAAAGACAACAGAATGAAAAAAATGACAGAACCAAAGATTAGAAACAAAAAGAAGACAAAATGCCACAAGAAATAATGAAAAGACGACAATATAAAATGTTTTTTCACAGCTAAAGTGTTGTTTTTTTAAGTTCTGTCATCCTTTTGCCCTTTAATTAATGTCATCTTTTCATTATGTTGCCTTTTCACACTGAATGTGTCATCTTTTTGTCCTGTAATCTTTTCATTCTGTCGACTTTTTTTGCCTGTTTAGGTACAGTTGAAGGGGGTCATCAGGCTTTCAATTGGGGTCTATAAAGTAATTTACAAATTACTGCTAAATTAAATGATACTCATAATCAATCAAGTATTTTTCCACGAGTTAAGAGTTCGGAATTTTGAATATAAGTCAATGGAATTTTGAATATAAGTCAATGGAATTTTGAATATAAGTCAATTTCCTAAATGCTATGAATTACATTTTATCTAATAAATGTGATTTCATTTCATTTTCTTATACATGAGATATTTCGAATGCTCAGGTGGAAAAAAGCGGACAATTTTAAAATGTTTTTTTAGATCAGAATTATCGATGTTTAATAAAACAGTGCCCTGGTTTTGCTTTACTTTTCTATCACTAAAAGTCCTGAGTCAGATAACAGAACTAAATGCAATTACTAAATAAACTGAAATTCTGCCAAAAAAATCAATATAGTCAATGGCCAGACAAAATGATTTGTAACGGCTTCAAACTGATCTGGTTAATCTGACATGTGGGTAGTAATCTCCCCCAAATGACTGCTTTATTATAACCATAAGACTGTGAGTGTATCCCCATCTAATTATATCGATGACACCGTTCTAAAATACCGAACTCGCATATATGGCATTTCTCAGGAGAGGCTTGTTAGGCTTGTTAGAATGGTGTTTTACATGAATTTTAGCACATTTTGGCCTAGGCCCTGTATGACGGTCATTTTTTTTTTGTGATAGCGGCAGACAACCCCATTTTTCCTGGGTAAAACTTGCATACTGTACTTCCGACATTTGAAGAAACGACACTTTCTCACTTACAAGTTGAGCTCCCATGGAGTGGGATGCGAACTCGCAGCAGTGAGAGGCGAGAACGTTTACAACGCAACATTTACCACTCGACCACGGAGGCGCGAGGTAAACAAATTGATCACTTTTGCAAAAATAATTTTATCAGACCAAAATGTTGCAAATTTTATAAGAATTAATTTATATGTCATAATCCATCTCTAAAGTAGTGTCTACACTGTCAAACTGTACATTAAAATAATGCAGGTTTGGCAAATTCTCTATAATATTTACAAAGTCAGATCTTGTGCCTGTTAACATGAGGAACTTTAAACTGCTGTAATATAGCCGGTATTTGTTCAATGTATAATCAACCCAACCAATGCAGATAAGGAATTTAATCACATGCCCATTACTTCAGTTTTCTATTGGCTAAAAGGTTCAGTATTTTTACAAAAGAAGCGCGAGTCAATGTCATGCAGTATCTCGCAAAGACTGAAATTTTTCGCAAAATGTAGGTCAGGTATTTTAAACAGGTGCCATCGAAATATTGAATAAGAGTAACAGGATTAAATGCATTCAGTATTGTAACAATCTAGCTTTCATGAATCAGACGCGAGATCCTTTCACAATTTTTTTCAAACGGTACTGTTTGACACCAAATTTAAGCACTAAATCCTCATTAAGAAATATATGTATGAAGAAATATATGTTTTCCAACATATATCATATGTTCTGTAATAAATCCTCATACTAAAACAACAGGGCCAATTTATCGTCCCTGAATCGCTCAACTAATGACCTGTGTCCATTGTAGATATTACCACAGGACAACAAACCATGGCATCAACTCGTTCCGTTACGGGGCTGCCAAAATCTGGAACTCGATGCCTCAACACTTTCGTGATGAATCAAATTATAATCAGTTCTAGAGTCTGGTCGGCTCCAGGAGCGGGACGAGTTGCCACTGAACCTACTGTGTTAGCGGTTCTTAGTTGCTGTTAATAATGCCTATAGTGCTGTATTTTAGTTTACGCTTTGTGTTGCTTTTGTTAGTTTGTGCACATTCATCTGTAAGCTCTGCTTGTATAATGCTCTGTTCCAGATTCAATGTGTCCTCATTTTGAAATGTCATGTTTCAAGCATACAGAGTCAATCAGTTCATTTCATATCTGATATGAGGTGATTAGTCTTAGCAATTATTTTTAAATCTTCTGCTTTTGCTATACGTTGCCTTTCAGGGTTTTACTTTACTTAACTTTTTAACAGTGAGTACCTTGGACTTTATCTCAGTTAGTCTCGGTATGATTGACTCCATTTGTAAGTCTTTTATCTGTGAAGCCTCAGTAACTTTCAAATGCCTCAGTAACTTTATTTCCCTATACAGGTTATAGCTTTTCTATGACTCAATGTGAGTATGCTTTGAGTGTAAAAGTGTCTAGCCTATGTTATTAATATGCATGCTAATTTGTTTTATTATCATGTAATAGTTTATCAGCTTTATATGGGTAACCCTTTATGTACTATTGTGTCTGCTTAGTGCTACAATGTTTCATTGTCATGTTTATTATTAGTTTATTATTACCCTTTAGCCTCTTCATATTCATAGGTGCCAGGTGGCTATCAAGAAAAGCTCTGTAAATTAGTTTGACCAAAGACACGAGCTATCCGAAAAACTACTATAGAAATTCTGAAAAGCCTCCTCCAAAAAGTCGAAAAAAAATTCAACAAACTATATTATATACAAGGTATGACAGCTGTCATTTTAGCCGGTGCGGAAGTGCATAATTTTCCCGTAATTCATAGACTGTTTACCGTCACACCTGCATTCGCAACTGTCATTGCCGGGAATAAGACTAAAACAGAATTGAATAATGGTACCTACACACATCAACGTTACGTTGTAGAATCGGGTACCAATAAAATATTACGCACTTCCGCCCCGGCTAAAATGGCAGCTGTCATACCTTGTATATAATATAGTTTGTTGACAAATTTTTCGATTTTTTGGAGAAGGCTATTCAGAACTTCTCAAGTAGCTTTTCGGACAGCTTGTGTCTTTGGTCAAACTAATTTACAGAGCTTTTCTTGATAGCAACCTGGCACCTATGTTCATATCGAGGGAATTTGATTGCTGGTGTTATTGTCAATATTCTAATTGTGCATGCCAAATCATTTTATTATCAATAATGTATGTTTAAATGTGTAACATTTATGTGCTTTAACACTTTTGCCGCCAAATTTTAAATGTTGTCTGCTAAAATTTCATTCAAACCTTTCGGTGATATTTTATATATATAAAGTTATGAAAAACATTCTTACTGAGTGGCAACCAGTGTAAAGCCTTATCAGCCTTCACATGATATACGGGCTGATCTGGGTTTACACTGGTCGTAAAAATCAATGGCTTCGGCTGTGGCAGCGGAAGGGTTAAATGCTATTGTCTTATTTAAATTGCTATCTTGCCTGTTACTGTATGTCGGTCAGTAGCTATTCATAGCTAATGTTTGTGTTTATATGCCATACCTTAAATAAATTTTGTATCTGTGTATCTCATACGCCACCATATGAACAAACGTTGTAGAGGACCATATAAGCTTATGCTACAGGCAAAATATGAGAGCTCTATGCTATTTAGTTTCAGAGAAGATTTTTTAAGTTTTTCTTCACACGTCTACGTAAAACATGCAAATTCTCTACATACAAGTTTTGGACCCTTGTGGCAATTTTGAATATGCTTGAAAGTCTAAGTTTGGCGATCATTCATAAAGAAAACTATCGAAATCTGTTCAGTGGTTCTTGAGAAAAATATATTTTAAGGTTTCAACCTTTTACAATAAGAGGCAGCCATCTTGGATGTCACTCGGACCTAATTTTAACAAATTTGAAAACCACTGACCTCATGGTGACATCCATGTGCAGTCTGGACCAAGCGGTTTCAGAGGAGATGTTGTTTACAATTGTTGATGGACAGACAGATGGACAGACAGATGAAAAGTGATCACAATAGCTCACTTGAGCCTTTGGCTCAGGTGAGCAAAAAATACCCATCCCATACTTTTGCTGTAAAAATAACCATTGAGCCTTTACTAAATGCTCTTCCTGTTATTCAACAACTGTATTTTATTTTTAGGGCTTCTCCTTTCATGTTTGATCATTAAACAAAAGGCGTTTTTGTCTCGATGTCCAGCAATTGTCAGTTATCGAGGAGAATGAAAAGTCCATTTTTATGTATGTATTTCATAATACTGTCCAAGTGAAATTCCATTGTTTCTGGATATATATAATGCTATATATTTACCAGCCATGTTTGCTATATATTTACCAGCCATGTATGCTATATATTTACCAGCCATGTATGATATATATTTACCAGCCATGTTTGCTATATATTTACCAGCCATGTATGCTACATATTTACCAGCCATGTATGCTATATATTTACCAGTCATGTATGCTATATATTTACCAGCCATGTATGCTTCATATTTACCAGCCATGTATGCTATATATTTACCAGCTATGTATGCTATATATTTACCAGCCATGTTTGCTATATATTTACCAGCTACGTATGCTATATATTTACCAGCCATGTATGCTACATATTTACCAGCCATGTATGCTATATATTTACCAGTCATGTATGCTATATATTTACCAGCCATGTATGCTATATATTTACCAGCCATGTATGCTATATATTTACCAGCCATGTTTGCTATATATTTACCAGCCATGTATGCTATATATTTACCAGCCATGTATGCTATATATTTACCAGCCATGTATGCTACATATTTACCAGCCATATTTACCAGCCATGTATGCTATATATTTACCAGCCATGTTTGCTATATATTTACCAGCCATGTATGCTATATATTTACCAGCCATGTATGCTATATATTTACCAGCTATGTATGCTATATTTTTACCAGCCATGTATGCTATATATTTACCAGCCATGGATGCTATATATTTACCAGCCATGTATGCTATATATTTACCAGCTATATATTTACCAGTCATGTATGCTATATATTTAACAGCCACGTATGCTATATATTTACCAGCCATGTATGCTATATATTTACCAGCCATGTTTGCTATATATTTACCAGCCATGTGTGCTATATATTTGCCAGCCATGTGTGCTATATATTTGCCAGCCATGTATGCTATATATTTGCCAGCTATGTAGCTATATATTTACCAGCCACGTATGCTATATATTTACCAGCCACGTTTGCTATATATTTACCAGCCACGTATGCTATAACGGCTATGTATGCTACATATTAACCAGCCATGTATGCTATATATTTACCAGCCATGTATACTATATATTTACCATCTATGTTTGCTATATATTTACCAGCCATGTATGCTATATATTTACCAGCCATGTATGCTATATATTTACCAGCCATGTATGCTATATATTTACCAGCCATGTTTGCTATATATTTACCAGCCATGTATGCTATATATTTACCAGCCACATATGCTATATATTTACCAGCCATGTATGCTACATATTTACCAGCCATATTTACCAGCCATGTATGCTATATATTTACCAGCCATGTTTGCTATATATTTACCAGCCATGTATGCTATATATTTACCAGCCATGTATGCTATATATTTACCAGCCAGCCATGTTTGCTATATATTTACCAGCCATGTATGCTATATATTTACCAGCCATGTATGCTATATATTTACCAGCCATGTTTGCTATATATTTACCAGCCATGTATGCTATATATTTACCAGCCATGTTTGCTATATATTTACCATCTATGTTTGCTATATATTTACCAGCCATGTTTGCTATATATTTACCAGCCATGTATGCTATATATTTACCAGCCATGTATGCTATATATTTACCAGCTATGTTTGCTATATATTTACCAGCCATGTATGCTTTATATTTACCAGCCATGTATGCTATATATTTACCAGCCATGTATGCTATATATTTACCAGCCATGCATGCTATATATTTACCAGCCATGTATGCTATATATTTACCAGCCATGTTTGCTATATATTTACCAGCCATGTATGCTATATATTTACCATCCATGTATGCTATATATTTACCAGCCATGTATGCTATATATTTACCAGCCATGCATGCTATATATTTACCAGCCATGTATGCTATATATTTACCAGCAATGCTTGCTATATATTTACCAGCCATGCATGCTATATATTTACCAGCCATGTATGCTATATATTTAACAGCCATGTATGCTATATATTTACCAGCTATGTTTGCTATATATTTACCAGCCATGTATGCTATATATTTACCAGCTATGTATGCTATATATTTACAAGCCATGTATGCTATATATTTACCAGCCATGTATGCTATATATTTACCAGCCATGTATGCTATATGTTTACCAGCTTTGTATGCTATATATTTACCAGCCATGTATGCTAATATAAGTATTTACCAGCCACATAAGCTAATATCATCCACTCTATAGCTGTAGCTGGTGCCCCACGTAGTTCCGTCTTGGTCTCTTTGACAAATGATGTTCCATGGTTGTCTAGCATAGGTATCTCTACACGCTGTGAGACCATAATTAAAAGAACTGAAAAATAACAAATAAAAATAATTTAACGACCGCAGTGCTTTTCTCATGAAAATATGCTCTGCTTTAAGTACTGGTGACCACACTGCTGTCCTATGTTTTAAATGTCCCGTGTAGTGCAGTCTGTAGCACACTCAATTTTCACCAATGCAACCTGGGTTTGATTCTCCATCTGGCCATTGTGAGAGAGTACAGCGGTCGCACTCTCGGACACATGAGATTTCCCCTGGTTTCTGGTTTCCTCCCACATCAAAACCATGCAACGCTGTCATACGGGCCTACAACGTGATTTGTGTAGCTCACTCGCAGTGTTACTAGCTTGTTTCGAAATTGATGTATATACTTCTTATGTTTTAAAGAAACTAACCCACCAAATAAGAACAAATATTGCACTACCAAATTGTTTATCAAAACTCCATCCAAGTGTTCAGGTCATATAATAATGTATAATTTTTATGTGCCGATTAATGGTACAGATTTTTTGGGTTCTTAAAATACCCAAGACTGAATAATTTATGCGTAAAATGAATTATGAGTTGGTAACTCTTAAATCGACGCTTCAGTTTTGGAGTTTGTTATGGCTGGTTAAAGCCGTTTATATTGTATATATATATCTATAGCACTTGGTTTCTCTACGACAATGTCACTCCTGTAAGAACAGATGGACGGATAAATGCACTCAAACTGTACAGTTTTGAGAATTTTGAAGATATTTCTTTCTTTACATGTGTTTTAATAGATGCTAGGTCTTAAAAAGATTATTATGTAAAAGCGCCTGCATTAGATAGTCGATCTGGAACCATTGTGGGTGTGTGTCAAACCATGTATGAATATAACCATCTTCATATGCACTAATCTAGGCAGATTTAATTATTGTTATTGAAATAGTTTGGTCTGGAAATCTCTAGACGACTCGGCTAGCTTTGTTGAATAAATCATTAAGGGTATTTCATATGATGCTTTAAAGCTCTTTAATACAAATTCTTGTTTTGTGATAGAAGTTCAGTTTAATTGTACAACTGTTAGCAATATCATTCCCCCATTTTAATTAAAATTTATGATTTAACCACAAAATACAACCGAGTAATTGTGCTTTTCAGACTGAACATTTCATTACCAATAATTAACCGGAGGGTCACATGCGGCTTAATTTAATGTGAAGTTATCGGTATGCACATTTTATCTGACGCTGAAGCTCGTCATGAAGTTTTCATTTGTATTTGGAGTGACACCAATCGCTCTTCTAGACTGCCGACAAATATAGCTTATAATATATGTTTTATAAGTTATTTCTTCTATTTTACAATTTCCAAATAATCCAGTTATTTTAGAATACAATTTCGGATTTAACCATTCTGAAGGCAAGCCCCTAAAGGGGCTAAGATGACATCACATGTCACCCCATTTTGTCTATTTTTATAGCCATTATTCTGTCACATTCCAAATGTCAAAACATAATTTTATACCGTATTTTACCTTGTATAGTACGCATTTTTTTTACTTCTTTTAAGGTTTCCGAAAGGGGGTGCGTACAATACAAGGAAACAATACAAAAAAACTTTTTTCCTTGCATTTTATATGCAGAAAATCGATTTCAGACTGGAGGAAAATGGCGATAAAATATCCGGGACAAACAGGCAGACAGTTGTGAATGCCGATAATACTTTTTTTTTGTGACTTACTCACTTTATACAAGTAATTTATTGACTTAATTTGATATTATAAAGCTTGTTTTTATATAAATGTTAGCATATATATTTGTTGTAGAATTTCAATAAATGAGTGAACATTTCGACCCTTGTTTTGTTATTTATATCAGCTGACTTGATATCACGTGATTTCCATCCACCTGATCAGACTGGTACACGTAGTATTGTTACAGTTCAATTCTATTCTGGTTTTAATACAGCGGCAGACGAGATTTTTGACAAGTGATGGTGACATGAATAAAGTGTAGATCTATTATGCAAAATATATGCATATTTGTTGCAGAATTTCAATAAATGGTGAATATTTCTTCCCATGTTTTGTTATCCGCTAATCTATAAATTGTCAATAATTACGCAAGTTTGGCAACCCGAACAAACTGCTACAATACAGGCACATTTTAAACGCGGGTAGAGTGGGTTATTCTATTTCTATAATCCTTTGAAACTGACCGACATTACTTGTCAGCGAGACCCTTTTGATAGTTTTACCCAGGTTTGACCTCTGAGAAGGGGGTGCGCACTATACATGGGTGCAAACTATACACGGTAAAATACGGTATTTTTTTTTTGCAATTTGAGAAAAAAATTCTCAACTGAAAGGAAAATGGGTTATGTTCCCAAAATACAGAAAAAACAAAAACCATTTTGGGAACTTTAGAAAATGTGTTACAATAGAATACTTACACAGAAATGTGATATAAGATGAGCTATGACATATAAACTTGATGAATGGTTTCCGTATAAGATGCCCAAAGGAGCTCTTCGGTGCAATGAGGTATGTTAGACATAGAAGCGGGAACATGAAGCCTATAGTCAGAGTAATCAGAAGCTTGCAGACGATGTTCTTTCTTCGGAACCCTGGACATCCTTCGTACCATAACGTGGCAAGAAGCTGTTGACAATTTGGATGAGCAACAAACTGAAATGTAAAATGTTCCTTTAGTTAGCATTATATTCCAACTGAAAACACCTTTTGTATATATCTATACAGCTTCAACAGACTACGTCAGAAATACTCATAACCTACAACAAAAATATTTACAATAAAGCATTAATTTTTAAATGAAAATATGTAACAGGGGTTGATGCACAATTTATTTAAAAGGGCTCTGAAAAAGCTGAAAGAATATCAATATGTCATAAAAAATAAAGGAGATATGACCTATTGAAAAGTTGCATAAGAATATAAATGGAGGCGGCCATCTTGGAATGATGACATCATCGCGCCTTCTTACCATATATGGCATATTGACAAAATACATTTTTAAGCAAAGAAAATCACTGCAAATTGATTAAAAATAAATATTCAGATGTAAAATGTGAATTGTATGCTTATTTTTCATTTGCAGTGATTTTTTTTGCTTTTAAAGACATTTTTGTCAATATACCAAATATGGTAATATGCGATGATGTCATCTTTCAAAGATGGCAGCCTCCATTGATGTTTCTTTGCAAATTTTCAATAGGTCATATTTCTTTTATTTTTCATGGCATTTTGATAATTCTTTCAGCCTTTTTTAAAGTTTTTCAGAGTCCTTTAAAATAAACGTTGCTTGAAAATAATGCTTCAACCCATTTAATGTCTGGGGTTTTACATCGCTTATAACAATCTTTCAGTCATGAATATCAGGTACTTTTCATTACGTGGTTCCGCCTTATTTCCATTAAGCGATGGGAAAGTTTATATTAGCAGGGTTTCATAACATATATTTTGACATTAAAACACGTTTAAAAACAGTTTTTACTGAAAAAATGAGACAACCTCTTTAAAATTACCTATTAAATGTTCAATTTTACAATATGCAATCTTTTTAAGCCGAAATTAAGGTTTTATTTTTTACCCAGCCAACGCCGTTTTCACTTCTTTAAGTAGGGGTTGGATGGGGTATGAAAGTTAATACTCGGACCACGTAATGTATCAATGATTTCAACTTTATAGTGCTGCCACACTGGAACACCACGCCGTAGACACATTATATCATCAGATGTCATTTTTATGAACCCTTTGGTGTAACCAGCGGGGATCGAACACACACCCTCATCCAAGGCAGGGCTCTTAGTAACCACTACGCCATCGCCGTCGTAAATAAATGACAAAAAATCTGTATAGGTTCCATAGGCTACCCCTTTGCGGTTCCCAGGCAAGAATGGGGCCACTGCATCATCATCATCAATCATCATCAATAATCAATCAACCAATCAACCAATCAACCAATCAATCAATCAATCAATCAATCAACCAACCAACCAACCAACCAACCAACCAACCAACCAGAAGTGAGAAGGTTCTTAGCCCAATTCTGATTCTACTTTTCTCAATGTAAATGGAGGGTGGGCTGGAATGTTCATTCTTGTTGACACCATGTAACCTTTTGTGTTGGTGAGCCATAAAAAACAATTCATTTCAATAGACTAAAGCTACAGCCTTTAAGTCAAAATATTTAATATAAAATATCACCACTATGTAAACAGAGGATCTTACATGAATGCCTGTTTAATATTGAATATATTAAATTTGATAAAATTATATGATGTGAGACTGTGCCGAGCATCATATCAAATTTATCAAACGAGTTTAATAAATTCAATATTTAATAGGCATGAATGTGAGATTCTATTTATCACATAACTCCAAAAAAGCCTCATAAGCAACATGATTGTATTAGGGTAGCTCTATATATACTCGGTAAAAACAGTTTTGGACCAGGGTATATAAAGTCATATAAAAATAAAACTAGTGGACAGAATTTAAGTATCTGTTTTTAGTAGCCAAGGTCTACCCTACCCGGTTAATTTGGTACAAGAAACATTAAATTCCAAACAAAATTAACCGGGTAATAATGTTTTTATTGGTTACTCCAATGTCTGTGTTACTTTTTATGGACTTTGCAATATTTTTTACAGACCCTTTGTGTGTTCGCGATATTTTTTTAAAATCAAATCTTGTTTGGAATTTAATGTTTCTTGTACCAAATTAACCGGGTAGGGTAGACCTTGGTTACTAAAAAAAGATAATTAATTTTCACCATTTGTTCATATGTATTTATATGTGTTATTCCAATTCCATTTTCCTTTTTGCTGTTATTAATTATGCTTGCTACTTCTCTTTTTCCATAGCTTCATTGTCTTTATTCATCTTAGAAGAGCTAGTTTCTTTTGTACAAATTTAGGGTAAACGAGTGTACGTGTGTTAAAGTGTATGCAACGTTTAGTTTGAATGCGAATATATCATATTTAAAACAATTTTGCCTTTATTGATTTACTGCTTTATTTGATTTGTTCTGTCATTTGTCATTTGTAAATTTGTATATAATAGAGGGCCTCATGGAAGATTAGTTTATAGCTAAATGTGTTACCCTCTGTAAATAAAGGCTATTATTATTAATAAATTATAATGCTCAACAATCGAACTATCTCGTTGAATTCCGTAATCAAGTATTTTAACGGTTACGGAAATTGACGAGACAAAATTCTGATGTACCTTGAGCTGAACGGAAAAGACCGAACAATGATTCAACCTTCATTTGCATATTTATTTCACTAGTGTAATATGATAAATATATTATGGCTATATTATGCAAGTTATGTGATAAAACTGTGTATGTTATAATGCACCTGTCACTGTTTTCCTCAACTGGGTGAGGGAGATGGAGGGGTATAACAGTAACCCCGGGGATGGGACATCCAGGATGAAACTGGCGGTAGGGAATTAGACAGAAACCCAAACCAACATGGAGATATCTGACATTGAGTATATTGGTAGACCCTGGGGAATTATCATGTTGCTCCTGGAGATGGCAATTATACAATCAATTTACATTGATACGTGCATAATCAAGGTCATATTATATCAGTATTAACTGATTTACATATTTCCAAAGTTTGTATTTAGTATTCAAGTGTAGCACTGTCTTTATAAAAGTGCAAATGTATTAAACTGGAAGTTGCATGTAAAAGTATTCATGATTTTTTAAGTATCTGAGTTTTAATTTGTATTTTTCAGGAAGATTTCAGTGGCATTACGCTTAAGTTAACCCGAAGCGCATGAACCCCCTTGGCCACTAAGTCAACAAAATGTTCAAGTATCATCTTCACATCTTTGCCACCGACACCAAAATGCACTACCGATATCTCAGATGACATGCAAGCTGATCCATAAGCCATTACAGAAGCACTCGATCAAATTGGAATAAAATTGGACTCTGTAACACAATGAGGGATAACATTTCTTAATTGAATTGAGGATCAAATTTGTTACCCTAAAATTGTAAAAATATATTCAATACCGTATATCCCCTAATAAGAAGACCTAGATTTCATTGATATAAAGACACTGGTAAAGTTTGGTAAAGATCTGATTACTTGCCTAATTACCATCGTTACTCTAATATAACACTATCAAACCCATTTTTTTCATTTCAAAACTGAGCCTCAAACCAGTTTATAAATGCCCGCTTTGAAGAGTAAAAAACACGACATAGTAAACTGTCACACAAAGAGGGAGGGTGGTTGAGTGAGCAGGCAGGAAGGTGATCGGATGGGTGAAGAAATTGGTTTTCCTCCATTTAAAAGAGAGTGACTGCATGGATTAATTTCATATTTTGCTGTGTAGTTATCTGGGTGACAAGTGAATGGTACTCGATGCCTGTTATTATTCAAGTCATAAGGTCAAAGGTCAAGGTCTTTGTGACCTTTTAATGAAAAATTAACAGGCATCTACAAATGGGTTTCTGCTAATTTAAAAGAGAATGACTGCTGTAAAGCTATAAATATCTTGGTGATAGGAAGACCCTTATTTTGGAGTAAACTGGTGAACAAAGGACAAGGGCACTATAAGGGGGTCCCAAAGGGTGGTTGTGTTCACGTGATCACGTAAAATAAAAACAAGGATCACGTCTTCACGTGAAAACAGCAGAACTTTCACATTTCACGTTAAATGTGGATGAGCAAACCTGAAGCATAGCGCTTCAGGTTTAGCGCTTCAGGTTTAGCGCTTCAGGTTTGCTCATCCACATTTAACGTGAAATGCTCGAGCTTCTCTAGAACAATTTGTGGGTTGCAACAACAACAAAAAAACAACAAAACAAAACCACACACAATCACACACAAACTTGAGCCGTCAGATGTATTCTGAGGCTTTCAAATTGACAACAGCATTCTGGCATCTCATGTGGTATAAAAGTTATGACAAAAAGAGAACATTTCACATACCTGGGAGGAGGGGTGGACACTAAAAAGACTGAAAAGGACTAAAAATTCACGTTTCACGTCACCATATCACGCGATCAAGTTTTACCAAGACCAAAATCACGGATCACGCTGATATAATTTTCACGCAATCACCCAAAATATTGTTTGTTTCTCGTGTCACATTTTTAAAAACACCCCGAGATTGGCCTTTTCTTACATGATACATAGCCCACTTTTTTCATTACACATTTTTATATTGGCGGATGCTCGATCGTTTGATTGATATTACAGTCTGTTTTAAAATTTTCTATGCAGAAAAATGTGCATGTTTTAATTGTCTCTTCACATAATTCGTCATATATAAAATGAAGAAGTTTCTTTTAAAGAGAGGTAATTAATTATGTCTCAATAATAAAACTTATCTGGGTCTCTGTGTAGGTATATGTTTATACTTAACATGTACGTGTAAGGTGTAATTGTTAGTTATCACACATTTTCAAAGAGAACATCAGCATAGATTGAATTCATAATTGCTTTACTTGTACCAAAACCCCTATTGATTTCAGGGTAAATTGGTCAAAGGTCAATGTGACCTTTTACTTGAAATTTGATTTTCTAATAGCAACATCATTCCGATTTATGGTGGGCGTATATCATGTCAATTTGCCACTCTTGTTACATTTACAAGCCATGTTCAAACAGCTTTTATGTTAACAAACAAGCATTTAAATAACTTCAAATGCTCCTTCAAACACAGATAATTGATGTCATAACAAATTGGGCCTTATTTTGAAAATACCAACATTTTCTTCCATTTTCAGCTTGATAAAAAGGCTTCAGTTTCCTGTCGTAGCCATTATCATAGTAATTGCTTCGCTTAAATTACAGAAAGCTTTTAGAGGGCGTTTATAGAAATATATACAGAGAATAATAAATGGGTATTTTTATATCACATCTTATATCAGGCCAGAGATGCCATATCTGCCTAAAAACTTTAGCTGGAGGGATGACATGAGTCGAGGGCCTGATTGATATAGGGTGTAATATGAAAAACTTTTCCTTTTTTTTTTCTATTTATCATAATACTTCAGCAAATTATTGACTTTGTTGAACTGTCAACTGCATCTCACTCACTACGCCGTTCTCCAGGGAGAATTTTATTTTTTAATAATAGTTTATGTCCGTTGCGTAAATTGTACAAAACCTTGTTTTCCTTTCCGAAACTGGATTTAAAATGAATGCCACAGAATTTGAAATTGTTCAATCAAGAGATGTTCATAAGTGATTATTGCATCCAAGGGAAATGATTCTATAGCTAAAAATGGGATGGATACGACAAATAAAACACAGATGTGAAACCACTGAAGCATCACAAGACGTATAAAATCGTAACTAATCGGTCATTTCCGTATCACTCCGGTAACAGAGTCGAGGAGATATGAATCTGCCCGGACACAAATCGGAAAAAAAAATCAGTTATTTACGTAGTTTTCCAGGATACGGATTTTTTACCCTTTATCTCAACCCTGTGATAAAGCATTATTGCCCCGTAGATTGATATGACCGTCTAGGTCATATCGTATCGTATATCCAAAAACAGCATATCTATAGGCAAGTGATAAATATGTTTATTGAATGCTGACTTCAATTTATCATACTCAAATGGGTAGAAAACCTTGGAAAGAGTTCAAGACAAAGCTTTTTTGGCATATATAAATGTGATTCTGGAGTATTAAACCACACAGAGCTCGTTTGATATCGTTGAAATAACTACTGTATATGATAAATATATAAACACTTATAGTCTGGAGTTGTGCCATTTATGACATGTCCTCTATTTTGTCTTATAAATGACAGGCCCCATATTCTCGAAACATGCTCAGCTAAAATATTATGCTCAAGCTCAAAATTCATATATTTCTTTTAGCTGTACCGGTAACTTTTTTCAGTGATCGTTTTCCTTCCCGAAAATTTCAGGACATTTGTAATTGATGATTATCTCAATTTGTGTAAAGTTTCAGGTCATTCCATGACCGTTAAGTAAGATTTAAAAACAAGAGGCCCAAGAGGGCCTGTGGACGCTCTACTGGCTAACATGGCTCTTATAACATCAATGAAGCAGCTTTTTAAAAAACAGCTTTTTAACTTAATCAAGGGTCCTATCATCTTAACGAGGCAAAACTTAGCAATATAGCATTTTTAACTAAATCAAGGGCCATAACTCCACTGTTACTTGTCTGATCTGGCTGGTTTTAGAACCAATCATTCAAGCTTTCATTGATATTAACAACCTGTAAAAGTTTGGTAAAGATCGGATGAAAAATGAAGGCCCTATCGTCTTAACAAGACAAAAGTTAACGATGGACGACGGATGACGGATGACGGACAGACAACGGACAACTCGGCATCCCATAAGCTCTGCTGGCCTTCAGCCAATAGAGCTAAATATTATAGCTGAGCTAATGAGTCTGAGATTCCGACTCAAAAGTTTCGAGACTACTCAATGCAAAACTATTATATCTTGTTATATTAATTCATATAGTTACAACAGTTTTGCATTCAGTTTTGCATTCAGTTTTGCATTATTGGCGTCTGCTGCAGCTGAGTGTCTGATACAAGGTTGGTGATTATTACCACCATTATTAGCGTCTGCAGTGATAGTTACAACAGTTTTGCGTTCTGCCCCTCGTATTGGCGTCTGCTGCAGCTGTCTGATACAAGGTTGGTGATTATTACTACCATTATTAGCATCTGCAGTGATAGTTACAACAGTTTTGCGTTCTGCCCCTCGTATTGGCGTCTGCTGCAGCTGAGTGTCTGATACAAGGTTGGTGATTATTACCACCATTATTAGCGTCTGCAGTGATAGTTACAACAGTTTTGCGTTCTGCCCCTCGTATTGGCGTCTGCTGCAGCTGAGTGTCTGATACAAGGTTGGTGATTATTACCACCATTATTAGCGTCTGCAGTGATAGTTAACTTACAACAGTTTTGCGTTCTGCCCCTCGTATTGGCGTCTGCTGCAGCTGAGTGTCTGATACAAGGTTGGTGCTTATTACCACCATTATTAGCGTCTGCAGTGATAGTTACAACAGTTTTGCGTTCTGCCCCTCGTATTGGCGTCTGCTGCAGCTGAGTGTCTGATACAAGGTTGGTGATTATTACCACCATTATTAGCGTCTGCAGTGATAGTTAACTTACAACAGTTTTGCGTTCTGCCCCTCGTATTGGCGTCTGCTGCAGCTGAGTGTCTGATACAAGGTTGGTGCTTATTACCACCATTATTAGCGTCTGCAGTGATAGTTACAACAGTTTTGCGTTCTGCCCCTCGTATTGGCGTCTGCTGCAGCTGAGTGTCTGATACAAGGTTGGTGATTATTACCACCATTATTAGCGTCTGCAGTGATAGTTACAACAGTTTTGCGTTCTGCCCCTCGTATTGGTGTCTGCAGTGTCTGCAGCTGAGTGTCTGATACAAGGTTGGTGATTATTACCACCATTATTATTCTGTAGCGAAAGGCGTCTGCAAATCATCATCATTATTTTTTCCTTTTACGTTTTTAATAAATTCTGTTGCAGACAAATGAGAAATTTAGAGCACAACAACTTTATTACGTATGTTGTTTACCAGTATAAATAGATGAAAATATTGCAAAATCCAAAAACTTTCCTTAAACATTTATAATAATAAATTATGCTGCAGACAAACTGGAAATTTAGAGCACAACAAGATTAATGTGAATGTTGTTTACCAGAAATAGAGGAAATATTGCAAAATCCAAAATCTCAGAAGCTGTATTATTATTATATAAAGCTCATGTTTCAGACAAAACTTCAGAATTTTGTCTCTAAGCATGGTGCGTTTCCTGTTTCAGAGTAGAAGACTTTAAAAACATTTTCCTGTTATTATTGTCATAAACTTTTGACTAAAGAAACAAAGAAGACTTTTTCTTTATTTGTTAAAACAATAGAAACGGCATGTGCTGAAACAACACTGATTATGCGCATTTAGGTTACAGTACCATATTGCAAAAGACAGTCTGATTGGCAGAAAAAGTATACTGAAAGACCCATGCCTAATGCATACATAAGCCTTGTTTTGATTGGAGGAGAGACTAGGTATGTTTACTTGAATTTGTTATTCATTTCTGATTTAACATAGGTTTCATCCGTATGATTTTTTCTATGATATGGCAGAGTAAAAAGGAAAAGCGTGTGATTTTCATTAATGTATTTGGGGATTCCCTCAAATTGTAGGGTCATGACCTTCGGACACATGAAAGTGGCATTAAAAAATAGGTCATTGCTTACAAAGAAGTTCTGTTTTATCAAAGTTGCATCTGTGCAGCAGACTGAGCAGGGTAAGCAAAACAAATGCCTGTTTTTTTTTGTTTAGGCCAGAGTTTTTTTATTTTTCGTTTTATAAATCCGCCGGTCCTATTTTTTTGAAAACCCAAATAAAAATAAAGTGGAAAAACATATATTTTATTTTATTTTTTCCTCCACAGACAATGATTCTAAAAAATAAAATTTCAATATTTAAATACCTTACTCGAAGAATTATCGCCGCGTCGCACATACCGTAAAACCGGAATTATACTCTTTATATCCTCCATAAAGGAGAGCACATTCTGGTACTGGACACCAAATCACCGCACGCAGGTCTATATAATTATAGAAAAAGAAAACCAGAAACAGCGTGGTTCCTGTGTCATTGTTATGGCCGCCACGGTCAATGATTATGATGGTATAGTTTACCTAAAAATCGCTGTTCTTAGCTTACATAAACCTATGCTCGCGTTAACCATTTGCCAAATCTCCATAGGCGAAAAAAAACAACAACTGGCAAATGAAAAAGCGTAAGAAATACAGACATCGGCGGTCTGACGAATCTAAATTTCCGACCGATTTTGTCTAAAAAATCTCGGAAAATCGCGAATTCTAATATACGACGTCTTTGACTGTTTATAAGCCAATATCCGCTGGGTGTTGTTAGCTAATTAGTGACAATCAATTTGGACCGATAATTAATTATCGCAGTGTTTACTGAAAACCGCTGTCAAATTGTTGCGTGTGCGATAGATGCCGCCCACTGTTCCGCCTCTCGTTGTCAATCAACTAGTCTGTGTCCACGCGCTGAATATTATCCATATATTTAATTGCGTTATCGAGCCGGGTAAAACATCAAATAAGTGGCGCCCTCTTACGGCCAAAATGGCTGATCAAAACAGAAAGTACATGAAGTGTGACACTGTTTGTTTAAGAATTAATCAGCCAGAGATGCTCTGTTTCAAGGCCGACAATCTTTTTGAACTTTACTATCACTGGTAAATGTGGAGTGCCAACTAATTAGTTGTATACTCAGTAGCCTAAACTGGAACAATGACAAGTGTGGCTGTCTGTAAATTGTGACAATTTTATGTTTGATTCTTAAATCAGCCAGAGATGCTCTGTTTCAAGGCCGACAATCTTTTTGAACTTTACTATCACTGGTAAATGTGGAGTGCCCACTAATTAGTTGTACACTCAGTAGCTAAACTGGAACAATGACAAGTATGGCTGTCTGTAAATTGTGACAATTTTATGTTTGATTGTTCAATCAACATGAATACAAAAGGTGCGATTACTCAAAATATTGGTCCTGAGTGAATTTTAGAATGATGTGGCTTTTATTACTTATTCTATGCATGATAGTCGTGGTGTATGTAGCATTTCCGAATTTTGTCTTACAATGCAACACGATCTTTCTAACTTGTTTGGAATCCCTGTTAACAGGAAGCAGCCTGAAACTGAGTCACAGACTCCAAAATGCATTAACTTACATCAAATTAAATACAATTTTGAAACAGTTTTGAATATTGTGCAACTCAACTTTTAATTATAAGCACTATATAAGCAGAATGATATGGAAATATTGATACCCTACAGGTTAAAAGCATACTCTTTTAACTTACTTTTGATGTGTATGCAAACACGAGGTTTTAGCGCCGTCAATTAAAGTTCCAAAATATCTCGGCAAAAGTTTGGCTAAAGACATTTTTAGGGCTTTAGCCAGATTTGGCTAAAGGGTTTAAAATCCTAGCGCTAGCCTAGTAAACGAAATGAAAGATTTGAAATTAAAAAATGCATGAATACCGACACAGTAGGACAAGCGGCGGCGGATGTCGTAATCAGAATCGACGATGAATTGATCGAGCATGTCGATGCTGTGGGGTTAGATACTTATACAATCATGTAGCCTGGATACTGTAATTGACTCCACTGTCGGTGCTGATCAAACTCGGGTTTGTGTTTTTTCTTTTATATTATATTTAAAATTTCCACTTTCTATGACTATAATTGTCCAAAATAGTTCTCGTATTATATTGAAATGTTATACGAAATAGCACATGGATATCCAGATATAGCTATAAAGAAAACTGATAGTTCAAAAACTAAATTGAAATGTCAGAATTTGTCATGAGATGAGATGGCTCACCTGATAGTGGATATAAATGTGTACATCTATCAGGCAGTCACTCGTTCACATGTTTGTGCCTGGACATCATTTACAGCACAGCTACGCCCGTGGCAGTGTGAATAATAATTTCGCTAAATTTAACCAAGTTTTAGCTAGTGAAGGAAAACCTATGCCGAAATATTCTGCTAACAATTGTTAAGTCCACGAACATGTCAAAGTGAATATACATGCGCGTTATGCTTTTATTTATTAATAACAGCAACTTTGTGATAATTTCAAGAATGAAAGGTAATTTCAAGAACAGTTTGTGAATTTGAGATGTAGGCAGTTTTAACATATAGTGGATGTTGGTTACATTTATATGCAAAACAATTTGAAAAAAAATCAACATAAAAAATGAAGCAATACTTTTAATATCAATTTTACGAGAAAAAATGTTTTATGAAAATAAAAAAAATCTGAAATTTTCTAATTTGTTTTTATTTTATTTTTTATCGACTCCTCATTTTTCCCATTTTTATTTTTATTTCCTCCTCCTACTGCATTTTTCTTCAAAATCTCCCGTAAAACTAATAATAAAAAAACTGGCCTTACCTGTCAGATGGAAAAACATTGAACAGTTAAAGCCTATGGAAAATGCAATAGTGGTCTATGACCATCATCATGTCAAGTAATTTGATCTCACCCCTAACTCCTTATAGGGAACCAACAGAGATGACGTAGTTATTGTTTTCGTGAAATCAGAACAAGGTTAAGTTTTTATGGAAAAAAGTAACCGCATTTCAGAGTAAAAATATTAAAGAAATACGCATCATCACGCAGAATTTTTACGTAATATAACTTATTTCGACATCTTAGATACTCAGCTTTGATCAGAATAGTGGATTCCGGGAAAGTCTTTAGATGTGTTTGGTATTCTTTGATTCTTGATCATTTTCAAATGCTCTGATCGAGCGATTCGGAGCAGTCTAAAAGACGCCAATGGAATGAATTTCCTGGCATGTTTTGTCTGAACATCCTATAATACTCTCCTTATATATGATCATTTTGTAAATTTCTTGCATAACATTTTTTTCGGCGGAAATTTGTGCATTGAAAATGCCATTACGATTCTTGGAAATCTTGGAGACAGATCCGGTCGAATTCTTGAATTTAAATATGCATAGGCATTAATTTTGTCTGATCGACACATTATAGGCGAAATTTATTGGCTGTTTACTGATAATTCAAATTATTGTAGTAAAAATATGGGTTTTGTTGCAGATAATATCATTCCTGCACATGGGGTAAATTAGAATGGCATCCAATACTGCGGAACAGCCAACTGAGCTTTCCTCATCAGCCAGCCAATTACAAAACGATTTATCCCACTGATAATGAGGAAAGAGAAGATGAAACGATCCGTAAGAAATCACGGAATTATATTATTTCGGATGACGAAGATTCAGACGACGGTGTGTCTGAAATAGACACCCTGCTTCAGAGCAAAAGTCATCAGAAGTGGAGCATGACAATTTTTTGGTAGAAATTGATGTATTCTTCGTAGAAGAACAAAAAACTGGTTACCCAGTTAAGGACAATGTATCTACAGTCGTTAACAAAGCACTGCGGTCCACTCAAATTGATACGGAGAAATCAAAACATTTAAGTGAAAAATACAAAAGACCCAAAAATGTTGATGACCTACAGGTGCCAAGAATCGATCAATTGAAGAATTCAACAAAATCGGGAGACGTCGCAAAGCAAAAACTGATTGGACACCTGGACCGGGCACTGTTACCAGTGGTGCGAGCCATGAACCACATCTGGACACCTGGACCGGGCACTGATACCAGAGGTGCGAGCCATGAAACACATCTGGACACCTGGACCGGGCACTGATACCAGTGGTGCGAGCCATGAACCACATCTGGACACCTGGACCGGGCACTGATACCAGTGGACTGCGAGCCATGAACCACATCTGGACACCTGGACCGGGCACTGTTACCAGTGGTGCAAGCCATGAACCACATCTGGACACCTGGACCGGGCACTGATACCAGTGGTGCGAGCCATGAACCACATCTGGACACCTGGACCGGGCACTGATACCAGTGGTGCGAGCCATGAACCACATCTGCGGCCACGAGAAACCAGATGTAGCAATGTTGAAAGATAATTACATAGGGGATTCTTTTAAAATCACTAGCGACGACATGGCACATATCAGCCACCATATCCAACCCTTTACAACATACTATAAGGAAACCAATTCCAAAATTTAGTTCAGCTAGGACAAGAAATGTAAGAGATATAGACCTGTAAACACAGCTTACACGCAAAATTTGATGTGAAACAGACACATTTTAAGGGCTATCAGAATTTGGGTTCCATGGGAGCCCAGGGGTTACAGGAACCAAAATTGCTTATGCAGCCCTTAAGATAATGCTATAAGGAAGCCTATTAGAACAGTTCCAGTACATATAGTTCTAGAAGTGTTCTAGAACAGTTCCAGTACAGATCGTTCTGTAACAGTTCTAGAACAGTTCCAGTACAGATAGTTCAAGAACTGTCCTTGAACATAAGTTCTAGAACCGTTCTTGAACTTAAGTTCTAGAAAATTTGTCTCATTTAGCTTCACGTACTGCTCTAGAACTGTACCAGAACAGATTAGGTACAGTTCAAGAACAGTTCTTGAACAATCTATCCAGAACAGTTCAAGAATTGTTCATGAACAGTTCTAGAAAATTTCGCAGGGGAATGGATAGTTTAGGGCTAATGGTTCATCCTACTAAATCATGTTTCATACCAACTCAAAATATTGAATCTGCTGGCTTTATATTATGCTCACAAACAATGTCAGACTGACAGCTCAAATAGTGGAAGATATATTAGACAAAAAACATGTTATAGTCAGTACAACAATTTTCTCATTTGATTGGGAAATTTAAGTTGCTGCATAACCTACAATGGATTATGCACCTCTCTTTTATAAACCGTTAAAAAAGAAAGAAAATAATTTGAAAATTAAATGGGGGAACTATGCAGCATTCATGTATGTATCTCACAGAATCAAACGAGACATTCAATGGTGGGTAGATAACCTCCACTTATGCAGAAAGCAAGTTTCTTATGGCAATTCTACTCTAGTCATTCATAGTCTGTCAGTTTACTAGGGTATAAGGCACATATTGTCAAAACATTTGTCAGTTTCTGACAATATTATTCAAACGATATTATTCAAATGGAACTTAAGTTACAGTGCTTTAGGAACCGCGTGGGCTGCCATAAATGCATTTACAACCACCTGTTGGGGAATTGATTACAGTAGTAATTTTCTGCTTAAGAAGTTTATGAAAGGTGTATTTCATAATAGACCAAATCTGCCTAAGCATACATGTGTATGGGATGTGCATACATGTGTATGGGATGTGCATACATGTGTATGGGATGTGTGTATGGGATGTGCATACATGTGTATGGGATGTGAATATTGTTTTGAACTACTTCAGTTCTCCGATCGATGACACCTCGTTTTCCTTGTCAGCAAAACTATGTTTACACCAGATAGTTATTTACACAAATCATTTACTTAAACAGTCAAGGCCAAATTACCACCTCAGAAACGATATACCAAAAACAAAAAATTGTGTATCATTAACATTTTCTGATAATATCTACATAGAACAAAACAATTAAGAGAACCTAATGATAAAAATTAAGTTGAACCTGTAAATGTATAAAATTTGACTGTTGATATTATATATCATGTATTAGACACAGCAAGGTCATACTTTTATTTTTCCACATAATTGGAATTGGAACTCAAATCTCTGTTGGTCCCAGGGTATAAGGAGTTACGGGTGAAATTATAAAAATTGTAAGATTAAACGAGACTTATCTTGGAAAGGGAAGTTGAAGTTTGATCAATATTTTATCGATCACAAACTCCTTAAGGGATCAAACACCCACACACCACTTCCAGTGGCTTGATTTTTCAACTCCCAAGTCATAAGTCAAGCACACACTAACGCATACACTACCGGTTGTGCTTGGCATTTAGCTCCGAAGACCGATTCACGAAAACAATAACTACGTCATCTCTGTTTGATCCCTTAAGGAGTTAGCAATCGATAAAATATCGATCAAACTTCAACTTCCCTTTTCAAGGTAAGTCTCGTTTAATCTTACAATTATATGCGATAATTGAATACACGGTTTAATACAGTGTAAACATTATTTCAACTATGTCAATGCAAGATTAATAATTTTCACATATTGAAAATCTGATATACTCATATGGTCACTATTTTTCTTTTTTTTTCTTTTTACATACATTAAATTTTTGTTTACTTGAAAGAAATATCTTTGAAAATCCTCAAAGGGAATGTAGCGACACAGCCAAACATAATAATCTTTATTATAGAGAGTCTAAAACACCTAGAAAAGGGTGAACAAATTATCAAAATCGGATGATAAACAAAGAAGATATGACCATTTGAAGGTTTTGTTGAAACGGATATGGAATCCGCCATTTTGAGAGCTATGACATCATAGTTTTAAATGACCATATACGGAATATTTATAAATATGAAACTTTGATAATTCTTTGAACGTTTTCCAAGTTTTTCAGAACTCTCATTGGCTGTGTCGTTACATTCCCCTTTAATGAAATGCCAACAGATTAGTTAGGAATTTTACTTTTGAACAGCATCTGCAACTGTAACCAAATGAGGTCGGACCTCTACCAGGAAATCTTTTATGAATCATGAGAAAGTGCCTTGTAGAATTTCAGATAAGATCAACCTTTTGTCTAGGTCATGTTTTACCGTTTTTTGTTATTTTTTTGGCCAGAAATGTTGATGTTGTCGTTTGTTTTTGTCACATATATATACAAATTGTAACCTGGGTGTTTAGGTGATAATAATAAATTTTCTGATTAAGATTCATGAAATGGCGAGAGGAGGGCCGCAATACAGACTTTTAAAGTAAGATAGTTCAATAATACATAATTTTTTTTGATAAACTATACTCCACTATTTATAAGTAATATATCAAAATAATATATTTTTAACTTGTTTAAGAAATTATTAAATATGATATGTAGATTATCCAATGCAACGACTTGAAGCAGATGCGGTAGAATGCCCGTATTGTTTTTGTGCAACATGCATTACCAGTGAGACTAACACTAACAGGCAGCAGAAATATTTTCAAAGAAATATATATACTGTATTTTCTCTATTAGTAGCGCTGCCCCTAATAGAAGTGCCCCCATCTGTTTTAAGAAACCTCACCTTCTTCAAAAATCCAATAGTTCCTAAAAAACGCAAAACAATGTCGTCTTTACCGCTAATGGATTTGATTATGGGAGTTTTTTTACCATGACACAGGTTTGGTCTATGATATAAACCTTAAAGCGCTATCATCATTAATACAAATTACCGCTTTTATTTATCTCTTTTCTTTCAATTTATTATTCAGTTCATCTTTTATTATTATTTAATTCATATGCAACAAACCCGTGTTGTAATCGTCAAGTTTGACGGATATTGTATCATACAGACAGAGTCAGATGACAGTGATATACTCAGTATATTGTCAGGTTTAGGTTTAGTCAATACCGGTGTCACAGTAAAAGATCGCCGTACAGTAATTCCATAAGGAAACAGTCGGGAAAGGAGGTGAAATATATTGAAACCATAACAGTAGCGCCCCCTTCGCACTTTGCATAGCTCCCGGGCACTAATATTAGAGGAAATATGGTAGATATGCACTACAGAGTACCTATGAATAAAAAAAATCTGTGAGGGCCATTCTTCAGAACTCCTAAGGACAGTGTGTCTCTTGTGAACAATTTATAAACACTCAGCTCAAGCTATGCCCTGAGCTATTAATATATCATTCAAAGCACTCCCAGGATTTCTGTTGTGTCCCTAATGTCACAGAAGTAATATGTCATATGGTACATTAAAAATACAATTCTGACAGCAATTACTGTGTCAGTTATAAAATCATATTCCAGAATCAAATTAATCAATATATGAAAAATATTAGAATCATTCAGAAGCTATTTTAACTTTTTGCTATTAACATGCAGGTATACTGGGTCATGAGCTAAAGGGAGATATCATTGCATGACAGAATAATGGTCATAGGCTAAAGAGAGATATCATTGCATGACAGAATAATGGTCAAGGGCTAAAGGGAGATATCATTGTATGAGAGAATAGTGGTCATGAGCTAAAGGACGATATCATTGTATGACAGAATAATGGTCAAGGGCTAAAGGAGGATATCATTGTATGACAGAATAATGGTCAAGGGCTAAAGGGAGATATCATTGTATGACAGAATAATGGTCAAGGGCTAAAGGAGGATATCATTGTATGACAGAATAATGGTCAAGGGCTAAAGGGAGATATCATTGTATGACAGAATAATGGTCAAGGGCTAAAGGGAGATATCATTGTATGACAGAATAATGGTCAAAGGCTAAATGAAGATAGCATTGTATGACAGAATAATGGTCAAGGGCTAAAGGGAGATATCATTGTATGACAGAATAATGGTCAAAGGCTAAAGGAAGATATCATTGTATGACAGAATAATGGTCAAGGGCTAAAGGGAGATATCATTGTATGACAGAATAATGGTCAAGGGCTAAAGGGAGATATCATTGTATGACAGAATAATGGTCAAAGGCTAAAGGAAGATATCATTGTATGACAGAATAATGGTCAAGGGCTAAAGGGAGATATCATTGTATGACAGAATAATGGTCAAGGGCTAAAGGGAGATATCACTGCATGAAAGAATAATGGCCATAACCTAAAGGGAGATATCACTGCATGACGTAGCCTCGGTCACCCGGCCCGCTTCTGATTTCTTCGTTACGCTATGATACACGGATCCAAAACCAGGGCGTGGGGAAAATAGGACTTTTAAAATCGCCCTAACATTCTGGGCGATTTTGGCGAGAGTTTTAGATATTCAACGAGACTTTCGAAAAACATCTTTTTAAGTTAATTTAAAAATAATGTCTTATTTTTAACTTATGAGAAGCAGCAAGTGATGTTAAAAGTTTAACTGATGCATCAACAATTGACGTTGTACGTTTATTTACAACATGTCGTAAAGCATACGTCGACTTTATGCGCGTGAAAAAAACGCGCGAATAAATTGTGTTAATCGCTAGTGGGCGCTTTAATTGGCCTAATCTGCCCAGACCGATATTTGCAAGTAAAACATATGCATGATACGGTCTAGCTGGCTGAGACTATGCATGACAGAATAATGGTCATAACCTAAAGGGAGATATCATTGCATGACAGAATAATGGTCATCATAAACCTAAAGGGAGATATCACTGCATGACAGAATAATGGTCATAACCTAAAGGGAGATATTATCACATGACCGTGAGAAGAATGGCTCACTCATAATCATAAGCTAAAGGGAGATATCATTGCATAACAGAATAATGGTCAAGAACTAAAGGGATATATCATTGCATAAAAGAATAATGGCTCACGCATAAGGCCATGACATAAAGGGAGATATCATTGCATGACAGTATAATGGTTCTTAGAGTATTTGAAAAACACAAGATTGCTATCCCTTTAACAAACTTGCAACTGACATTGTCTAACTCATCTAAGATCTTACTGAAACAAACCTTCAAATCAAATTTGGTGAAAATCCTTAAATTACTTGAGTTATTGTGAACACAATGAATGAGCTAAGGAAGGAGGGACAACAGACGATGATGACCCTTTAAATAAAATTTGTTTTAAACTTAATTTTAGTTATTGTGTAAACAAAAATATGGCCAGTAGAGATAAAAATGTTAAAAGCTTTTACTGAATTTCCCTAGAGAAGATATTCATGATGATCGATAGATTGAATGCAAAACTATGTTTGCCTATATGTACCTATAGAGCAAGATATAATAGTTTTGCTTTGATCCTTCAAAATGTTGTCTGGCCTTTGGGGTAAAACAGTATTACAAACAAAACAATAAGTTGCAGATAGGTATCTGTTTAACCCTTAACCCGCTAAGCACGACTATAATAACCTTTACCTCCATTGTAAACCCAGATCAGCCTGTATGGCTGCTGATCAGTCATTTCCCCAAAACACCCCTTTGTCACATAAATGGAATGGTCTGAATTCAATGACGGAACAGTCCATTATATATATGTAGCGGGGTGGTCTTTGGGGTTTTGTCTTTTAGGAGGATTAATGGATCAGTCAGATCCCAGCAAATTTGTTTAAAGTACATTCTTGTAAAATCTGATTTTTTTTTTGTCCATACAAATAATTAGCAATTACTTACCTTTTTCTGTTTATACTTGATGGCCAGTTTCAACCGACTTAGTTTCATCCTGTTATCCGTGGTCGGTAGCTCCTGCTCGTTATTCGGACAACTAGCATCGTGATTCAATATTATTTCCAGTTCTTCAGAACCCCGTGTCTGTTCCAATAAATCCACTGCGAATTCCTGACACTTGTCTGCCAACTTTTCATAATCCAGTTTAAACTCGTTCTCGAGCTTGCTCAAACGTTTTAATTCCCAACTCAGTTCAAAGGACGTAAGTATAGGATCTTTACTAGAAAGTGCAATAAGAGACGGGCTCGCCAAAGCCCGATAAGCGTTAATTCTGGATCGCGAATGACGCAGGCTATCTTCATTGCTCTGAGTGCCACAGTTTTTACAGTTACACCGCACATCGTGTGGTTTTGGAATTCTGAATCCTCGATCGAGTAAAATCTTTATAATTTCATAGTTATCTCTATGAGCTGCGAGGATTATGGGAGTTATATCCGGCGTGAAGGAACTCGATGGTACAGTCTGATGTAGCACCTGGAAAAAAATAACTGGTTAACAAAGGTCATATGGTGCAAAGGTTGTTCCAAACGACCTTGAAATATATGTCAAGGTCAAGATTATATATGTTTTATATTTCAATGGTACAGTCCGATTTAGCATCTGGAAAAATATATGATTATATAAACATTAATGTCACTTAATGATCAAAAGTGATTTCAAAAATATAAATTATCAGAAAACTATTTTAGGATTCAAGCAGCAAATGCAGATTCTGAAAATATTTTAACAAATGTCATTCATGGAATCACAAACATGGAAATCTTAAATATCAGTTTATAAGTTACACATTTACTAAACTAGAAGAGTGTTCCACGGAACACCAGTCTGTCGCATGCTAATTTCAGCTGTAACTAAATTTTTATGAAAAGAGGCATAACTCTGCTATAATGGAAGTCAGAGTTATTAGACATCGCGGTAACAACATTCCTTAAGATGAAGATGTGAGGTTTTATGAACATAGGTCAAATACTTTTCTAGTTATGGCCAAGGTAAGGTCGCAGGTTAAAGTGTGACCGACGATGACGGACGGCAGCAGACGACAGACAAAGTGATCACTAAGTGTCTGCCATGCTATGCTGGCGACACAAAAATGCATTACCACAGATGATTCTATATCTAATTATATACTGATATAATACATGCAACCCGGAAGTTTTACCTCCGGTAATATTGTGTCAAAAATTAAAACATCAAATGTGTCCATGAGATGCTTAAGTGTTATCTGGTGCTTAGAAATTGGAGTAAGCAAATGTTTTAGCCTCAAGGAAAAAAAGAAAATCATTGAAGATACTTATATCACACTTATTTACATGCATGATTGTGTGAAGTCACGTGATTGTGTGAAGTCACGTGATAGTGTGAAGTCACGTGATTGTGTGAAGTCACGTGATTGTGTGATGTAACGTGATTGTGTGAAGTCATGTGATTGTGTGAAGTCACGTGATTGTGTGAAGTCACGTGATAGTGTGAAGTCACGTGATTGTGTGAAGTCACGTGATTGTGTGAAGTCACGTGACGGTAAACCAGCTTTGGGTTTTGATACATGAGTAATGGAGTAACAGAAAACTTTCATGTAAAAGCTGAATGTCAATAAAGGAAATGAATGCTGAGACATAATGGTTGTTATTGTGTAAAAAATGGCGTAATCGAATATAATGTGTGTTACATGAAGCTTAAAAGCTGTATGGCGTAAATAATTCCTGTGAAATATGAGGTGGGGTAAATGGCGAGAATAATTCCTGTAAAATATGAGGTGGGTAAATGGTGTGAATAATTCCTGTGAAATATGAGGTGGGGTAAATGGCGTGAATAATTCCTGTGAAATATGAGGTGGGTAAATGGCGTGAATAATTCCTGTGAAATATAAGGTGGGTAAATGGCGTGAATAATTCCTGTGTAATATGAGGTGGGTAAATGGCGTGAATAATTCCTGTGAAATATGAGGTGGGTAAATGGCGTATATAATTCCTGTGAAATATGAGGTGGGGTAAATGGCGTCAATAATTCCTGTGAAATATGAGGTGGGGTAAATGGCGTGAATAATTCCTGTGAAATATGAGGTGGGGTAAATCGTGTGAATAATTCCCGTGAAATATGAGGTGGGGTAAATGGTGTGAATAATTCCCGTGAAATATGAGGTGGGTAAATGGTGTGAATAATTCCTGTGAAATATGAGGTGGGTAAATGGTGTGAATAATTCCCGTGAAACATGAGGTGGGGTAAATGGCGTCAATAATTCCTGTGAAATATGAGGTGGGTAAATGGTGTGAATAATTCCTGTGAAATATGAGGTGGGGTAAATGGTGTCAATAATTCCTGTGAAATATGAGGTGGGTAAATGGCGTGAATAATTCCCGTGAAATATGAGATGGGGTAAATGGCGTCAATAATTCCTGTGTAATATGAGGTGGGTAAATGGCGTGAATAATTCCTGTGAAATACGAGGTGGGGTAAATGGTATGAATAATTCCTGTGAAATATGAGGTTGGGGTAAAAGGCGTAAATAATTCCTGTGAAATATGAGGTGGGTAAATGGTGTGAATAATTCCTGTGAAATATGAGGTGGGGTAAATGGCGTCAATAATTCCTGTGAAATATGAGGTGGGTAAATGGCGTGAATAATTCCTAAAGAAATATGAGGTGGGGTAAATGGCGTGATTAATTCCTATGAAAAATGAGGTGGGGTAAATGGGGTGATTAATTCCTGTGAAAAATGAGGTGGGGTAATGGTGTGAATTATTCCTGTGAAATATGATGTGGGGTAAATGGCGTGAATAATTCCTGTGAAATATTAGGTGGGTAAATGGCGTGAATAATTCCTGTGAAATATGAGGTGGGGTAAATAGCGTGAATAATTCCTGTGAAAAATGAGATGGGGTAATGGTGTGAATAATTCCTGTGAAATATGAGGTGGGGCAAATGGCGTCAATAATTCCTGTGAAATATGAGGTGGGTAAATGGGGTGAATAATTCCTGTGAAACATGAGGTGGGGTAAATAGTGTGAATAATTTCCTATGAAATATGAGGTGGTATTAAATGGTGTGAATAATTCCTGTGAAATATGAGGTGGGGTAAATGGTGTGAATAATTCCTGTGAAATATGAGGTGGGATAAATGGCGTCAATAATTCCTGTGAAATATGAGGTGGGTAAATGGCGTGAATAATTCCTGTGAAATATGAGGTGGGGTAAATGGTGTGAATAATTCCAGTGAAATATGAGGTGGGGTAAATGGCGTCAATAATTCCTGTGAAATATGAGGTGGGTAAATGGGGTGAATAATTCCTGTGAAATATGAGGTGGGTAAATGGGGTGAATAATTCCTGTGAAACATGAGGTTGGGTAAATAGTGTGAATAATTCCTATGAAATATGAGGTGGGTAAATGGTGTGAATAATTCCTGTGAAATATGAGGTGGGGTAAATGGTGTGAATAATTCCTGTGAAATATGAGGTGGGATAAATGGCGTGAATAATTCCTGTGAAAATTAATATGAGGTGGGGTAAATGGCGTGAATAATTCCTGTGAAAAATGAGGTGGGGTAAATGGTGTCAATAATTCCTGTAAAATATGAGGTGGGTAAATGACGTGAATAATTCCTGTGAAATATGAGGTGGGTAAACGGCGTGAATAATTTCTGTTAAATATGAGGTGGGTAAATGGCATGAATAATTCCTGTGAAATATGAGGTGGGGTAAATGGTGTGAATAATTCCTGTGAAATATGAGTTGGGTAAATGGCGTGAATAATTCCTGTGAAATATGAGGAGGGTAAATGGCATGAATAATTTCTGTGAAATATGAGATGGGTAAATGGCATGAATAATTCCTGTGAAATATGAGGTGGGGTAAATGGTGTGAATAATTCCTGTGAAATATGAGGTGGGTAAATGGCGTGAATAATTCCTGTGCTATATGAGGAGGGTAAATGGCATGAATAATTTCTGTGAAATATGAGGTGGGTAAATGGCATGAATAATTCCTGTGAAAAATGAGGTGGGGTAAATGGTGTGAATAATTCCTGTGAAATATGAGGTGGGTAAATGACGTGAATAATTCCTGTGAAATATGAGGTTGGGTAAATGATGTGAATAATTCCTGTGAAATATGAGGTGGGTAAATGGCGTGAATAATTCCTGTGCTATATGAGGAGGGTAAATGGCATGAATAATTTCTGTGAAATATGAGGTGGGTAAATGGCATGAATAATTCCTGTGAAATATGAGGTGGGGTAAATGGTGTAAATAATTCCTGTGAAATATGAGGTGGGTAAATGACGTGAATAATTCCTGTGAAATATGAGGTGGGGTAAATGACGTGAATAATTCCTGTGAAATATGAGGTGGGTAAATGGCGTGAATAATTCCTATGAAATATGAGGTGGGTAAATGGCATGAATAATTCCTGTGAAATATGAGGTGGGGTAAATGGCATGAATAATTCCTATGAAATATGAGGTGGGTAAATGGCATGAATAATTCCTGTGAAATATGATGTGGGTAAATGGCGTGAATAATTCCTGTGAAATATGAGGTGGGTAAATGGCGTGAATAATTCCTGTGAAATATGAGGTGGGTAAATGGCGTGAATAATTCCTGTGAAATATGAGGTGGGTAAATGGCGTGAATAATTCCTGTGAAATATGAGGTGGGTAAATGGCGTGAATAATTCCTGTGTAATATGAGGTGGGTAAATGGCGTGAATAATTCCTGTGAAATATGAGGTGGGTAAATGGCGTGAATAATTCCTGTGAAATATGAGGTGGGGTAAATGGCGTCAATAATTCCTGTGAAATATGAGGTGGGGTAAATGGCGTGAATAATTCCTGTGAAATATGAGGTGGGGTAAATGGCGTCAATAATTCCTGTGAAATATGAGGTGGGTAAATGGCGTGAATAATTCCTGTGAAATATGAGGTGGGGTAAATGGTGTGAATAATTCCCGTGAAATATGAGGTGGGGTAAATGGTGTGAATAATTCCCGTGAAATATGAGGTGGGTAAATGGCGTGAATAATTCCTGTGAAATATGAGGTGGGTAAATGGCGTGAATAATTCCTGTGAAATATGAGGTGGGGTAAATGGCGTCAATAATTCCTGTGAAATATGAGGTGGGTAAATGGCGTGAATAATTCCTGTGAAATATGAGGTGGGGTAAATGGCGTGAATAATTCCTGTGAAATATGAGGTGGGGTAAATGGTGTGAATAATTCCTGTGAAATATGAGGTGGGTAAATGGTGTGAATAATTCCCGTGAAATATGAGGTGGGGTAAATGGCGTCAATAATTCCTGTGAAATATGAGGTGGGTAAATGGTGTGAATAATTCCTGTGAAATATGAGGTGGGGTAAATAGTGTCAATAATTCCTGTGAAATATGAGGTGGGTAAATGGCGTGAATAATTCCTTTGAAATATGAGGTGGGTAAATGGTGTGAATAATTCCCGTGAAATATGAGGTGGGGTAAATGGCGTCAATAATTCCTGTGTAATATGAGGTGGGTAAATGGCGTGAATAATTCCTGTGAAATACGAGGTGGGGTAAATGGCATGAATAATTCCTGTGAAATATGAGGTGGGGTAAATGGCGTGAATAATTCCTGTGAAAAATGAGATGGGGTAATGGTGTGAATAATTCCTGTGAAATATGAGGTGGGGCAAATGGCGTCAATAATTCCTGTGAAATATGAGGTGGGTAAATGGGGTGAATAATTCCTGTGAAACATGAGGTGGGGTAAATAGTGTGAATAATTCCTATGAAATATGAGGTGGTATTAAATGGTGTGAATAATTCCTGTGAAATATGAGGTGGGGTAAATGGCGTGAATAATTCCTGTGAAATATGAGGTGGGGTAAATGGCGTCAATAATTCCTGTGAAATATGAGGTGGGTAAATGGCGTGAATAATTCCTGTGAAATATGAGGTGGGGTAAATGGTGTGAATAATTCCTGTGAAATATGAGGTGGGGTAAATGGCGTCAATAATTCCTGTGAAATATGAGGTGGGTAAATGGGGTGAATAATTCCTGTGAAATATGAGGTGGGTAAATGGGGTGAATAATTCCTGTGAAACATGAGGTGGGGTAAATATTGTGAATAATTCCTATGAAATATGAGGTGGGTAAATAGTGTGAATAATTCCTGTGAAATATGAGGTGGGATAAATGGCGTGAATAATTCCTGTGAAAAATGAGGTGGGGTAAATGGTGTCAATAATTCCTGTGAAATATGAGGTGGGTAAATGACGTGAATAATTCCTGTGAAATATGAGGTGGGTAAACGGCGTGAATAATTTCTGTTAAATATGAGGTGGGTAAATGGCATGAATAATTCCTGTGAAATATGAGGTGGGGTAAATGGCGTCAATAATTCCTGTGAAATATGAGGTGGGTAAATGGTGTGAATAATTCCTGTGAAATATGAGGTGGGGTAAATAGTGTCAATAATTCCTGTGAAATATGAGGTGGGTAAATGGCATGAATAATTCCTTTGAAATATGAGGTGGGTAAATGGTGTGAATAATTCCCGTGAAATATGAGGTGGGGTAAATGGCGTCAATAATTCCTGTGTAATATGAGGTGGGTAAATGGCGTGAATAATTCCTGTGAAATACGAGGTGGGGTAAATGGCATGAATAATTCCTGTGAAATATGAGGTGGGGTAAATGGCGTAAATAATTCCTGTGAAATATGAGGTGGGTAAATGGTGTGAATAATTCCTGTGAAATATGAGGTGGGGTAAATGGCGTCAATAATTCCTGTGAAATATGAGGTGGGTAAATGGCGTGAATAATTCCTAAAGAAATATGAGGTGGGGTAAATGGCATGATTAATTCCTGTGAAAAATGAGATGGGGTAAATGGCGTGATTAATTCCTGTGAAAAATGAGGTGGGGTAATGGTGTGAATTATTCCTGTGAAATATGAGGTGGGGTAAATGGCGTGAATAATTCCTGTGAAATATGAGGTGGGTAAATGGCGTGAATAATTCCTGTGAAATATGAGGTGGGGTAAATGGCGTGAATAATTCCTGTGAAAAATGAGATGGGGTAATGGTGTGAATAATTCCTGTGAAATATGAGGTGGGGCAAATGGCGTCAATAATTCCTGTGAAATATGAGGTGGGTAAATGGGGTGAATAATTCCTGTGAAACATGAGGTGGGGTAAATAGTGTGAATAATTCCTATGAAATATGAGGTGGTATTAAATGGTGTGAATAATTCCTGTGAAATATGAGGTGGGGTAAATGGCGTGAATAATTCCTGTGAAATATGAGGTGGGGTAAATGGCGTCAATAATTCCTGTGAAATATGAGGTGGGTAAATGGCGTGAATAATTCCTGTGAAATATGAGGTGGGGTAAATGGTGTGAATAATTCCTGTGAAATATGAGGTGGGGTAAATGGCGTCAATAATTCCTGTGAAATATGAGGTGGGTAAATGGGGTGAATAATTCCTGTGAAATATGAGGTGGGTAAATGGGGTGAATAATTCCTGTGAAACATGAGGTGGGGTAAATATTGTGAATAATTCCTATGAAATATGAGGTGGGTAAATAGTGTGAATAATTCCTGTGAAATATGAGGTGGGATAAATGGCGTGAATAATTCCTGTGAAAATTAATATGAGGTGGGGTAAATGGCGTGAATAATTCCTGTGAAAAATGAGGTGGGGTAAATGGTGTCAATAATTCCTGTGAAATATGAGGTGGGTAAATGACGTGAATAATTCCTGTGAAATATGAGGTGGGTAAACGGCGTGAATAATTTCTGTTAAATATGAGGTGGGTAAATGGCATGAATAATTCCTGTGAAATATGAGGTGGGGTAAATGGCGTGAATAATTCCTGTGAAATATGAGTTGGGTAAATGGCGTGAATAATTCCTGTGAAATATGAGGAGGGTAAATGGCATGAATAATTTCTGTGAAATATGAGGTGGGTAAATGGCATGAATAATTCCTGTGAAATATGAGGTGGGGTAAATGGTTTGAATAATTCCTGTGAAATATGAGGTGGGTAAATGGCGTGAATAATTCCTGTGCTATATGAGGAGGGTAAATGGCATGAATAATTTCTGTGAAATATGAGGTGGGTAAATGGCATGAATAATTCCTGTGAAATATGAGGTGGGGTAAATGGTGTTAATAATTCCTGTGAAATATGAGGTGGGTAAATGACGTGAATAATTCCTGTGAAATATGAGGTGGGGTAAATGGTGCCAATAATTCCTGTGAAATACGCGGTGGGTAAATGGCGTGAATGATTCCTGTGAAATATGAGGTGGGTAAATGGCATGAATAATTCCTATGAAATATGAGGTGGGTAAATGGCGTGAATAATTCCTGTGAAATATGATGTGGGTAAATAGCGTGAATAATTCCTGTGAAATATGAGGTGGGATAAATGGTGTCAATAATTCCTGTGAAATATGAGATGGGTAAATGGCGTGAATAATTCCTGTGAAATATGAGGTGGGTAAATGGCATGAATTATTCCTGTGAAATATGAGGTGGGTAAATGGCGTGAATAATTCCTGTGAAATATGAGGTGGGTAAATGGCATGAATAATTCCTGTGAAATATGAGGTGGGTAAATGGCGTGAATAATTCCTGTGAAATACGAGGTGGGGTAAATGGCGTGAATAATTCCTGTGAAATATGAGGTGGGTAAATTGCACGAATAATTCCTGTGAAATATGAGGTGGGTAAATGGCATGAATAATTCCTGTGAAATATGAGGTGGGGTAAATGGCGTGAATAATTCCTGTGAAATATGAGGTGGGTAAATGGCGTGAATAATTCCTGTGAAATATGAGGTGGGTAAATGGCATGAATAATTCCTTTGAAATATGAGGTGGGTAAATGGCGTGAATAATTCCTGTGAAATATGAGGTGAGTAAATGGTGTGAATAATTCCCGTGAAATATGAGGTGGGTAAATGGCATGAATAATTCCTGTGAAATATGAGGTGGGGTAAATGGTGTGAATAATTCCTATGAAATATGAGGAGGGTAAATGGCGTGAATAATTCCTGTGAAATATGAGGTGGGTAAATGGCATGAATAATTCCTGGGAAATATGAGGTGGGGTAAATGGCGTGAATAATTCCTGTGAAATATGAGGTGGGTAAATGGCGTGAATAATTCCTGTGAAATATGAGGTGGGTAAATGGCGTGAATAATTCCTGTGAAATATGAGGTGGGGTAAATGGCGTGAATAGTTCCTGTGAAATATGAGGTGGGTAAATGGCGTGAATAATTCTGTGAAATATGAGGTGGGGTAAATGAAGATTTGAATAATACTGTAAAACATAAGAAAAACTATGGGGTTTATGAAGAGGAAAATATATGACAATCAAAATTTGACAAAGTTATAAAATGAAGCATAAACGAACTGTCACTTTTATTAATATGCTGTTTCAGTTATTCCACTGTTTCAGTTATTCCACTGTTTCAGTAATTCCACCATTTCAGTTATTATGCTGTTTCAGTTATTCCACTGTTTCAGTTATTATACTGTTTCAGTTATTCCACTGTTTCAGTTATTATGCTGTTTCAGTTATTCCACTGTTTCAGTTATTATGCTGTTTCAGTTATTCCACTGTTTCAGTTATTATGCTGTTTCAGATATTCCACTGTTTCAGTTATTATGCTGCTCAGTTATTCCACTGTTTCAGTTATTATGCTGTTTCAGTTATTCCACTGTTTCAGTTATTCCAATGTTTCAGTTATTATGCTATTTCAGTTCTTCTACTGTTTCAGTTATTATGCTGTTTCAGTTATTATGCTGTTTCAGTTATTATGCTGTTTCAGTTATTCCACTGTTTCAGTTATTCCACTGTTTCAGTTATTATGCTGTTTCAGTTATTCTACTGTTTCAGTTATTATGCTGTTTCAGTTATTCTACTGTTTCAGTTATTATGCTGTTTCAGTTATTCTGCTGTTTCAGTTATTATGCTGTTTCAGTTATTCTACTGTTTCAGTTATTCTACTGTTTCAGTTATTCTACTGTTTCAGTTATTATGCTTTTTCAGTTATTCTGCTGTTTCAGTTATTCTACTGTTTCAGTTATTCTACTTATGTAGAACTGTGTTTGTATATTTGAATGTGTAATCTGTGTGTTGTTGTTCTTTAGTGTGTTCCCTTGTTTGTTTTTGTTGTGTTTTTTTGTTGTTGTGTTTTGTCTCCTTATGAATATAAGTTCTAATTAATCAGAATCACATATGTAAGTTTGTTAATATGTTCTCTTTGGTCTATTATAAACACTGTATGTCCGCAATGGCCCAAAATTGGAAAATAAAATATATTATATTATATTCTATATGAGACAAATCTATGGGATTGATGAGGTCTTTAATATTTCTGTTTAATATTAAGCATAAATATGACCTGTAATTTGCATGAAATACATTGTCTAATTCAAAATGCAATTCTGGATAGTTTAATTTCTACAAAGTAAACACATTCATAACAACAGCAGTAACCATTACAACAGTGACAAAGATAGCCTTCAAAAGAGTGGCTTCCCCACAACTAAATATCTGACCTTAGATGTTGACCTATGCCTTTGGCCTTAACCTTTGATCTTAACCTGTGCTATAGCGGTCTAATGTTAGTATGGTATCTTACAAAGCCTTTTGTTGAGATATATAACTGTACCAAATCTCAAATCTACAGATCCAAAGTTACTGAGCAGACACAATAATATGACCTTTGACCTCAAATTAAAACCTAAATGTCACTGCCTGTTCTCGGCCAGATATAAAACTATACCAAACTTACTTAATTCTCACGATCCATTACTGAGCATGAATTTACATTAAATACTTAGGCCCATAGCCAGCCCTGAAATTTAACCGAGGCAAATCCTTGTTTTTGGGTCTGGTGACAGTCAACTGCCTCTCCAACCCAGATTTTTGTTTCGATTTCCTGTATTTTGTTACAATTCGGTACAATGTTTTCAGTTTTAAGCATGACATATTTTGTCAACGATTGATAAAGTAGTGATATTAAAGTTGTTTTTATGTAAAGTACGTAAGGACAGTCCGTTATTCTGTTGTGTTCTTTATTTGTATATTTTCATCCCATTACCGTAAGAGTCATTCTGAGCTAAACTGTAATATTCAACTTGATTTCTTTGACATTTATATTTTATGATAAAACTGATGTACCATTACAACAATGCAAAAGTATAGCACTCCTAAATTTCTTTAAAGTTGTTTAAAGGTGAAATATAGCGTGTATTTTGAGTATATATTCGGAAATATACGTATATAATATACAATATTTTCAAATCTTACACTTATTGGTTGTCCCGTTTTCTCACAGTAGCCAATGTTATCCCATAGCGCACACGCTTCGAGTTTCGCCCTTTTTGAAGACAGGTAAGTGACACGTGATCCTGTGACGTCATTGGTACCAAACGATTCGCGGTGTCGCATTGAGTTGTATAGTATTGTCTATGTAGGATTACGTTTTATGGTACTTGTTAAAAATGCCGTGTGTTGTTGCTGGGTGAAAAAGTTTGCATAAAGAAGGACAAGATAATAACCTAAGTTTTTTTCGTTTCCCTAATCGAGATAATGATATATTAAGATTTGAAGTGTGGGTAGACGTTACCGAAGAAAATCGCCCGACTCGTCGAGAAAGTGGGTACCTACGAAAGACGCGCGAGTTTGTAGCAAACATTTTGAGTTGACTTCGTGGGAAGTCCATCCTTTGGTTTCATTATCTTTGAATTTGGAGAACAAAAGGCCATGCAGATTAAAATCAACAGCGGTACCAACGATATTCGACTATAAAAATGAGAAGTGCATAACCCCGCCGTCTCCAAGCAAGTTGTATTCGCCTATTCGACCGGCGTTGAGGCAATTCATACATGAAGTAAGATTGAAATTTATGTTCAATTATCTTAGCACCTCATCGGGTATACGTATGATAAATTGAAGAAAGGTGTATAGTCTTAGATCTTTATATACACCGTGAATGTTTAGCTGTTGAATTAGAAGCATGCGTCTTTACGTGAATCAATGAAGAGTTGATGGCGCTAATATTATGTAACCGTCTTTTTTAAAAAGATTGCTAAGAACGTTCAGCATATAAATTTAAATGAATCCGGTGAAATAAATACTGTGTCTTTGTTTCCTAATTTTAATTTTAATAATTTTAAATTATACACCCTCTTCTGCCAATAGTATTATAGATATATATTATCAACATATATAGGGCTATGGATTTGAAAAAAATAATAAAAAAAAATTCATGGATATATTGTTGTTGCTGTAAGTGTATAAATACGCTATTTTGTTAGATGAGTGAATAGTGTAATAAACCACTGAACGTAACGAATGACATGACACGATAGTCTTTACAAGCTCTCAATTTGCACCTGCACCGCGTACGACTTCATCATCAGTTGATGAATCCGATGTATTTTTCGACCTCAGACACGTATTCTGGCTCCAAACCTAAAGGTCCCGTGTATCGGTCTATCCTCCGAGCACGTTAAAGAACCATAGGAATCTATTCGATAATAAGAGTAGGGCAGGTTCCCGGATTCCTATGTATCCTTCCCCTCTCTCTGGGGCAGCTCTAAATAACCTATACTGTGTTGATGAGCCGTTAAAAAACAACATTCAATTCAAACCTAAAGGTTGCACATGGGGTAACCGTTTTATCACGGGAATTTCCTCTGACATCGCTTAATTCTCACATCTTCACACAAGGTATACTGTTTTGCGTTCAGTCCCAATGTAAACAAAAAATAGTTTGTTCCCAATGACGTCGTTTCCGGTAATTCGCGCAAGAGTTTTTCCCCTTAGATTTTTTTCGATTTTTTAGCAATGCCTGTTCGCCTTTTCGGTTTTTATCTTTAAAAACATATTTTCACTAAACATACATCAATAGCATAGTAAACATCGTATTTATAATGATATTTAATAATTAAAAACATATCAACAACGGATTTGTTGATTTAGGACAAATTTCATCTTTAAAGAGTTTCCTTCATGACTCTGTATTTAATTCTGATCCCCGGAACAGAGCTAAACTTTACCCTAGGGTCACCATTTTAACAAACTTGGCAGAGGACCATAAGCTAATAAGCTACATGCAAAACATTCGATTTCTAGGCCTTGTAATTTTGTTTGAAACAAATTGCTTCAATCAAGGGAAATAACTCTCATACTAGAACTCAACATTAATTAAGCTGAGTTAATTCACATTGATTAATAAAAAGGGACATAATTTGGTAAAAATCAACCTAGAGTTATGTTTCTTGCACTCTGCATGCAATCCAGTAGTGTTCTTTCTTTTTTCAATAAATAGAATGCAAAATATATAAGTATTCTTATTCTATTAACCCGCTAAGCACGATTATAATAGCCTTTGCATCTTAATTTAAAGAAAGAACAGTCCATTATCATAATATATATGTAGCGGGTTAAGGGTTAAATTCTTTTTAAGAAGCTAATAATAACACAAAATAATAAAATTAATTGGGATGAGTGAGGTATTATAAATAAGGGGAGGTAAGGGGAGAAAAGAAAAACAATGTATATGTGACAAGATCGCTGAGTGAAATTTATACACAGAATAGTAAAAAGGTATTTTAAAAAATCCAGAAAAAACTAGTGAATTCTGGCCTTCCCTTTACAATATACATATACTATAACAGTATCTCTTCTTTCTATCCTTCTATACTATACTCAGTTGCAAAAGAAAGTTTAGATTTAATTGTATAAAGTATTTTTAGAATTAAATTGACAAATTCCAAAATGAATATGCCATGTTTGGTACCAAAGTTTTTATCATTCCATTGCCAATATCATGTTGTCATTTTTTTTTCAATAGGTCGAATCATTAAGGGACTGTCGCTTGATGAAGAGTATAGGGTGTAAAGTAAGATTTTCAAAGTGTCCAGTTTCTTTTGCAACTGAGTATATCATAATGGAAGCCTGAGAGGAATAAGCCCAAATATGAGCCCAGGAGCATTATTAAAGAAGAAAGAGGAGAGAGAGAGAGAGAGAGAGAGAGAGAGAAAGTCTGGAAATGGAAGCTCAGATAAAACTATCTATCCGTCTTTAGAAATCAAGTAAACAAACATCATTCCTGCAGATTTCCAGAAAATTCTCAATTCCATGGCCTCCCTAATATAATATTACAAATATATGGGTAGAATAACAATATTATTTTAAGTGATTTAAGACAATTTATCTTCCCTGAGTAGCATAATGGTTAACTTTTCACATATGAACAACAAACTATGATATTAAACCACCTGGGGACTATACACATAGAGGATCATAGAGTGATAAGTTTTCCAGGAAAGCATTAGTGAGGAAATACTATCTTTTGTATGTAATCAAACAAAAACTGATCATTAAAACTAATGGTTGTCTATGTTTTGATACAGTCTGCTCTCCTGCCTGCCAGCATTAGTGCATGCCTGTGTGTTTGGTAAGTTTACAGTCCATCTGCACTTGAGGGCATGATCAAAGTAAATGAGTGAGTAGTTTCAGTGCCTGTGATAGTTATGATAAGATTTATGTGAGTGGTAATTTCAGTGCCTTAGATGGTATGTTGGGCATGATAAGATTTATGTGAGCGAGTAGTCTCAGTGCATTTGATAGTATATGGGTATGATAAGATTATGTGAGTGTTTCAGTGCCTTAGATGGTATGTTGGGCATGATAAGAGTTATTTGAGTGAGTAATTTCAGTGCCTTTGATAGTATGTGGGGCATGATAAGATTTATGTGAGTGAGTAGTTTCAGTGCCTTTGACAGTATGTGGGGCATGATAAGATTTTATGTGAGTGAGTAGTTGTGGTGCTTTAGTTGGTATGTTGGGCATGATAAGAGTTATGTGAGTGAGTAGTTGTGGTGCTTTAGTTGGTATGTTGGGCATGATAAGAGTTATGTGAGCGAGTAGTTGTGGTGCTTTAGATACCAGTATGTTTGGCATGATAAGTTATGAGAGTATGTGAGCGAGTAGTTTCAGCACCTTTAACGGTGAGTGAGTAGTAGTTTTTATTTATCCTCGCCCTATGGCACTAGGCCTTTTGGCGAGATTTTCATCAGAAGATTACAGTTGAGTGGGTCTGGAAGTGGGGGCGTCGTCCAAGGTGGTTTACTGTAGAAACAGCAGCAGTAGATGGTTAGCGAAGAAATCCAACGTAGATAGCCAGATGTTGATTTTGATGAAAGTTAAGATTAAATCCAAGTAGATTATAAGTTCCCTTGTAGATTTTGGCCAATCGGATTGCCTGCAGAATTGTGACTAGGTCAATCCGATTGCCGGCTCGAAATCGTTTGGACCAATCAGGAGGCAGGAGATTTGAGGCGCCAAATGTGTCGCAAGTAGGTCGATCCGGCTGCATGAGCTGCCCGTGTTCTGTTGGTGAGAACTTCTCCGTTTCACTCGCTGATCCTGAAGCCGTTATGCAATACAGGATCAGTGAGTATCCCGCAGGGTTTCGCCAACATCGGTATCCATGGTGGGTTAGGGTGAGTCCTAGTCGTGATCCATCGTAGGTGCCTCATGTCGTCAAATGCGGGGACTTGCAGTGACATGGGGTAACTCGCTGGTACAACGTCAGGTTTTCAGTAGAAGCTTCAATCGTCCATCTTTAGGGCCACGTAAAAACAGGATAAAACCATATATACAACATGTTTGAGGCGATGTCCACACCTCCACGCGGCTCTACACTGTATAGCGCTATACAGTGCAGGGTGGATCATCCCAGACAGCAGAACGCCTTGCGGAGTCACTTTGTCCCAGACGTCAAACGCAAGACGTCCTGCCTGTTCGATGGTCTGAACTGGAATTATCAACCTTTAACGGTATATGTAGCCTTCGATATCAGAAAGACTGGTGGGCTGGAAAATACTTTGAAGTGTTTCAGAAACTAATCCACCAACAGTCTTTAAAATTATTGAACACACGACCCCCTGGATGACTAAGCCATAAAATAGTCAATTTAATTATTATTTTAACTGAAATAGTTTGGTCGGAAAAACTTGATGTGTCGGCTAGTTTTGGTGCATAGACCATTAATATTAAATCATATGATTCTTTAAGGCTATAATAAATTCTTGTTTTGTTGTTTAACTATACCTTTAATCAATAAGATGTACAACTGATAACTGTATGAACCCCAAATGAATTAATATTGATGATTTAACAACACAAAGACACCAAAGTAGTCCTGTTTTCCAGTCCACACATTTAAAAAAACAACAATTCAATAAAACTTAATATGGGGCTTACTTAATGTATATTCACATTTGTGGCTCCATCGTAAATGGAGTGTCTACAATAGAATTTGCAGCATCTCTGCAGTTCTGCAGGTTAGAAGGTTCTAGGCCCATTCTCCATATTTTTATCTAGATGTAAATGGAGGATGAGCCTGGCATGTTCATCCCTGTTTGGCACCATATAACCTTTCTTGTGTTGGTGCACCATAAAACCCCAATTCAATTCATTTTTAATTCATATGAAACTGAAGCATATTATGACTGTTATCTCTTCCCGACTGCATCCAGTCCCTTTAAAGTCCTCGAGTATAATATATAAATACAGTTAGATGGTCTCTCTAAAAACTATGTTTTCCTTGGGGATTCCTCCAGCATTGACAAACTACAGTTACACCATTATTAAAAACAGACTATCACTGAAGATGGTGAATACCCCCGCTTAAATTCTAAGTCAAACAAAGGGTCATAATTCTATAATAAATTAGGCAATCAACAATGGGTGATGTAGAGGGGCATAAGGTCATCAGTTGTTATGTGTATATGAAGTTTGGGAGCAACCCATTCAAAACTGTTTGAGGAATGCAAGTAATAAAAATGTGTTACGGGATGCAACGTGATGCGAAGAGACAAAAATGTGTTATGCCACGGGAATTGGGACGGACAGCGTGATTCCTATATAGCCCCCACTTCACTTTGTGAAAGCGGAGTTATAATTATCCGTTTAATTAAAAAAAAAAATGCATGATTTGGGTTTATTCTTTTTTATTTATGATACTTTGGAAAAACATCTGACATATCACTCATAATTAAAATTTGAAAAGTATCATTATTAAATATATTAAATTAATTTTTCAAAACATATTTGTAAGTTTTGCTGATAGTTTCTTGAAATAATATCTTGAAAATTCACATATATCTAATGCAAAACTAACTTATGAAGGCTCTAGATAAAAGATATTGAAAGTTTCCGGATTAAATATTTTAAACTTATCAAAAACTAATTTTTCACAAAACATTTTTTTTGTATTCTTCATGGTTTCCTGAAATAAAACTTGACACCTTGTACATTTAGGAAACTAATTTATGAAGGTTCTTGATAAAATATATTCAACTGCACTAAATACTCACTCCAGGCGCTGGGATAGCATTGCTCTTTTGAGATACAATCTGGAATAACAAACTCAGTTTAAGCACAAATCTTAGCTTTTACTAATGTTTCAGTATGTTCATTTACTCTGTAAAATTTATTGACAGCCACCAACCTACTTGTGTACTTTTCCCTATTGTATTGAAAAGGAAAAACAAGAGGTCAATGACCTTGAAGCTCTACTGATAGCTTTTGGTAGTCATGCAGATCAGCTATGGGAACCTGTAAATTTATTTGGAAATAAGACCAACACTTTCAGAGAAGTAGTCGCCACAAGTTTTTCCTATATTGCTCTGTGTAAAAAAAATAGTCACTGGTGGCCATGTTTGACATAGAATTAAAATGAATTTTGCTTAGGACGAACTGCATGTCATGCCAGTCATTTTAGTAAAGGTTCCAAATCAATACCACTTTGGTTTTTGTATTTAAGCTGTGGCAACCATCTTGAATTTCCAGCCAACCTGATTTTTACTAAGGACTAACTGGACATCAAGATCAACATTCCTGTAAAGTTTTATGAAATTCATTTTTGTAAAGGTACCAAACCGAGTTCACTTATGGTTTTAGAGAAGTAGTCACCACCAAAGTGTATTTAAAATCTATTTTTAGCCATGGTGGCCATCTTGAATTTTAGGCAAACTTGATTTTTACTTAGGACCAACTAGACATCAAGTGCAACATTCCTATATTCCTAAATATTATGATTTATTATGCAAGATTACATATGCAACATTATAATCTCATTACATTATCCTCGTCTAAAGAATATATCTTTTTCCAGCTTACAAAAATGTCCTAATGCTACCACAAATTTTAATTATAATGCTATATCAATTAAATCCCTTACAACATCAACCTTAGCATATCCTATTTGCTGCCCAACAGTACTTTCTCCAAGACACCTTTTTGTAACATAAATGGAATGATCCATATTCATTAATATAGCAGGTGTGTTATGCAATTTCTCCTGAGAATTAGGCTACTATCTCACCAGTACAAGTAGAATTTCTCTTGTGTCAGTGGTTATATTTGGAAAATCAGAATCAAATAAAATCTTAAAATCCTACAATTTGTTTTCAGTCTTTTTCTGAGAGCCAGAAATACAAAGGAGACTTAATCCTTACCCCTCTATGAATGTATAATGGACCGTCCTTTCTTTGAATTTGGACCAGTCCATTTATAGTACAAAGAGGTATTTCAGTCATATGACTAATGAGCACCCAGACAGCCTGCAAGATGTCGTGCCAGTCATTTTGGTAAAGGTTACAATTCAATATCACAGTTTTTGAGAAGTAGTTGCCACAAAGTCACATGTTTTAAATCTATTTTTAGAGTGGTGGCCATCTTGAATTTCCTACTGACTGGAATTTTTTCTAGGATCAACTAGACATCAAGAGCAACATTCCTGTCAGGTTTCATGAAATTCCATCAAGTAGTCTCAGAGGAGTAGTCGCCACAAGTTTTTCCTATATAATTCTATGTAAACAAAGATGGCCGCTGGTGGCCTGATGTTTGACATCCAATCAGAACGAACTTTGGTTAGGACCAACTACATGTTGTGGCAATGATTTTGGTAAAGGTTCCAAATCAATATCACTTTCATGTCTTTTGAAAAGAAGTCAACACAAAATCGCATTTTTAAAATCTATTTTTAGCTGTTGCGACCATCTTGAATTTCCAGCCAACCTGAATGTTTGCTAGGATCAACTAGACTTCAAGAGCAACATTCCTGTGAAGTTTCATAAAAATCCATCAAGTTGTTTCAGAGGAGTAGCCACAAGATTTTCCTATATAACTCTATGTAAACAAAGATGTTTGACATCGAATCGAAAAAATGAATCTTGATTAGGACAAAGTACATGTTAAACCAGTCATTTTGGTAAAGGTTCTAATTCAATATCACTTACGTTTTTTTGAGAAGTAGTCGCCGCAAATTCACATGTTTAAAATCTATTTTTAGCAGTGGTGGCCATCTTGAATTTCCTATCAATCTGCTATGATCACCTAGACATCAAGAGCAACATTCCTATTAAGTTTTATGAAATTCCATCAAGTAGTTCCAGAGAAGTAGTCGCCACAAGTTTTTCCTATATAACTCAATGTAAACAAAGATGGCCGCTGGCAACCATGTTTGACATCCAATCAAAATTAACTTTGGTTAGGACTAACGTAATGTCGTGCCTGTCATTTTTATAAAGTTTCCAAATCAATATCACTTATGGTTTTTGAGAAGTAGTCGCCACAAAATCGCATTTTTAAAATCTATTTTTAGCCGTGGTGGCTATCTTGAATTTCCGGCCAACCTGTTTTTTTGCTAGGATCAACTAGACATCAAGAGCAACATTCCTTTGAAGTTTCATGAAAATCTGTCAAGTAGTTTCAGAGAAGTAGTCGCCACAAAAAAAAGTTTACAGTAAACGGACAGACGGACAGACGGACGACGCACCACAGCAAATGCTCTGCTGATCTTTGATCAGTCGTGCTAAAATCAGTTATTTTATTAAAACAAAAACAAGAAACAAAAAAGAATTTTTTCTCATAATAGCCAGCCCTGAAATTTAACAGAGGCAAATCCCTTCCTAGATGAACATGTCCCCAGGAAAAATGTTGTTTACCTGCTTTTTAATGCATTCCTGGGCAAGATTTTCATTTTTATATATATATATATGCAAAACCATTTTTGTGTCTATTTGATTCCATTAAAATGCCTACTTAGGTATTTCAGTGTTTGGTACCGTCCCAAAATCTACTGATCATGAGGCAGTTGCCTCAGTGTGCCTCTGCCTAAGCTAAGGGCCTGTTAATTAACATGTCGCCAGTTGTCAATCATTTATCCATTTTAACCAATCAAACCAATTCTAAACCTTAGACAAACAACAGCACGTGCGGCAGTATAATAAAGCACGTGCAGCTGGATTATAATATTGTCAATATACTCCGACATCAACATTAGGGCGGAGATATCTAAGTACTGGCGACATGTTAATTCTAGCTGCACTCTTAAAATATAAGCAGTAAAAGGAGTCGGGTTTTTGGCCTTCTGAAAGACAACTTATTCACTGTTATTGTGGGACTAGGTATATGGAAACTACCAACTGTCAATACAAAAATGGGTATAATGTGCATAAAATAAATGTAAAATTCAATTTTGGACATATTCGATAAAATGCTGACTTCTTGAAATAATGATGATATTAAGAGAATTATTGCTTGGGGTCTCAATCCTGGGTTTCCTAAGCTGCAGTAGAGGGCAGATGGTGTCCTCAATTACACCAAGATGGCATTCCAATGTAATAATGAAACTAACCAGGTCAGACGGTATCATTCTGGCTCTCTGAACAAATAGGAAAAATGCTATAGCCTTTTCAAAGAGCATTATTTATACCATAAAAATAAACAATCCAGGATTTTTAAACCAGTTATACCAAACTAGAAAAAGTGCCATAATAATTGAACTGTTTAATATATTTTGATAAAATAAAACGTCGCGCAACAAAACAAAAAAGAAATATGTGGGGAACAGACTTCAAAATCATTCAAGCATGAAAGGCCTTCTCTCAATGTCATAAACAAACCTGATGGGATACCATAAATCTGCTAATCAGCACATAGTCACTAAACAAGAGGGCCAAAATGGCCCTGAATTGCTCACCTGATGGTCTTTGCAAAGATGAAAACATTGTCAAACAAGCTTATAATTTCATAACAGAATTAGGTAATGCAGTTGATGGCACACAAAAGATGCAGAATTTCTGTATACAAACTTTGGATCCCCGGGGCACAGCCATTTTTGACCCAGGGGACTTCATTTGTACAACTTTTAGTCTAGGAATTGGTGATCATTAATAAAGAAAAACTGTCGAAATTTGTTATAGCGGTTTTTGAGCAGATTCTTCACTCTTCTGACCATATATGGTAATCGCGGCAATCTTGGATGGCGCACTGACCTAATTGGTACGACTTTTGAAGGCACCGATCTCAGTATCATCCATGTGAAATTTGGTCAACATTAGCCAAGTGGTTTCTGAAGTTGTTTGAAGCAAAAGTTAACGACGACAGACAGACGATGGACGGACGACAGACGAAGAGTGATCCCAATAGCCTTCAGCTCAGGTGAGCTTAAAAATGTTACCTTATTTATGTGTATAACTTTAAAAAAGTACAGTGATCTAACGATCATGCATATAACATTTTGGTCAAAATTGGTCATGCAGATTACTAAGGGAAGTCATTCAAGCAGAAGTCCGCTGACAGACGGAAAAAGTTTCAGGCTCAGGTGACTCAGCATGATTATCTGTTAATCTATTTGCAAATGCAAATATAAAGTTCATCAATTACTAAGCTGTTAACTCTAGTGCTTTTTTGTCATGCTGTCGGTTAAATTATGTAAAGAAAGGCAATATAATGCCTTTCATATAGAGCATGTCACATTAAAATGTAAGTTAAACAGATAAATATATCTTTATTTTCCTTCAAACAAAAATATAGGACAGCATACATAAATATTACAAAATCCTGTTAAAATATAGATAAATCAACATATAACTGGCATAAATGCCACAAAGAGAACAAAATTAGTCATAAGAAAGCAAATGGAAGCAATTAAACTGTTATGTTAATTGCTGTTTTAAAATGTCAGTGTTGCTTCAGGTTTGAAAAGTATTACATTCTGATATTTTAACACTTAACCCGCTAAATATTTACAGTACAGCTCACGTGAACCCGACACTTTACTCTTCCGCGCCAAGTGAGGAATTTACAAATCAAGTACTTACGCAGAGTTTTGATGATAAAATTACTCGGAGTGGCAATCAGCTACGTGAAAAGCTCTCGGCGTACTTATGCCACGATACTTATACCATGATACTTCGCGTAGACAAACTCCCCAGTTCGCCGAGTCGAAACTGTACAGCTAAAGGGTGCAACTTTTTCTGATTGCAGTCATTTTTATGCATACATTATTCAATAACTTAAGAAAAAAATGGAAGCAGAAGATAGACTTTTATTTTTTGAAAATCGGATGTGGGAAAATTTGAATGCTCGGATTCTGGATTCTGGGTCACAATAGTTATATGGCAGTTCCCGGCCTATTACCGGCGACTGAACATAAAATTGAATTAGTATACTGGAAATTATAATTATAATTTTAGTTAAGGTGAATGTACTCTGAACAAAATGCAAAGTTAAAAGTAGAATTATAAAGTAAAAAAACAACTAAATATTTTTACATAAAAGCTTAAATATTAAAAAAAAAACAATTATGAAGATGTTTTTAAACAGTACAATATACAGAGAATCTAGCTGCAATTAGAACTCATCAATATCACACTATTTTTACTTATAACTTACAATATATTACCTTGATATAATTGTCTAGGTTGTGCCAGCCATTAAAAAGTTAAAAAATTGTATAAAGTTGTTTTATGCAACATTTGCTTAAATCACCTGTCTTGAAATCAAATTTTGTGAGTAACATAATCTGTAAATAGAATGTGTACAGGCAGTGACCAATCAAATACCATGACCAGATATGTAAATAACATATGTATGCTATTTATTGAAGTTCTGCATTGATTATGAACATTGATTTGGTTTCTTTAAAAAAAACTTTGACAGGATTATTTGAGATTTAATTGATTAAGCACCAGCTAGCTAAGGATATCAAGGTAACATACTGCAACTTTTTATTGTAAAATTAGATTTCTACTATTGAGTTCTAATTCCTGTTGGATTCACTTTGAAGTGCCCTAGTAAAACCTATTTATTTATATTTTTTCAGTTTTGAAATCATTTGTATGTTTCTTACTAGGATAATGAGATGAGGTACTGCAAGTTTCATGGGAAAATATGCAGAAGTGTTTGAGATATCCAACTTTGAATTATTTTTTTGTACCAGGGAACATAACCTTTAAGGGTTATGTCCCCTTTTGTGTAACCCATTGAGACTTCATTTAAAAAAGATAAAAATTAGAACTCAAATAATCTTGAATATTTTTACATGAAACTTCCAGTTTAATATGTTTACACATTTATCTAGGCAGTGCTACCCTTGAATTATAAATACATACTTGATACATATGTGAATTAGTCAATACAAACATGAATTGAGTATGACATGAGATGAGTATGGATTAATACACACTTTTATCAAGATTGTTATTCAAGTATAGCACTGTGTAGATAAAAGAGTAAACATATTATCCTGCAAGTTACAATTTTGTTAAAATATTAGGATTATCTCAGTTCTAATTTTGTTCTTTTGTTAAAGCACTTTCAATGGGATTCCACAAAAGTGGACATAATCCTTAATCGTCAAGTTTTTGCTAGTCTGCTGTTTATTAGTAATACATCAATGGGTTCTTTGATCAGAAACAATCAGAAAAAATGTAAATAATTCCGGGTCATAAACCCATTGTTAGTGCCTCTTTGTTAGGATTATGGGTATTTATGTCATTGAAGAACTGTGACTTACGGACAACAAAAATGAACAAAACTTGTGATTAAATGCATTAAACATTTGAAATACGTATTTGTTTCGAAATTTATTCATTGTATTTATCAGTCGTGTCAACTTTGCACATAAAAGATGCACTTGGCGTCTCATTGTTTGTACTATTTCTGGTGATTGATTGCCTTTTCAAGCACGCTGTCGGACAAGTTGAAAAGTTGTCGGAAAAATTCAAGTTTTTTTTTTATTCCCAATAATAAATCACCACAGGTGTGCACTCATGGTTAATTGGATTCTACGCTGAGTAACTCAGAGTGTTTGACCACTCCGAGTGACTCGACAATGGTGTACTTTCGCGAAATGGATACTCGGAGTCCAAACACCGACTTCGCGTACATTCGCGTGGCACTCATTACCCCCAAACTCGGCGAATCGAGTAAAGTCACTGCTGACGGTGGGGTTTGCATGAGCTGTACTGTATAATGGACTGTTCTTTCTTTGAATTAAGACCATTCTGCGACTATTATAGTCATGCTTAGCGAGTTAAGGGTCATATACAACTCTTTATCAAAGCCATTTAAAAATGTCCTATGATAAATAAAATGTCTTGTGAACTCTAATAAACATTAACTCCATGACTGCATTTGTCTTGCCTAACAAGGATTGGACACAGAATCAGGAGCTAAATGCAAAAACGTTAAATTAAAATATGTTATTTTCCCATGAAATTAAGGTCAATGTCGCAGGTGGAATACCGACGTCAAAAGAGACGTCAAAAGAGACGACAAAAAAGACGTCAAAAGAGACGAACATATTATGTACATTTCTGATCCCATTTTGGAAGCTCTTTGAGTGCACTTAGTTCCTGAGCAACAAAGTTAACGCAAAAACTTTACGTCAAATTGATGAAGTTAATGACCCAAAAAAGTCAAGGTCGTCCATGGAGCCAGTCTGGATAACGTTTTGCACCCATTAAAGTATTTACCACCCAAACTGGCAAAATATATGCTCATCTTTAAATGAAATGTAATTAGCATGTTAAAAAATCCACTGAAAAAAAAAGAAGTTTGTGACAAAATATATTTTATATGACTTTTTAAATAAACAAAGGTCATATCTCCTGTAAATACATTTAAAGCAACAGTGACGTTGACCCCGAGTTACCTTAAAAAGCAATCCAAAATTTATTTTTAACCCTAGGTTGGCAAAAGTTGTACGCAACACACAATTTGACATGTTTGAACTTTGCCACTTGCCACAACCTTGACCCTAGGTTAGCGTGAGTAGTATGCCAGACTATGTCTTCATTTGATAAACATTTCTGGACATGAGTTTAACCTTTGACCTTCGTATTCACCACAGCCTTGTTATAGCCAAGACAAATTTGACCTTTGAACTCAAGCTGACAGGAGTTGTACATGACAGATTGTTGCCATGTTTAATATGAACCTCTCTGTCACATCTATTTGTGATTCAATCATTCATTCCCTAGTTATGGACCAGACAACTTTGAATTTTTTGCCATGACCTTGACCTTAGGGGAGTGGAAGTTGTATGCAACACATTATCTCCATGTGATGAAACTTCTGCAACACATCTTTTTTATCTAATAATGCTACGCATAGTTAGGGCTTGGACAAGAGTTTGACTTTGACCTTGGCAGGACTCAGTTGTATGCGAACCTTTAATCAAATATCTTTTTGATTTATCATTTATTGCAGAGTAATGGCCCTGGACACAAAAGCATGGTGAAGAGACAGAAGTATGGTATGGACAACCTAACCATATATGCCCCCTCCTCCACCTTTGGTATTGGGGGGGCATAAGAAACCTAACCAAACTGTCAATGTCAATGACCCATAAAAGTCAAGGTCATTTGTGCAACGACTTTGTATACACCCAATATATAACTATGATTCACATTTGGTGGATGCATGGAACAGACAAATGCAAAAACTTCAATGTAAAATTTTATAAGATCATGACCTATAAAATCAAGGTCAGGGTCACCTGTGAAATCATTCTGCCTAACTAAGCTGTACTACCCAAATATATAATTATGTTTCAAGTTTGGCTATTCTAGTTCAAAACCGACCTGAACGTAAAAAACTGAAGTTGAAACTTTCACCTTTTGCCGTCCCCACCAGAATAGTAACACGTCTTCCTTTTTTCATTCAAAAACATGCAAAAAAAGGTGTTTTTCTGTTATCAACAAACTCTAAAATGTTGTCTCGAAATTACACAATCTTTGAAAATTTCAAATTCCGGGAAGATTAAGCAAAAATAATGTCTTTTCTAAAATCTCAATTTATTTCCTCGTTTATGATTGAGTGCCCCTGCAGTTGTCATTTGATAGAAGCTCTCCCTAAAATAAGGCTTTTAAAATGAGTTTTCCAGAGGAACAGATGATCGATTATGCCATTAATGGTGTGAAAATGTGATATTGTCATGCAGAAATGTTACTTATTTTACAAGTCATTAAAGGTACTGTAGGCTATGTTGCAGTGACTTGGTGCTAAATTTAAATGTGAATAAATTTATTTCACGATTAATTTCTTGCTGCTCAATTTCGCTAACAAGTGGGAGATAACATGTGATTCCACTGTGCCGAATGTCTTAAATCTAGTAATGTTTTTGGTCAGAATATAATATGCATGCATACAAAACTAATCCCCAAAGAATTCCTAAAGGAATTTCCTAAGGACTTTCCTACGTAACAATATGTACTAAAACTGTGACCCACCAGGTCTCGGTCAAATTTTACCCCAGTGTCAACATTTGGACGATCTTGTTCAGAACCATCATCTTATTCTTCATGCAATATATGAGAGTTTTAAGCCTTGTGGTTTCAGGAAAGAATGTTTTTCCATTTGTTTCCCTATATAACTCTTTTAAAACTGTAAACCCTGGGGCAGGGCCAGATTTGATCCCAGGGACATCATTTAACAAACTTGGTAGATGACCATAAGCTTATGCTACATGTAATACATGAGAGCTCTCTATAAGTATATGCCTTGTGGTTAGAGAAGAAGATTTGTTCAAGTCTTTGTAAAACATCTGTATACAAAAACTGGGACCTCGGGGGTGGACCTTTTTTAACCCCAAGGACTTCCTCTAAACAAAATAAATAGTTTAGGTATAGGCAAGTATTAATAAAGAAAAACTGTTGCAATCTGTTCACTGGTGCAGGAGAAGAAGAGTTTTTAAGGTTTTGTCCATTTATGCTAATGGCGGGCATCTTGGATGTCACGCTGACCTAATTGAAAAAATAACTGAAAGCCATTGTTCTAAAAATCATCCATGTGGACAAAACTGACCAAGCAGTTGATAAGAAGTCAGCATTGAAATATAAAAAGAATATGCCTGCCAGAAGACGGACAGACATGTAGATGGTGATCCGAATAGCTCACTGCAAAGCCTTCAGCTCAGATGATAAAAAAACAGAATATAAAAATTATATTTCTAAAAACTGATGATTAAAATATTGAGTCTGAGGTAAAACACTCACCTCTTCACCTTTGAGCTGCACCTCATGATTCAGTATAAGCTCCACGGCCTCCACGTTCTCCTCATTAATAGCGTGTAACAGAGCATCACCTACTTCTATATTGTTCGACAACAACAGCTCGATCATCTCAATGTTCTCATTTTCTATTGCTATAAGCAACGCCGTGCGACCCAGTGGGTCCACACAGTTTATATTTAGATTGGAGCAAGGACCAATCAGTGAGAGGTATTGTCTTGTTGAAGGGATATCGCCACGCTCAACGGCCAGGAGGTATTGTTTCTCCTCGTTTGTGAGATCGAGCTCCTTGCGTATGACCCCCATTCCGAGGCTATCACCCTCGAGTCCGGTACCGGTATCGTCCATGACACGGGTGGCGTTTATGAGCGAGTCTCGATACTGGTAGTACACCTTGTCCATGATCCCTCAAGGTCAAACCTGCAAGTACACAAAGTACACTCTTAAAAACTTCTACAAATTTAATGATTTCTTTTCAAGTAAATTTACATTAATGGTGATAAAAAGAATGTCTTGGGAGCTCTTGGATAAGGCCTTGCATTTTCGAGCCCAAGACCTGTGCCTTATACATGGTTTGAGCACTGACCATGCACATCTGCTGGGAATCTCCGTCCTTCATCTCATCTCCCTCTGAGGTCACTGAGTGTGTGATTTTCTTCTCCCACATAGATGACTCATTATGGATTATTTTCCTCCTGTTTTGACTGAGTGGGCCCTAAAATCAAATACTAGATAGTTTGTTTAATGGTGTAAAGCTTTTCTAAATAAAATAAAATTGCTAAATATAACCTAAATATTTGAAAGGTAGCAAAATGCTACATTAAAATTCATATGCAGTTAACATAAAGATTTCTATTCCTTGAGGTGTGTTTTGTAAAAGAAACAAGTCAAACATTTGTTTTGATGGAATAGAAGTAAATATGTTTTATATTTCTTACTGACTTGTTTAAAATACCTAAACCTTGGTAACCTGTTAGAACAATCTTTAACTGTGAATGAAACAGCTTCTTGCCTTCTTTTTCACCTGCTCTCATTAACTCTCTTTTGTTTTACCCACTCTTCCACTCCACACTTTTTCACTTCTTTCATTTTACACACATATATACTGAAACACACATATATACTGAAACGCAAACGAAACACAACTCGGGAATTTCTGCTATATATTGTATATACTGCACACTTAATTCCACATAATATTCCAAAGAAATCCCAAGATGTTTCGTAAAAAATAAAGTTGCAGTTAATTAGAGAAAGGACACAACTGTGATGTTGTAGACGTTTTAATCACAGTACACGTTGTAACAAGAAATTCATAAATGTTGTGAAGTTCCTCTTTAAAAAACTGAGCCGGTTCAGTACTGTATTTAACATAAAGAGTTTGCAAAATTTTGCATCCCAAGTTTGCTCACATGCTTGAGCCTTGTGTACTCTGTCAATAATGGAACTTTGAAGGAATACTATTTGCTGTATTATGTGTTGTTTTAGTATTTTTTTCCAAAAGGAAAGGTCTTACGTAGCCATGTACCATTCACTTAACAGCAGCATACTGTACTTACAACATATAGCGGAAATTCCCGTGTTGCGTTTCTTTTTTACCACAACAAATAATTATTTTTCACCCAATTATAATAAATAAATTCTCTGACACTGGATGAGAATGAATCAATGAAACCTCTCTTCCAGAAAATAGTTTTTCTTGATAGGATCCGATATAATAATTTACTTCAGAAACCGATTTGATTTTCTTTCTTTTTTCCACCAGACATTCAGAGGCAGGATAATAGCGACTGTCTTTTTTTGATTTTTTATCACTGACATAATTATAATGAAAGTGACAGAAAATCAAACTCAAAACAGAAGCAGAGCAGAAGCGTTTTTTGTTTCTTATCGCCTAAATGCTTGAAGGAATAATGTATCAACCAGGGTCACAACCCATCAATTAATATGGTGGCTTCTGAGTTGCTCAGCAATGCATGAAACAGTTGACAGATATTATTGCATTTCATAATGTGACGGTACGTGTGTTATCAATCAATTATTGTACGTTTATCGGTATGTGTGTTATCAATCAATTATTGTACGTTTATCGGTATGTGTGTTATCAATCAATTATTGTACGTTTATCGGTATGTGTGTTATCAATCAATTATTGTACGTTTATCGGTATGTGTGTTATCAATCAATTATTGTACGTTTATCGGTATGTGTGTTATCAATCAATTATTGTACGTTTATCGGTATGTGTGTTATCAATCAATTATTGTACGTTTATCGGTATGTGTGTTATCAATCAATTATTGTATGTTTATCGGTATGTGTGTTATCAATCAATTATTGTACGTTTATCGGTATGTGATCGGTATGGGTGTTATCAATCAATTATTGTACGTTTATCGGTATGTGTGTTATCAATCAATTATTGTACGTTTATCGGTATGTGTGTTATCAATCAATTATTGTACGTTTATCGGTATGTGTGTTATCAATCAATTATTGTACGTTTATCGGTATGTGTGTTATCAATCAATTATTGTACGTTTATCGGTATGTGTGTTATCAATCAATTATTGTACGTTTATCGGTATGTGTGTTATCAATCAATTATTGTACGTTTTTATCGGTATGTGTGTTATCAATCAATTATTGTACGTTTATCGGTATGTGTGTTATCAATCAATTATTGTACGTTTATCGGTATGTGTGTTATCAATCAATTATTGTACGTTTATCGGTATGTGTGTTATCAATCAATTATTGTACGTTTATCGGTATGTGTGTTATCAATCAATTATTGTACGTTTATCGGTTTGTGTGTTATCAATCAATTATTGTACGTTTATCGGTATGTGTGTTATCAATCAATTATTGTACGTTTATCGGTATGTGTGTTATCAATCAATTATTGTACGTTTATATCATATTAAAAGTGTAAACAAATAAAACGTTTTGAGCTGAATGGTTGTTTTACAGCTCAACACCTTGTTAAGGTTATTTTGAGTCGCGGACTCCCAGAGACAGGGGAAGGATATATAGGAATCTGGGAACCCTGTCGCCGACTCCCAGAGACAGGGGAAGGATATATAGGAATCCGGGAACCCTATCGTTGACTCCCAGAGATAGGGGAAGGATATATAGGAATCTGGGAACCCTGTCGCCGACTCCCAGAGACAGGGCAAGGATATATAGGAATCCGGTAACCCTCATGCCGCCAACTCCAAGAGACAGGGGAAGGATATATAGGAATCCGGGAACCCTGCCCTACTCTTACTATAGGGTTCGATCTTAGATATAATATGCTCTAAAAATAAACTGAAACGGTCAATGATTTCCGACAAACAGTTCATTATTTGCACAGTATATATATATATAAAAGTATAGGTTTATTATGTCAGACATTGTAAAGAGAGGTTTACACAGTATGTGATGTCATTGAGCTTTAGCCCAGATATATCCCTATAGAATAGACTCCAAATATTCTTTAATATACTCAGAGGATATACTCTGATACAATCGCCATGTTTATGTACCCATCCAACGATGAAAAGACCTAACATAATTAGATCGAGGAAAAAGGTATTTTAAGGATTTAGTGTAAAATTAATTAATTCTTGATATATCAAGCACCTACCAAAATTTCTGTGAAGATATTACAGACTGCATGGTTAAAATAGACATTCTTGGGGATGGAAAACCAGACGAGGGTAATCGTACATAGTAACGTATTCAAGGAAATCTTCAAAACAGACTTACTATTTTTTACAAATGGCCCAGACTTCATACATGTAGGATGGGCCCAGGAGACATAAGTCATATTAATGTTTGGACAGGTCACTGTGATACAACAACAGAACAAGAGCAGAAAACTGGCCCAGAATCGCTCACTTGATGATCTTCGCAAAGAGTTAGAAAAACATTTGTGTTTGTTTTCAGTAACAGTCATTTTGACCTTGACCCCAGTGACCTCAAATGCAGTCCAAAGCTACCTTTCCATATCAGATACCAACATGACAAGTTTTGTTTCAACATCGCTCCTAACTAAAGTTATATTGCCCAGAAAACATTTTTTCTATTTTTAGAAACATTGACCCCAGTGATCTCAGTCGCAATCCCAAGCTTACTTTCAATGTAAGTTACCTACACAGTAAATTTCTTTCCAATATCTTATTCCTAACTTCAGTTATTGAGCAGATACCATTTTTCTATTTTTATTTATTTTTTCTATTTTTAGAAACATTGACCTTGAACCCAGTGACCTTAAATGCAATCCCAGGCTTCCTTACCATATAAGCTACATACATAGCAAGTTTTATTGCAATATTTCATTCACAACAAAAGTTACTTAGTGGAAATCATTTTTCTATTATTAGTAACAGCAACCTTGACATTGAACCCAGTGATATTAAATGCAATACCAAGCTTCCTTTCCATATAGGCTAAATACAAAGAAAGTTTCATTCCAATATCTCAAAGTTACTGTGCGGATACCATTTTTCTATTTTCAGTATCAGTGACCTTGAACTTGACCCCAGTTAACTTAAATGCAAACCCAAGCTTCCTTTCCATATAAGCTACATACACAGCACCACTTACCCTTCAGTAAATTGTTTTCCAACTTTTTAATAACAGCTGACATACAATTTATAACTGTACTATATAAATAAAACATTTGGCCCTGCATGCTACCCATGTTATGTATCAATGCTGTGTTCATGGGACACAACATAATTGTACAGTACACACATGTTGCTCGGGCTACTTATTTGGCTCAGTTGGCAAATCTGAATGGTATTCTATTGATTGCGCTGCAAAATGCCCCAAGTTATAAGACTTCCGAATACATCGTCAACAGTTTCATGTTACTTTTTCCTGCATATTCTGCCTTTAACAACTTCTAGTATGGAGAAGTGATTTATGTATGTAGAAGAATGCACATGATTAAAGCAAAACACGTGAAGCACCAACAGTGGTGCAAACGCCAGATTGCGAATTCAACATTTTAACTGAAAAATCTATGTAAAAAGGGGGCATAATTTAGGTAAAATACATTGACAGAGTTATGGTTCTTTTCAATGATACTGAACATGTGTGCCAAGTTTCAAAGCTTTCCGATAATTTTTGTTTTTGAGAAATGAGGGAATAACAAAAACTTTAACCAAAAACTTTAACCAAAACGTCAAACGTCAGACATACAGATGGAAAATCACCAAACTATAAGCCTGGATTTGTAACTGCAGTCCAGCTAAATATCTCAGACATGTTTTTTTGTGTTACAAATGGTTGCTGCACCATAACACATTTACATGATATGATAATTATTTGCATGTGACAATGTGTTTGCATAATCAGTCAACATTAACTCTCAGTTGGCTGCAGGTGTAATGCCATGATACAGGATTTTATATCAATTATAGTAATGAAAAAGCATCAAAGCCTATACATGTAGTCTTGCAAACAAAACTAACTTTGGGCCAGTCTATTTTTACTTTGACGATTACCAACCCACCTACCCTAAAATTTGGCAAAACTGAAAAATAATGTTAATGTTCGAATTTTATAACCACTAAAAGGTATTAACATGATTTTCTGCTTCTATATTACTTTGACGATAATATCATGGAATGTTTTGCAAATGAAAAATATTTTATTATTTTATTATTTATTTTATTCTTTTACCCTCCTCCTATCCTACATTTAAGCTGAAAAAATCGCAAAATAAAATTAATAAAAAAATACTGGCCTTAATGTGACAATGTGCTTGCTTCACTCTCATGCAGTTGGCTGCAGGTGTAATGTGATCTCATGCAGTTGGCTGCAGGTGTGATGATCAAGGATTGTATATCAATTATAGTAATGACAATGGCATCAAAGCCTAGGAAAAATGTTGTGACATGTGCCACATAAAAATTATGTGTAATTTTCTTATTATTTGCATGTTTCTTTCAAATATAAATCATGTTATTTTCATGTGTGCCACATATGTAAATGATGCATATGTGTCACATATATTTTTCATTTTTCATGTTAAAATAATACAACTGTGCCACATATGAAATGTATACATATATGTATTTCATATGAAAATATTATATTTATATAAAAAATTCAGAATATTGTAGAAAATGGTTTAACAATCTATTTAAAGTTTTAATATTATTTAGTAAAAAATATTTTCATATGTATTAGATATGTATTACTTTCATATGAAATACATAATTATGTGGAATGACGTAACGTCAAATACTGGTGACTCCAGCTAAAACAACACGTTCCATCACCGAGAATCGATATTTCAAGACAAAATTTATTTTTCAACTATGTTGAACCACATACCTACGTAAAGCTTATAATTGGTCTTGCAAATGTAACAAGAAAAATGCGCTTAATTGCAGTTTCTGCTGACGCCGACCTTTTTAAATATTAGAAATGTTGAAAAAACACGTTGTCCCGCGTTACATTTCACTTGTTCGCCTTTTCCATTTTACCCATTTATATCTTCAAAATTGCGGGGAAATATATGAAATTTTGTAACAACAATGTGACGTCATTTCCGGACGTTGTGCAGTTTTCCGTTTCCGGAAAGCGTTCAAGAAATGTAAATTATAACGGAAATTCCAAGTTGTCAACAAATGTCCCATTTGAAACTGAAACACGTAAGTTTTATCTTAACAGTTTATTTTTACTACATATTGTTGTCATAAAATAACGAAATTTCATATATGAAATACATTTTCATTATTATTAATAATATTATTGTTTTTTTCGCAGGTTTGATGTAGTAAGTGCGTTTGCGTGATTAATTAAAAAGTCCCAAAAAATGTCCCCAAGCCACTTAAACGTCGTCAGAGACAGAAAACGCACTTTTTAAAACGATCTCATATGATTTATGTTAAAGCATTTTAATTTTAAATTATATTTTCAAAATATATTTTTTTCGAACTATGTACTGATAAAATGTCATCACGATGCGACTTAAGATGTGTTTATAAATTAAAAAATGCTTAGTCCCAAAAAATGTCCCCTTTACTTTGCTGTACATCATGGGGCGGTTCATAACGCATCTCACTTATACTTTCAGATTTAGTTAAACAATGGCTAGCGCAAAAAAGAAGAAAAAAGACTTTAAATCGTTCACAGAAACAAAAAGAGAACACAGAATCTTGATAAAAAGAAAGTCATATTTAAAATGTAAAAAACAAACATGTAAGAAGTATAAGGAATCGGAACATGCCATCAAAAAAGAGAAACTATCGTGAAAAGAACACGAAGAATGAGGAAAGAAAAGAATATGAACGTAAAAGAAAACAAGAGTACAGGCAACGAAAGAATAAACAATTTAGGACTGAAAACAGACATTCATTTCCAAATCGGATAGAAAAACATCGCGCTCTAAAGAGACTTAAACAATCACTCCCGCGAACTCCACTAAAAAGGAAAATCGTCGTTTTTTGCTTTTAACGTCATTTTGCATGTAACGCTTTGGGTCACCAGTATTTGACGTTACGTCAATACATATCTATCACATATGTAAAACATATGAATTTCATGCCTAGATATTTTTCCTTATATACATGTACTGGAGTCGTGCAAACAAAAACTAACTTTGCTATATTTGCATTGTTTTAAAAAACTTTTTTTTTGTACATTATAAGGGCATAGTTTCGACATTTATTTTAAAATAACAAAATACTGTAGATCCGGTATTATTCGTGACATTTTTATTTTCACTAATATTCGCGAATCCACTGTCTCGTGAATTCAAGAACTCACAGATAATAAACTCGAAATACTGTCTTTCCCCTATTAGTAGTGCCTTCCCTAATAGAATTTTAGCGCCCCCACCTGTTTTAAAAAACCTTACCTTCTTCAAAAATACAAGAAATCCTAAAAAACAGAAGTTTATCGTCTTTACCGCTAATGGATTTGATTACGAGAGTTTTTTACTATGACACTAGTATGGTCTATGACATAAACCTTAAAGCGCTGTCATCATCAATTCAAATTACCGCTTTTATTTATTTTCTTTCTTTCAATTTACTATTTAGTTTATCTTTTTTATTATTTAATTCATATACGCAACCAACCCGTGTTGTAAGCGTCAAGTTCGACGGAAATGTGTATCAGAGTGATGACAGCGATACACTAAGTATACAGTCGGGTTCAGGTTTAGTCAATGCCGGTGTCATAGTAAAACATTGCCGTACAGTAATTCTATCGTAAACAATCGGGAAAGGAGGGGAAAGATATTGAAAATTTGAACCTTAATTTGCGCTTCTATCTAAGGGGAAACAGTGACGGTATAGTATCCGAAAACTCAACCATTAAATTAAGTAGATTTAAATTTGTGAATCACTGGTTCTCTTATTTATTCGTGTTCATGAATTCAAGCAGAATGTAAATAATGACATTTTCTTACAAATAATACATTTATTTGCTGTTTTATTGTCAATTTTTGTTTATTTAAATCAATTTATCCTTGTTATACGGATTTTGCTCTTAATTCGTGAATTCGGACTACTTGCACTCATTATAAACGGTGTCCTGTTTACAGCACAGAGGCCCATTGATTATTATATCAATTAAACTGAAGTGATACAATGTGTGAAACATAATTATAAAGGTTTTATTGATTGTATTGAACATGATTTGTCACGCTTTTGTTGATTGATGTTTATCAAATATAATTACCAGTAAAGTAAACAGAAAATTTGTATTTTTGAAATGTAAACTCGTTCTTTAAACTTAATCAATAGCGTCAACATGTTTATTAAATTAATAATTCTAAAATAAATTTTAAAGGTATTAACATAATTTCTACTTTAAATCAAATCAATGTAAACGAATAGGTAATTATTAGTTAAACCACTCATAAGCATGATAAGGATAAAATGTTTCATGCTTGTACAAGTAGATCACCAGAAATTATGTGATGTCTTAAAGCATAACATAGACAAGTATTCCCATGACAATTTACAAACATTATGGCAGAAGGTAACAAGAGGCCAAAAAGGGCATGAGGACGCTCCACTGGGTAAAGTGGCTCTCATGATGAGAGTGTTTGTTTGTTTGTTTGTTTGTATGGTGTTTTACGTCATTTTCAACACATGCAAGGTTATATTTGTCGGTCAATTTTATTGTGGTGAATCAGACCACCCACTTTTCCTTGGTAGAACCAGTACTGTACACCTCCTCACAAGTCGAGCTCCCAGTGGCATTCATGATGAGAGGGAGTGAGGAATGCCATCTATCAATTAGATGCCAATAAATCAAGCATGATTTTTTTTTTAATTTTCTTTAATTTTCTTCTTTCCAGTTATGACCTATATTGCCAGACATGAAAATTACATGACCTTGAATTTGGTACACACAACATGTCCTGTATATACAAGACAAGTTTTTCTTTGCATACCAGGTAAGGTTATCCGCGTTTTACATGGGTGATTGAAAGCCTGATCTTACATATGAGGGAAGATAAAAGTCACTCGCTGATATCAATAATGACAGTTGCATGACATCATTGTGTAAATAAACATGCAAAACGTTAGTAATTGGCGATGTCAACGCATATAAATATAAATGATATACAAGAAAAAGAATCAATCATGAGTATCCGGTTCAGATGGTATAATTGTTTTAACTTATGGAACCTCGGCAGAGCCTTGATTCCGATAAAAACAATTATACCTCGGGTTGGAATTACCTATCTTTACCAGATACCCATGAAAGATTCTTATAATCCCATTATCTTGAGCAGTTAAAAAATGTACGGACATAACAAATGTATGACCTTGACTGCTGACTTTAACCTTAAACAAAAGACTCAAAATTTGGTGATTAACACTGTCTAAAAATGATAAATAAACACAAAGTTTCTCGGTTTACGGGCCAGAATCACTTCTAATTAAGACAGAAGTTCATTGAGATCTTGAACATGTACAGGGTGTTCCCTCCCTGCACATGGGACGACAGCGTTACATCCCCTCTGAATGATTTCATATTGTCACAGTTCCTTGTCTGAGTGAGGTACTGCAGGAGTGCATTAGAACCTCTGGAAGAAAAAGCCATAATGCTAAGCAATCGACCATCGCTTCTCCAAGCAAGTCAAGTCCCAGAAGTCAAAATGACTGCATATACAGAATCATTGGCGTAGCTCTGAATAGGCACTGTAGGCCCGCGATCAAGATTGCTTAAAATTGCTAAAAATAGATTTCATTTCAGGGGCGTTCCTGGGGCTAATTTAGGTATACGCACCATCGAGTTTTGGATTCACAAATGTGCCTAACCCCCCCTTATACCTTCAGTTTTTATTGCATTTTTCGCATTTTTAGCCCTTTTTATTTGTTTGCTTCTTTAATAGCCTGTACGCATGTGCGTCAGTGCATATGCCCAGGTACGCCCCTGCATTTGTACAAATATGTATGATTTTGTCCGAAAACAGATCGGGAATCTATTGAATTTGATTGTGCTTCTATTGTTCAATGGCACAATATTTTCGTAAAATTTACAGTCTTATTGCATGATGTTAGAAATCGAAAAATTAAAAAGTATGCATAGACTTAAAATTTACTGTCAACAATGGGCCTAGCTACAAGCCTAAGAATATTAAACATGTATGTAACTATGAAAACAACCGGTCATTTCCATACGTCATGGCACCTTTAAGTTATGACCTGTGCTCTAAGGGCAGAAAATGGGATGGCCGGCTCAAAATGATTATTATTTCTAGAGGCGAAATGTCAAATCCATAATATAGTGTGGCAGATGAATATCACTTTGTCCAAAGACAGAAAATATATCTACAGAATATTAAATGACAACAAGAATTCAGTTCCATATAGCGTGGCAAAATGAAAATCACCATGCTCAAGGGAAGATATTAAGATGACCAACTCAAAACCATTATTTTTACAGAATATAAATCACACGTTTATGACCCCAAGAACAGAATGCTGTAGATTGAGGTAATGGTATGCGCTCAAGGGAAAACAATAAGATGAACAGTAATGTTTTATTTTACATTTACAAGAACTTGCCTGATGAATCACCAGTTAATCATAGAATTAAGGGGTCAACGCACTATTGTATCTTGTTTTTTATTTATATATAGTTACAGTACTGTCAGTTTCACATTTACACCTTTAAATGCATTATACATACTAGTTCATATAGACTTTGTAGAAGGCACCCACATGGACAAACCAGCTGTTGTCTATTTTGTATTTGATATAAGAATGGTTCATACAAGCTTCCATAGACATGGACAAACCAGTCATTGTCTATTTTGTATTTGATATAAGAAGAGTTTATACCGGCTTCCATAGAAGGCACCAACATGGACAAACCAGCTGTTGTCTATTTTGTATTTGATATAAGAAGAGTTCATACAGGCTTCCATAGAAGGCACCAACATGGACAAACCAGTCATTGTCTATTTTGTATCTGATATAAGAAGAGTTTATACAGGCTTCCATAGAAGGTACCAACATGGATAAACCAGTCATTGTCTATTTTGTATTTGATATAAGAAGAGTTTATACAGGCTTCCAGAGAAGGCACCCACATGGACAAACCAGTTGTTGCCTATTTTGTATTTGATATAAGAAGAGTTCATACAGGCTTCCAGAGAAGGCACCCACATGGACAAACTATAGTCATTGTCTATTTTGTATTTGATATAAGAAGAGTTTATACAGGCTTCCATACAAGGCACCAACATGGACAAACCAGTCATTGTCTATTTTGTATTTGATATAAGAAGAGTTTATACAGGCTTCCAGAGAAGGCACCAACATGGACAAACCAGTCATTGTCTATTTTATATTTGTTATAAGAAGAGTTCATACAGGCTTCCATAGAAGGCACCAACATGGACAAACCAGTCATTGTCTATTTTGTATTTGATATAAGAAGAGTTTATACAGGCTTCCAGAGAAGGCACCCACATGGACAAACCAGTCATTGTCTCTTTTGTATTTGATATGAAGAGTTTATACAGATTTCCATAGAAGGCACCCACATGGACAAACCAGTCATTGTCTATTTTGTATCTGATATAAGAAGAGTTTATACAAGCTTCCATAGAAGGCACCAACATGGACAAACCAGTCATTGTCTATTTTGTATTTGATATAAGAAGAGTTTATACAGGCTTTCAGAGAAGGCACCCACATGGACAAACCAGTCATTGTCTATTTTGTATTTGATATAAGAAGAGTTTATACAGGTTTCCATAGAAGGCACCCACATGGACAAACTAGTCATTGTCTATTTTGTATCTGATATAAGAAGAGTTTATACAAGCTTCCATAGAAGGCACCAACATGGACAAACCAGTCAATTTCTATTTTGTATTTGATATAAGAAGAGTTTATACAGGCTTCCATAAAAGACACCAACATGGACAAACCAGACATTGTCTATTTTGTATCTGATATAAGAAGAGTTCATACAGGCTTTCATAGAAAATACATTAAAAAATACCCAGACGTCATCAAATATACCCTGACGTCATCAAAAGAGGTGCACCTGACGGGATAGGAAAGTAACTGCCGAGATAAGATTTTATCTCAGACACCCTGTTTCTCGGCAGAATTAATTATACAGATCGACATAATAAATTGAATGGTATTTGATTGGAATAAAACCGGGCCACAGAAATTAAAAGTTCCAAAAACATTTAAAGCAACCCTAGAGTTATCATCATTAAATTGCCAGACTTAATGCAATAAAAGGTGCTAAACTTTCATCCAGAAATCAGTCAGACCTCCAGTCTATGTCAGGTCAGACAGCTCTTCTTCCTGTATCCGAGGAAAACCCACATATCATATGGCACCTTGACATTTAAATAGTTTTATTTGGATACTGACTGCTGACTAAGTAGACAGTTGCTAAATTTGCAGTCGCTAAAAACACCCGCATTGCAATTTTGAATTTGTGGCCATAAAAAACATCGCAAACTTAAGCCGCAGTATGTTTATTTTCAACATAAACGGATACGATACAGACTTTGTTTCAAGTATTAATGTATAATATTACCGTCAAATTTACATTGTCCCACGATGTACCTAGTGGGCGGTAATTGTCCCCCGATGTACCTAGTGGGCGGTAATTGTCCCCCGATGTACCTAGTGGGCGGTAATTGTCCCCCGATGTACCTAGTGGGCGGTAATTGTCCCCCGATGTACCAAGTGGGCGGTAATTGTCCCCCGATGTACCTAGTGGGCGGTAATTGTCCCCCGATGTACCAAGTGGGCGGTAATTGTCCCCCGATGTACCTAGTGGGCGGTAATTGTCCCCCGATGTACCTAGTGGGCGGTAATTGTCCCCCGATGTACCTAGTGGGCGGTAATTGTCCCCCGATGTACCAAGTGGGCGGTAATTGTCCCCCGATGTACCTAGTGGGCGGTAATTGTCCCCCGATGTACCTAGTGGGCGGTAATTGTCCCCCGATATACCTAGTGGGCGGTAATTGTCCCCCGATGTACCTAGTGGGCGGTAATTGTCCCCGATGTACCTAGTGGGCTTAATTGTCCCCCGATGTACCTAGTGGGCGGTAATTGTCCCCCGATGTACCTAGTGGGCGGTAATTGTCCCCCGATGTACCTAGTGGGTGGTAATTGTCACCCGATGTACCTAGTGGGCGGTAATTGTCCCCCGATGTACCTAGTGGGCGGTAATTGTCCCCCAATGTACCTAGTGGGCGGTAACCCCGATGTACCTAGTGGGCGGTAATTGTCCCCCGATGTACCAAGTGGGCAGTAATTGTCCCCCGATGTACCTAGTGGGCGGTAATTGTCCCCCGATGTACCTAGTGGGCGGTAATTGTCCCCCGATGTACCTAGTGGGCGGTAATTGAAACAACCAAGTTGAAACTTAAACCCATTGATAAAAAAAAAAGTTAACATTAACTTTTTAACTTCATGTTTACATAAACAATATGCCCTATAAATAAACCAGTTGGCACAGCACATTACTTGTGTTATGCTTAAAATGTTCAGACAATACAGCATAATAGTACATCAGTTTACACATCAGGTATTGAACTTTTTATTTTCCATAGTTTGTAAAGTTCATTTCTATTCTATTGATCAGGTTGCATAAGTCCCTAAGTCAGGCGCGTAGCTGCCTATACGCGAGTACGCGGCTGAATCCACATGATTCTGACAAAAGTACCTCAGAACGCCCAGAATGCACCAGATTGCACCATTGTTTTAAAAAATTTCCGGGACCCCCCTAGCACAATTATGAATCCACATGAATAGAGGGCTAGCTATGCCCCTGTAAGTTGTAAAGCTTCTTCTTTGTCAGCTATTTTTTCATTTTACGTTGGAGCTAGACATTAAGTGAAAAAGTGTCAATTCTAACAGATGGCGGGAGGTTATGCAGTACTGGTTCCTCCCAGGAAAAAATGGGTGCACCAAGAAACAGTCATATATAGCCTAAATATGCTAAAAATGATTGTAAAACACTATTTTAATAAACAAACCAACCAATAATTTTATGTTTTAATAAGCATACTCCTTTAAGAGTTATGTCCCCTTTTGTGTAATCTATTGAGATTGCATTTGAAAAAGATAAAAATTAGAACTCGATAATCTTGAATATTTTTACATGAAACTTCCAGTTTAATATATTTACACATTTATCTAGGCAGTGATACCCTTGAATTAAAAACTTACTTGATAAATATGTGAATTAGTACATACATGACATTGAGTATGACATAAGCCCAATATGGATCAGTATATACTTGATCAAGTTCGTATTTATTATTCAAGTACAGCACTGTCTAGATAAAAGTGCTAACATATTAAACTGCAAGTTACATGTAAAAATATTAAGGATTACTTGAGTTCTAATTTGTTTTATTTAGTTAATGCACTTTTAATTCCAGGATTCTACAAAAGGGGACCTAAGCCTTAATGAACTGCTAAAATGTCTATAACACTATGGCCTTCTGAGATTCCATACATTTATCTGGTGTCATCATTACTACTGATTGAATGGTAAAATATCTACATGCTTTAGAAAATCAAACAGACTAATGAACTGAGCTGTGAAACTAGACATTCATAATTCTGGTGTCATTAGTCTTATTGATGAACTGATCAATGTATGTATGGAGTTTAACTCTCTTTTTAATAATCCATCAGCCATAAGTGCAAATTGGTTGATTGAATGATAAAATATCTGCATGCTTTAGACTAATGAATTCATAATCATTTATTTTGAATAGGAATAAGGGTATTGAATAAAGAGTGTGAACAGAGGTAAAATCATCAGGGAACCTGGCAGGTAAAACCATTTGACCACTACAGCTCAGTTCTATGACCACAAAGTAATTACGCGCTTATAAACTGATCTATTTACATTACATCCCCACATTTGAAACATCTCGTACACTGCTTCGCAGCATTACTCGAATGTATATCGACGGTCACCATATAGATTAAATCATACTAGCATGACGCGCGTCAGATTCTCGCCAAAACGAATTTGCGTTCAAAATCATGGCTATCATCAAATTTTGCAATGTCATTTAGCTGCTCCATCTATAGTTTATTTACATGAAAGCAGCGATAAAACCTGTACATATTTTTGTTGTAAATAACAAAAATGCAACACAAATCATACATCCACACGTGTGGACAACAGCCATAATTGTTATATAGCAACAGCGCAATATTTTCTGTGCCGTTGCCTTCCAGCTAACAGAATGTCAAGATTTTGAACATACCGAAGCGTCGACACATGAGGCATGATCCCAAAGAAAGACGGGATTGGCTGAGTTTTCACGATTGTTCATCCCTGCTACTTTCCTCTGACTCCTTTAATGTGATATGTGTCACCCACAAATATCACACAACTCAGGTTCTAGATATCTCACCTAAACAGCCTCCAACAGTAAATATACTGATCCCAGCACCAATGTAAACCAATGAGGAAAAATCAGTAGATGCAGAGGAAATTAAATCTCGGACACCTTTGATCATAAAAGCTGGTTCCATGACCAGAAGCAGCGTCTCCCTGGCCGAATGGTTAACGACGTTGCATTGTAAACCTTCGCCTCTCACCGCTACGAGTTTGAATCCCGACTGGGAGCTTGAAGTGTAAGTGAGGAAGTGGCGATTCTTACGGATGGCTGGAGGTGTATATATATATATAGTACTGGTTCTACCCAGTAAAAGGTAAAAAGCATGCCTTACATTCCACATTTAAAGTATATTATATGCTGCAGCTATACAATTCTGCACATTTTCAGTAATGACCCCTACCTGATTTGGGATATCACACCTCTATCATTACAAGGTCAAATTTAAATCATTTTTGTCTTTCAATGTATAAAAGGTGTATACATTCAGTAATATATGCATTTTATTAGTAGTACCGGTATATTCCAGTTTATAACTTCAATTATAACTTCTGGTCCATTTTGTTTTTAACAAAGTATAGAACTGATAACATGTCTGTATTGGTATGTTTTGTATCGGCCAGCCTGTTGATTTACTTTCACCGTCTTACATGATTTATATACAGAGCACCACTTTGCACAAATGAACAAAAAGTGCAAGGATATGTTTACAACTACTGTTACAGAAAAAAAAACACTAGTATTATGACAATATTTTTCTGAAGGATTTCACTTCCATGAGTTCTCATAATGTGGATAAATCTGGGCTAAATCTCAATGACATCATACATTGTGTAAACGTCCCAACACAATGTCTCAATGACATCGTACATTGTGTAAACGTCCCAACACTATGTCTCAATGACATCATACATTGTGTAAACGTCTCAACACAATGTCTCAGTGACATCATACATTGTGTAAACGTCCCAACACAATGTCAGACATAATATTCCTATACTTTCATGTTTATACCGTTTAAGTTATAGACTGTTTGTCCGAAATCATTGATCGTTTCAGTTTATTTTTGGAACATACTATAACTGAGACTTAGCCTTATTTCCAGAGCCCAATTTTAGCTATAGCTTTAGGTAATTGTCTTTTGAGGGAGGTCAAAGGGTTTATTCGGACTTTATCCTCAAGCTCTTCATGTAAATTAAGGTTTACACAAAACACTGAATGATTACACTACTTGTTCACGCGAATGAAACAGAGTGAATAGAGTAGTGAATAGTTTAACATTGTTTTATACCATTGTTTCAAGCTATTACAATTTATAAAACAATGGGAAGCGATTCACTACTATTTGTTTGTGTAAACCTTCATATAACCTGCGAATTTTGATAATTGATGAAAAATTTCCTAGTCGGTATGGCATATTTAGGTAAGCCAATGCTGGAGAAACGAAGAATAATGTATATGTGACCCAATCGCAGAGTGAATTTATGCATGGCATAGTAAAAGGGTAGCTAAAAAAATCTGGAAAATGAGTATGTATTACAATTCTTGTCTTCCCTTTACTACATGCATACACTGTCTCTTAGGGGGCTGGCGTGGCGCAGTCGGTAGCACGGCGGATTTGTAACCGGAGGCCCCGGGTTCAATCCTCCGTGGTGCCACTGAGTTTCGTCGGTGTGTTCTTGGGCAAGACACTTTACCTTAGCCTCATCCGTCGGATGGGGTCGTAAACCGGGCGGTCCCGTGTATCGGTCTATCCTCCGAGCACATTAAAGAACCATAGGAATCTTTTCGATAATAAGAGTAGGGCAGGTTCCCGGATTCCTATGTATCCTTCCCCTCTCTCTGGGGCGGCTCTAAATAACCTATACTGTGTTGATGAGCTGTTAAACAACATTCAATTCAATTCAATTCTTCTCTCTACTCTTCTATACTATCGTCTTATGGGCCTTGGAATCTTTATGTGGGGAAGCTATCCAGCTGGCTGGTGGAACATCGGTTCTACCTAGGTGCCTGCCCGTGCAAGAAAATTGCCCGTAGGGGCACCTGGGGTCTTCCTCCACCAGTGGAAGCTGTAAAGTCACTATATGAACTTAGCTGTTGGTGCGACTATAAAATCCAATTCAATTCAATTCTGTACTTCAATCGTAATTCAAGCCTGTGGGTAGCAGTCCCAAAAAGAAGGTTACATACAGTCATCTATCAGTGGAACTAAAAATAACACTTTTAAAGTTGTTTGGTTTGTGTTGATGCATAAACAACATGAGATGCTGTGTACTTCTTTAAAGGGACACAGCGCAATCGTGATGTTTTTAAACTCGCATCGTCCCGTTAGTTTTTCTACATAACTTGCATTTGTTCAATCATTAGTATTAATTATAAACATAGTATAAAGCACATTGTTTTTGCATATTACTAACTGTTGATTATATTGCACAAATAATATATTTAAACCTATAGTAGAATAACAAAGAAAAATTGAAAACTCAAAATTTTATTTAATATAAGCGGGTTTCAAGTTAAATTATAATTAATACTGGATAAATCAATCAAGACGTTTATTTTGATGCATGATAAAAACTTCAAGATTGCCATGTGTGCTGACAGCATGGTGTCAGTTAAATGGGACTGAGCCAGGGTATCTAAATGTAGCATCTTTGGCGTGGTATTCCACTGAGTGGCAGTGGGACTGTCATGGCATCGTGTATTATAGCACGGTGGTCTTCAAACTGGAGGACCCCACTTAACCCTACCTAAACCCGCTAAGCATGACTAGAATAGCCTTTGCGTCCATTGTAAACCCAGATCAGCCTGCAAGTGACTCGCAGGCTGATCAGGCTTTACAATTTTCTGGCTGCTGATCAGTCATTTCCCCAAAACATGTAGCGCGTTAAGGGTTAAACCTCCCCAGTGCCAATGGTTTTGTCAGTGAGTTCTTGTGCAGGACACTTTACGTTAACCTCGTCTGTCAGATGGGGACATAAACATCACAGTCCCATGTATTGGAGTCTATCCTCTGAGCATGTTAAAGAACTATAGGAACCATAAAACTCAGTATTTATCCAGACATAATAAACACTTTAATACAATTCTATAGCAAAAAATATCCATACCATTGGCATTAGGCAGCACTCAACACCATCATCGAAATGCCATAAATCCAAACTTATTTAACACACATGATACTATGAACATAATTTTGTATAACTATCCAGACACAAATTATCCGTGCCATCCAATTATTCGAATCACTATTGATGACGTTTTTCCGTTTAGGAAAATCTGAAAGCTGATAAATCCCACTATCTCAATGCATGGGATAATGGGAAAATGTCGGGAGCCACAGCTGGGACCTGATTCTATATAACTCGGCAACAGTAGCCATCAATTAGCAGTTACATTTGAGAAGGGCAAGCATTGACGTGGACATTGATGAGGTGGGAACTACATGTATTATTGATAAACAGCAGTAACTAAAAGATCATCGGTAATGACGGTGGAGGTGGGGGTGTGGGGTGGGGCGGGAGGGGGTGTGAGGAAATAAATTCAGATTGAGTGAAGTATGTGTTATTCAAGTGATAGCAAGAAATGTTCTGAATTGTGTTTGTTTATCTATGTGGAATAAGTAAATTTGTTCATACAAACTACAGCATTTAAATTTTAAAAGCGTTATGCCCCCTTTACACAGAAGGAGATCGTTGAGCGATACAAAATTGGCCCGATCTCTCTACGATCTCCTAAAACCTCGAACAAGTCGTTCATTGAGCAATCAAAAATTCAATTTTCGGCAAATTAATGGCGATCTATAGAGATCATTGAGAGACCTTGGCTCGCTGAGAGATCACTGGGAGACCGATGAGATCATTGAGCGCTCCTTAAGCGTTCGTTGAGAGATCGCTTACCTTGGTGATCGATCTCCTCATAGTTTTGGACTGGGTCAAAACTATGAGGAGACCGTGGCGACCGTAGAGATCACTGGAGGATCATTGAGAAATCATTGCGATATGTTGGCGATCACTGGGCGTTCATTGAAAGTTCGTCAAGAGATCTGGCCAATTTTTGATCGCTCAACGATCACCACCTCTGTGTAAAGGGGGTATAAGTAAGCAGGTTTGATTGATAATATGATTTCAGTTGAACAGAAAACTGTTGTTGTTTGTGTATTGATAGACTATAAATACAGTGAAAGGTGTTCCACTAATAAAGGAGCGCTAGTCAAAATACACCTGACTTAAGAGACTACCTGTGCTAAAAACCACTTTGAATCTTCCCTTGGTGGTCCCTTAAAGCAGGTTTGACTGTACAAACTAAGAGCTCAAATAGTATGAACAAATTCTGTAAATTTCCAAAGCGGTAAATCATCCCTTCAACAAAATCTACATTTAAATATGCTTGGCTAAATGTCATCAAGAGTATAGCATATTAGTTCTTGGTATATTTCACCGTGTATTAAAATATGCTTGGCTAAATGTCCTCAAGAGTATAGCATATTAGTTCTTGGTATATCTGACCATGTATTAAAATATGCTTGGCTAAATGTCATCAAGAGTATAGCATATTACTTCTTGGTAAATTTGACTGTGTATTAAAATATGCTTGGCTAAATGTCATCAAGAGTATAGCTTATTACTTCTTGGTATATTTCACCATGTATTAAAATATGCTTGGCTAAATGTCATCAAGAGTATAACTTATTAGTTCTTGGTATATTTCACCTTGTATTAAAATATGCTTGGCTAAATGTCATCAAGAGTATAGCTTATTAGTTCTTGGTATATTTCACCTTGTATTAAAATATGCTTGGCTTAATGTCATCAAGAGTATAGCTTATTAGTTCTTGGTATATTTCACCGTGTATTAAAATATGCTTGGCTAAATTTCATCAAGAGTATAGCATATTAGTTCTTGGTATATTTCACCGTGTATTAAAATATGCTTGGCTAAATGTCATCAAGAGTATAGCTTATTAGTTCTTGGTATATTTCACCTTGTATTAAAATATGCTTGGCTAGATGTCATCAAGAGTATAGCATATTAGTTCTTGGTATATTTCACCGGTATTAAAATATCCTTGGCTAAATGTCACCATGAGTATGGCATATTAGTTCTTGGTATATTTCACCGGTATTAAAATATCCTTGGCTAAATGTCACCATGAGTATAGCTCATTAGTTCTTGGTATATTTCACCTTGTATTAAAATATGCTTGGCTAAATGTCATCAAGAGTATAGCTTATTAGTTCTTGGTATATTTCACCTTGTATTAAAATATGCTTGGCTAAATGTCATCAAGAGTATAGCTTATTAGTTCTTGGTATATTTCACCGTGTATTAAAATATGCTTGGCTAAATTTCATCAAGAGTATAGCATATTAGTTCTTGGTATATTACACCGTGTATTAAAATATGCTTGGCTAAATGTCATCAAGAGTATAGCTTATTAGTTCTTGGTATATTTCACCGTGTATTAAAATATGCTTGGCTAAATTTCATCAAGAGTATAGCATATTAGTTCTTGGTATATTTCACCGTGTATTAAAATATGCTTGGCTAAATGTCATCAAGAGTATAGCTTATTAGTTCTTGGTATATTTCACCTTGTATTAAAATATGCTTGGCTAGATGTCATCAAGAGTATAGCATATTAGTTCTTGGTATATTTCACCGTGTATTAAAATATGCTTGGCTAAATGTCATCCAGAGTATAGCATATTAGTTCTTGGTATATTTCACCGTGTATTAAAATATGCTTGGCTAAATGTCATCCAGAGTATAGCATATTAGTTCTTGGTATATTTCACCGTGTATTAAAATATGCTTGGCTAAATGTCATCAAGAGTATAGTATATTAGTTCTTGGTATATTTCACCCGGTATTAAAATATCCTTGGCTAAATGTCACCATGAGTATGGCATATTAGTTCTTGGTATATTTCACCGTGTATTAAAATATGCTTGGCTAAATGTCATCAAGAGTATAGCATATTAGTTTTTGGTATATTTGACCGTGCAATAAAATATGCTTGGCTAAATGTCATCATGAATGTATATACCTAGCTTATTAGTTCTTGGTATATTTGACCATGTATTAAAATATGCTTGGCTATATTGTATTACAGGTCATAACTCAAACTAATTTTGTTCTAGTACACCCTTATAAAATCTCTAAAAGTTTGGTAAGTATTTTTTGTTTCAAATGCTGACTACGGCATGCATTTTGATGAAAATAAAATAATCACTGAAGGTGATTAATACTCTCGCACAACGGTATCCAATCAAAAAAACACCTTCAATGACATATTTGTGATAATCAGAACTTGTTCACTGAAAAATTCTTTCACAGACTACATTTTGGGGTTATTTTTGAGGTAGGTTGCTCATTGTGGCGTACCCAATCTGAAATGTCAATGTTTAAAAAAAAATCAAGGGCAATTACTAAGTAAACCATTGTCAATTGTGCTCACTCTCATACTGTACCGAGATCTAGTTACTGTTAGGCCTTCAAACCAAAAATGTTGTAAAATTCTGATCCCATTTATTAAAGCTATTATGGAATCAAAAGTTTGTATTTTTTGATTGCCTTCAGTCTCTTTTAGGAAAATCAATCTCCTAATCATCATCATCACCATGACAACCATTTCATCATTATCATCATAATGACAACCATCTCATCATCATCATCATCATCATCCACCATCATCATCATGACAACCATTTCATCATCTCATCATTATCTTAATCATTATCTTAATCATCACTATCATCATGACAACAACTTCATCATCCTCATCCTCATCCTCATCCTCATCATCATCTTAATCATCACCATCATCATCATCATCATCACCATTATCATCATCATCATCAATACTTTTATAATGAGAATGGTGGTTATGATAACGATGATAAAATTATTATTTTTACCTTTTAATTTCCATCATTATTGACTTTTAAGCTGAATTCCAAACGCAAAATATGTATGTATCCATGTAGAATCAATGTATATTCCATTCATAATTAAATCATCCAATTATATGTTCCGATTCTCTTATTTATTATCTCCAGTATCCATATGAACATTGTAAATTAAAATGTACGAATAGTACGACCCCTCTAAATTTTAGGAATTAATCCACATGGTATGTATTTCATATATTTAATCCAAGTTGACACTAACACATATATTTTTAATTATCCATTGATCCAAATCGTGACTTTATTTATTTAAAACTTTTAAAACAATCCACTTTTAAATGTTACGTTACCATTCAAAGCTTATCCTTCTAAACGGTTGTTTCTTTTAGAAAATGTGCAAGTTTATAAGTGTTTTTTTCTACCAATGTCAGCACTATATCCAACCAATGTGTGTTCAGGTATGCATTATTGGTCTATAAATCCATCACCAACAGATACATACTAAGTGTAAACTGTGGCTGCTCCACTATTGTTCTTCTGCTGCACTATCAGAGTAATTGCAAGCACTTTTCTAATCAACTCCTTATCTCATAGAAGCATTGCTTGATACTACAGATGCTAAATTATAATGTGACATTTAGCTCTGTAAGTGCTGAAGTGAAATGGAGGTGAAAGTGGAAAAATAATCAATAGCCTCCTGTATTCCATAAGTCAGCTTAGTTTTACAAAATTAATATATTAAAATAATTATAAATAATCGCATCCTGATTATTCTTCTTAATGTATAGGCGATTCTGTGGATCAATATGCAGTGAATAAATTACCGTGCGTTAATGGAAAGTGGAATTCTCTGTGGAATTCTTTACCATAATGAACGTGTCAAGTTGATGCTGGAATACAGCTGTACAATGTCTCGCGATGACTCGTCCGGCGAGAGTTATGCAACACGGTTATGACGGAGGTCCAGTATATTAATTATGACAGATGCAAATTCGTGGAGATACCTTCCAGCCAAACTGAAGCGGACATAATTATATTATAAATATGAAGATTCCAGCCAGATAGTCCCACAGGTATGCCTAAACTCACTAAAATGCCAAACTTTATGGTAATTTACCCCAACCCCCCAACTTTTTAAAAAAATAAATAATTCTTCAAACTTCAAAACATTTTCAATCTTTCGTATAAAAAAAATAAAAAAAATTCTAATGTATAACACTAACAAGAGGCCCAAGAGGGCCTGTGGATGCTCTACTGGCTAATATGGCTCTTATGACATCAATGAAGCGAGTGACTATCGTCTTAAAGAGGCAAAATATAGCATTTTTAACTATACCAAGAGCCATAACTCCAATATTACTTGTCAGATCTGGCTGGTTTTCCAAGTTGGCCAGTAGAGATAATAAAAATCAAAAAAAAAAAAAAAATTAAAAAAATTAAAAAAAAAAAAAATTAAAAAAAAATAAAAAAATTACAAAATAAATAAAAAAAAAAAAAATTTAAAAAAAAATACAAAATAAAGATATTGAAAATTTTAAAACAAGCATTGATGTAAAACTGTGACCCCGGGGTGGGGCCAGATTTGACCCCAGGGTCACCATTTCAACAAAATTGGTAAAGGACTATAAGCTTATAGCAACAGCAAAATATTAAACCTCTGGCTCTTGCAGTTTCAGAGAAGAAGATTTTTTAAGTTTTTTCCTGTACATGTCTATGTAAAACATGTGAGCCTTGGGGCGGGGCCAAATGTGACCCCAGGGTCACTATTTGAACAAACTTGGTAAAGACCATAAGCTTATAATAAATGTAAAATATCAAACCTCTGGCTCTTGTAGTTTCCGAGAAGAAGATTTTTAAAAAAATAAATCCTATATAAGTCTATGTAAAACTGCGACCCTCGGGGCGGGGACAAATTTTACCCCAGGGTCACCATTTGAAGAAACTTAGTAGAGGACCATATATTAAGCTCATGCTACTTGTAATACATGAGAGCTCTGTGCCATTTGGTTCCAGAGAAGAAGATTTTTTTTCAGATTTTCCCTATACAAGCCTATGTAAAACTGTGACCCCCAGGGTGGGGCCAAATGTGACCCCTGGGTCACCATTTGAACAAACTTGGGAGAGGACCACAAGCTTATAGCAAATGCAAAATATTAAACCTCTGGCTCTTGCAGTTTCAGAGAAGAAGATTTTTTAATTTTTTCGCTATACATGTCTATATAAAACATGTGACCCTTGGGGCGGGGCCAAATGTGACCCTAGGGTCACCATTTGAACAAACTTGGTAAAGGACCATAAGCTTATAGTAAATGCAAAATATCAAACCTCTGGCTCTTGTAGTTTCCGAGAAGAAGATTTAAAAAAAAACACCTATATAAGTCGATGTAAAACTGTGACCCCCGGGGAGGGGACAAATTTGACCCCAGGGTTACCATTTGAACAAACTTAGTAGAGGACCATAAGCTGATGCTACATGTAATACATGAGAGCTCTGTGCCCTGTGGTTTCAGAGAAGAAGATTTTTTAAAGTTTTTTCCTATATGTCTATATGAAAAACATGCAAAACCTCAATATACAAACTTTGGACCCTCGGGGCACAGCCATTTTTGACCCCGGGGACTTTATTTGAACAAACTTGATAGTCTAGGCGTTGGCGATCATTTTAAAAGAAAAACTGTTGAAATCTGTCCAGCGGTTCTGGAGAAGAAGATTTTTTAAGGTTTCGACCATATATGGTAATGGCAGCCATCTTGGATGTAGTGTGACCTAATTTTAACAAATCTAAAAAGCATTCAACTAAGGATTATCCATGTGAAGTTTGGTCAAAATTAGCCAAGCGGTTTCTGAGGAGAAGTCGTTTGAAGAAAAGTTAACGGACGACGGACGGACGACGGAAGACGGACAACACACCATCCCATAAAATAAAAAGCTCGCCCATTAGCATTTTGCATAGCGCCCAGACGCTACTATTAGGGGAAATATGGTATTTCTTATATTATACTTTGTTTTTTTATTTAGAACTTGATGTCTGTCAGCCCTTATTGATAACATGAATTTATATTATACTGCTCATAGTGGCGTAGCTGCCTTTAGGCACTGTAGGCACGTGTACTGTAGGCACGTGCCTACACATCGGAGCACTAAAATTAATGTCAAAATCTGATTTGCATTTTCTTTTTAACAAAATCTACGTGGGAGCATTCCCAATGATAATGCATTTATTGTGGTTGTGGCTTAGGGTGGTAATAACATGAAAAACAAGAAAGTCAACAGCATATTACCCAGAATATGAATTACTTCCTGTGGCGGATGGGAGTAATTCCTAAGCCAAAGGCCTGTGATCCTGCCAAGTTACTGCACTATGATGGGAGTAATTACTAAGCCAAAGGCCTGGGATCCTGCCAAGTTACTGCACTATGATGGGAGTAATTCCTAAGCCAAAGGCCTGGGATCCTGCCAAGTTACTGCACTATGATGGGAGTAATTCCTAAGCCAAAGGCCTGGGATCCTGCCAAGTTACTGCACTATGATGGGAGTAATTCCTAAGCCAAAGGTCTGGGATCCTGCCAAGTTACTGCACTATGATGGGAGTAATTCCTAAGCCAAATGCCTGGGATTCTGCCAAGTTACTGCACTATGATGGGAGTAATTCCTAAGCCAAAAGTCTGGGATCCTGCCAAGTTACTGCACTATGATGGGAGTAATTCCTAAGCCAAAGGCCTGGGATCCTGCCAAGTTACTGCACTATGATGGGAGTAATTCCTAAGCCAAAGGCCTGGGATCCTGCCAAGTTACTGCACTATGATGGGAGTAATTCCTAAGCCAAAGGCCTGGGATCCTGCCAAGTTACTGCACTATGATGGGAGTAATTCCTAAGCCAAAGGTCTGGGATCCTGCCAAGTTACTGCACTATGATGGGAGTAATTCCTAAGCCAAATGCCTGGGATTCTGCCAAGTTACTGCACTATGATGGGAGTAATTCCTAAGCCAAAGGTCTGGGATCCTGCCAAGTTACTGCACTATAATGGGAGTAATTCCTAAGCCAAAGGCCTGGGATCCTGCCAAGTTACTGCACTATGATGGGAGTAATTCCTAAGCCAAATGCCTGGGATTCTGCCAAGTTACTGCACTATGATGGGAGTAATTCCTAAGCCAAAGGTCTGGGATCCTGCCAAGTTACTGCACTATGATGGGAGTAATTCCTAAGCCAAAGGCCTGGGACCCTGCCAAGTTACTGCACTATGATGGGAGTAATTCCTAAGCCAAAGGCCTGGGATCCTGCCAAGTTACTGCACTATGATGGGAGTAATTCCTAAGCCAAAGGCCTGGGATCCTGCCAAGTTACAGCCCTTAGAAGTTTCTTCTTCGTTTACACAAGAGTGAAATTATTTTTGTGCGACTGTTTACATTCCCATTTTCATGAAAATTTTAATTTGCAATTCACTATCTGCAAAATCCAGCGTTGAATCTATATATTTTTAAAGGGACACAGGGCAACTTGATATATTTTGTTTAAACCTTTGGTGTCTTGTTAGTTTTTCACATAACCTGCATTAATTTTGTTCAATCATTAATATTAATTATAAGAAAACATGTAGTATCAAGTGAATTGTATGTGCTATTACTAACTGGTGATTATATTGTACCAGTATATTTAAACCTATGGTAGATCAAGAACACTTAAAATGACAACAATACACTGGATTAATAGACAATAAATTTAAAGCTAGGGATGCTAGAGGGTGTGAGAGGTGTTGATTCTTACATTACCACTCATGAACAGACTCAATAAAACCGAGTCTGCTGCTTTATTCACTTGGTTGTGTTTGTTGCTTCTAAACAATCACCGTTATCAGTATTTAGTGATAACACATTCAAGATTGCCATGTGTCCCTTTAAACTCTATGCCACACCCGTCTTTTTGAATTCTGTAATAACACATGGCTGAGAGGTAATATAGCGATATATGGCTGGGCGATTAACCAATTAATTTCGGAATATGTTTAGAGGACTAGCCATCTTGTCTTCTTTGTATTGCCATAAAATATGTATACAGTTTGCTGTCGCAAAGCAGCAAATGAAATATGCATATGATTTACTTAAACTGATATACATTTCTAATAATTCAGTTAGGCCATAATAAATTAATTGCTAGATTCTCATCCCCGCCCGTCCCCGTTTTTTTATGCCATCAAGATAATTTTTATTAAAATTACCGGGGCGGCATAAAAAAAAAATATATATAAAAAAAAAAATTTAAAATAAAAATTGCTGAAAGTATGAAACACTATTAAAAATGTGTTTTCAACCTTGGAAGTACTCAGTAGTATGTTTTACTATTTTTGCCTTGTGCCGAGGCCATTTTCCATTTGTCGTATATAATAAAAAATAAAAAATAAAATTTCACCCCCGCGCCTAAATAAATAAATAAATTTGGATGAGAAACTAGAAATTAATTTATTATGGCTTTATCTCAAAATACCAGGAATATTAGTAGAACAGAAGGGAAATTATAGCTGAGATGCTTGTGCTCATATGATAGATAATGTATTCTTGCATACCGGACAAGGATATCCGTCATTTTACCGGGGCTAGATATTTCCATCTCACCCTAGGGTCGAGATAAAATTCACGCCCGCCAACATCCGGTATGCAGGTAAACATGCAAAACTTTAGTAGCTGGTGGAGTCAACGCACAACATGTCTCTGATATGCAAGAAAAAGAATCTATCATGGGTATTCGGTTCAGATAGGGAATTCCAACCCTCGGTATAAGTGTTTTAATCGGAACCTCGGCAGAACCTCGGTTCCGATAAAATCACTTACACCTCGGGTTGGAATTCCCTATCTTCACCGGATACCCATGAAAGATTCTTATATAAGACAGAGAAATCATTCTGAGAAAATGGAAAATAGTCCAGTCATCCCAGAGCAAAATTATGTCGAATATTGTCATTGTTGTTGTCCTGTAGAAGTCAACATAACTTGTACAGTGACATTGGGGAGAAGTGACAATCATGGACTTGGCATAACTTGTACAGTCAGACATTGGGGAGAAGTGACAATCATGGACTTGACATAACTTGTACAGTCAGACATTGGGGAGAAGTGACAATCATGGACTTGACATAACTTGTACAGTGACATTGGGGAGAGGTGACAATCATGGACTTGACATAACTTGTACAGTCAGACATTGGGGAGAAGTGACAATCATGGACTTGACATAACTTGTATAGTGACATTGGGGAGAAGTGACAATCATGGACTTGACATAACTTGTACAGTGACATTGGGGAGAGGTGACAATCATGGACTTGACATAACTTGTACAGTCAGACATTGGGGAGAAGTGACAATCATGGACTTGACATAACTTGTACAGTGACATTGGGGAGAGGTGACAATCATGGACTTGACATAACTTGTACAGTCAGACATTGGGGAGAAGTGACAATCATGGACTTGACATAACTTGTACAGTGACATTGGGGAGAAGTGACAATCATGGACTTGACATAACTTGTACAGTGACATTGGGGAGAGGTGACAATCATGGACTTGACATAACTTGTACAGTCAGACATTGGGGAGAGGTGACAATCATGGATTTGACATAATTTGTACAGTGACATTGGGGAGAAGTGACAATCATGGACTTGGCATAACTTGTACAGTGACATTGGGGAGAAGTGACAATCATGGACTTGACATAACTTGTACAGTGACATTGGGGAGAGGTGACAATCATGGACTTGACATAACTTGTACAGTCAGACATTGGGGAGAGGTGACAATCATGGATTTGACATAACTTGTACAGTCAGACATTGGGGAGAGGTGACAATCATGGACTTGGCATAACTTGTACAGTGACATTGGGGAGAGGTGACAATCATGGACTTGACATAACTTGTACAGTCAGACATTGGGGAGAGGTGACAATCATGGATTTGACATAACTTGTACAGTGACATTGGGGAGAAGTGACAATCATGGACTTGGCATAACTTGTACAGTGACATTGGGGAGAAGTGACAATCATGGACTTGACATAACTTGTACAGTGACATTGGGGAGAGGTGACAATCATGGACTTGACATAACTTGTACAGTCAGACATTGGGGAGAGGTGACAATCATGGATTTGACATAACTTGTACAGTGACATTGGGGAGAAGTGACAATCATGGACTTGGCATAACTTGTACAGTGACATTGGGGAGAAGTGACAATCATGGACTTGACATAACTTGTACAGTGACATTGGGGAGAGGTGACAATCATGGACTTGGCATAACTTGTACAGTGACATTGGGGAGAAGTGACAATCATGGACTTGACATAACTTGTACAGTGACATTGGGGAGAGGTGAAAATCATGGACTTGACATAACTTGTACAGTCAGACATTGGGGAGAGGTGACAATCATGGATTTGACATAACTTGTACAGTGACATTGGGGAGAAGTGACAATCATGGATTTGACATAACTTGTACAGTGACATTGGGGAGAGGTGACAATCATGGATTTGACATAACTTGTACAGTGACATTGGGGAGAAGTGACAATCATGGACTTGGCATAACTTGTACAGTGACATTGGGGAGAAGTGACAATCATGGACTTGACATCACTTGTACAGTGACATTGATTGGGGAGAAGTGACAATCATGGACTTGACATAACTTGTACAGTGACATTGGGGAGAGGTGACAATCATGGACTTGGCATAACTTGTACAGTGACATTGGGGAGAAGTGACAATCATGGACTTGACATAACTTGTACAGTGACATTGGGGAGAGGTGACAATCATGGATTTGACATAACTTGTACAGTGACATTGGGGAGAAGTGACAATCATGGACTTGGCATAACTTGTACAGTGACATTGGGGAGAAGTGACAATCATGGACTTGACATCACTTGTACAGTGACATTGATTGGGGAGAAGTGACAATCATGGACTTGACATAACTTGTACAGTGACATTGGGGAGAGGTGACAATCATGGACTTGGCATAACTTGTACAGTGACATTGGGGAGAAGTGACAATCATGGACTTGACATAACTTGTACAGTGACATTGGGGAGAGGTGACAATCATGGACTTGACATAACTTGTACAGTCAGACATTGGGGAGAGGTGACAATCATGGATTTGACATAACTTGTACAGTCAGACATTGGGGAGAGGTGACAATCATGGACTTGGCATAACTTGTACAGTGACATTGGGGAGAGGTGACAATCATGGACTTGACATAACTTGTACAGTCAGACATTGGGGAGAGGTGACAATCATGGATTTGACATCACTTGTACAGTGACATTGGGGAGAAGTGACAATCATGGACTTGACATAACTTGTACAGTGACATTGGGGAGAGGTGACAATCATGGACTTGGCATAACTTGTACAGTGACATTGGGGAGAAGTGACAATCATGGACTTGACATAACTTGTACAGTGACATTGGGGAGAGGTGACAATCATGGACTTGACATCACTTGTACAGTGACATTGGGGAGAAGTGACAATCATGGACTTGACATAACTTGTACAGTGACATTGGGGAGAAGTGACAATCATGGATTTGACATCACTTGTACAGTGACATTGGGGAGAAGTGACAATCATGGACTTGACATCACTTGTACAGTGACATTGGGGAGAAGTGACAATCATGGACTTGACATAACTTGTACAGTGACATTGGGGAGAGGTGACAATCATGGACTTGACATAACTTGTACAGTCAGACATTGGGGAGAGGTGACAATCATGGATTTGACATAACTTGTACAGTCAGACATTGGGGAGAGGTGACAATCCTGGACTTGGCATAACTTGTACAGTGACATTGGGGAGAGGTGACAATCATGGACTTGACATAACTTGTACAGTCAGACATTGGGGAGAGGTGACAATCATGGATTTGACATAACTTGTACAGTCAGACATTGGGGAGAGGTGACAATCATGGACTTGGCATAACTTGTACAGTGACATTGGGGAGAGGTGACAATCATGGACTTGACATAACTTGTACAGTGACATTGGGGAGAAGTGACAATCATGGACTTGACATAACTTGTACAGTCAGACATTGGGGAGAGGTGACAATCATGGATTTGACATAACTTGTACAGTCAGACATTGGGGAGAGGTGACAATCATGGACTTGGCATAACTTGTACAGTAACATTGGGGAGAGGTGACAATCATGGACTTGACATAACTTGTACAGTGACATTGGGGAGAAGTGACAATCATGGACTTGACATAACTTGTACAGTCAGACATTTGGGAGAGGTGACAATCATGGACTTGGCATAACTTGTACAGTGACATTGGGGAGAGGTGACAATCATGGACTTGACATAACTTGTACAGTGACATTGGGGAGAAGTGACAATCATGGATTTGACATCACTTGTACAGTCAGACATTGGGGAGAGGTGACAATCATGGATTTGACATAACTTGTAGTGACATTGGGGAGAAGTGACAATCATGGATTTGCACCAAATGCCGCACTCCCAAGTCAAAGTGGAAGGCAGTTTCTAAGCACTTTTTTTTTAACCTTCACATTTTATAGATTTAAGCAGTTCTTTAGCAGGTCACTATACATCTGAAGCTATATGAAGGTAATATAGCAGTTTCCTTAACCTTAACAGTTTTTCTCCTGCTCTATCTGTTACATCTTTTTTGAAAAAAAAAAGTTGTGCCTATTACTTTTTATCACATTAACGTAAAATCACCATTTTTTTTTTGAAAATTTGGATTATGACTTTATAGTACTTACTTTGTAAGGTCAGAAATCAAAGTATTAATTATGTAAACATTTCCATTTTATATTTGGCCAGTGGACTACACTGAGTCAGGTGTAACAGCCTGTGTAGTTCGGCAGCTTGAGTGTCATTTGACAAGAGTGAAGATGTCTCCTGCGTCCCGTCACAGCACATATCAACTGATGACTACCCCGAAGTCGGATGTCAGATGTCAGCAGTCAGAAGCCGAGAGACACCAAACGCCTCAGCATTATCGACACCGAAGACTGATGACAGAACACTGACGATGGAGGATGTACAGGCAGTCAGAGGGTATATGCGGCGCAGGGGTCATACTGTAATGGGTATGGCCCCAAACTGGGATACCAAAACATACTAGCCCAGTAGTTACATGACAGCAGCAACCACCATAGAGGATGTCGTCCAGACCCCTGACCTCACCGCCGCAGCGACAACTACTCAGAGCAGCAGCGACAAGATACTACACACTCAACCACAGACAACAGCTCCCAGCACGACAGCACAGAACCACAAGATACTACACACTCAACCACAGACGACAGCACCCAGCACTACAGCACAGAACCACAGACGACAGCACCCAGCACTACAGCACAGAACCACAAGATACTACACACTCAACCACAGACGACAGCACCCAGCACGACAGCACAGAACCACAAGATACTACACACTCAACCACAGACGACAGCACCCAGCACTACAGCACAGAACCACAAGATACTACACACTCAACCACAGACGACAGCACCCAGCACTACAGCACAGAACCACAAGAAGCACTGTCCAGACTCTATTGTGTCCATCCCTTTAAGACGTCTTATCGGGTATGTGGTGGGGGACGTTTAAACCCTTAGAATGACACACACGCACGCAGGTACGCATGCACATAAGTCTCTTACAGCAAGCTCAAGAAGAAAGTTGCAAACTAAAAATATGGAAGTGTCAGTATGCACATTGTGTTAATGCAAGTTCTAGATTACAATATATAATTTTCTACGTTTGAAGAATGAATTAGAAGTAAATTAATTTCCCTTGAGATTTGCACGAGTTTTCTCGTGCAATACTTGGCAAGTCATTCAGCTTTGGGACAATGATTGACTAACACATTTAGTTTTTTTAGTTTATTTATGTTTCCAATTATGTATATTTCAAAATGGACGTTGTATGCTTCTGCTAAATTTATTAAATGAATAATAGTCTTTTTCACTGTCATGATCTATGATATTCATATGAATTTGAACGTTATTATGATTGTTTATGAATAATGTTGTTCATTGAGTGATAACATATACAAAACGTTTTCATTACTTTAAAAAGTAATTGATACAATGAGATTGAGTCTTAATAGTTTGAGTTTAATTATGTGATATTTAAGACATGCCGTTGTTATCAGTTGGTCACCCAAGTGCTCTATGCCAAATTACAATTTGAAATTCTGAAATTAGTACTGTGTTTGTTGTTTCTTGAGTCTAGTAAAAGACGTTGCCAAGTTTAAGGGAAAGCACGCTCTCTACATTGTGAATTAGGCCAGATTTTTTGAATTTAAGAGTTATGTGATTTTTTTTCATAACAGAGGAGTAAATTAGGTTTTGTGTCACCTGCTCAGCATGGCAGACACTTAGGGATCACTTTGTCTGACATCTGTCTTTAAACCTGCAACCCAACCTGGCCATAACTTGAAAAGTATGTGTTCTGTATTAATCAAACTTCACACATATCTTCATCTTAACCTAAAGAATGTTGTTTGACATGTCCACTAACTCTGTCTTTTATTTTGGCAGAGTTATGCCCCTTTCATAAAACTTCAACATGCACCTAACCAACCTCACAACTGGCCATAACTTGAAAAGTATTTGAGCTATGTTAATGAGACTCACACATATTCATTTTACCACACAGAATATTGTTACCCATGACCAATAACTCTGACTTTCATTTTGGCAGAGTTATGCCCCTTTCATAAAACTTCAACATGCACCTAACCAAGCTCACAACTGGCCATAACTTGAAAAGTATTTGACCTATGTTCATGAAACTCACATATATACCACACAGAATATTGTTACCCATGACCAATAACTCTGACTTTTATTTTGGCAGTGTTATGCACCTTTTCATGAAAGTTTAACCTGCAACCTAACCTAGCTCATAATTTGGCAAAATATTGACCTATGGTCATTAACTTTATACGTTCTTCCTGATCAATTATCCAATGCAGATTTATGCCACTTTTGATAAACTAAAACACTTTTTAAAAAAAAGCACTAAGCTGAAATTAGCACACAGCAGGTGACACAAGTGTTCTGTGGAACACCCTTTTAGTCAAGCTCTAAAACCGTAGTAATAACATAGGAAAATGTCTTTATTAATGATCTTAGAATTGATGTTAAATCTTGTTTCAAAACAAATCATGATTTTAATTATCATTACGGTTTAATGAAAACAAAAATATTTTCAACGTTTATCATTTTATTTTTATTTTTATTTCCGAAGCTGAGTTTTTCCAATTTCATTTCTATTTTTATTCCTTCCTCCTACTGCTCAATTTTGAAAAAAATCCCATAAATCTAAAAAAAATCCCATAAATCTAAAAAAAATCCCATAAATCTAAAAAAAATCCCATAAATCTAAAAAAAAAATCCCATAAATCTAACCTAAAAAGAAATCCCATAAATCTAACCTAAAAAGAAATCACATAAATCAAACCTAAAAAAAAATCCCATAAATCTAACCTAAAAAGAAATCACATAAATCTAACCTAAAAAAAAATCACATAAATCTAAAAAAAAATCTAAAAGACTGTTGTGTGGTTTACCACATGCTTTATCATTGAAAAACCCTGTCCACAGACAGACGAGATAACATTATCCGCTACGGTTTGAATAATTATTGTGAACAATTATGTCTCCTCCCACACCAGGGGAGACATATTGGTTTTAGCTTGGATGTCTGTCTGTCTGTCCATCTGTCCATCACAAGTTGTATCTGCTCCATATCCCTTGAACCGCTTGAGGGATTTTGAAATAACTTGGCACAAATGTTCACCATATCGAGACAACTTGGCACAAATGTTCACCATATCGAGACAATGCGCAGAGTTCAATTTTCAGCACATCCGTTCAAGGTCAAGGTCACACTTAAGAGTCATATGCACTATATTTCGTGTCCGCTCCATATCTCTTGAACCGCTTGAGGGATTTTGAAATTACTTGGCACAAACGTTCACCATATCAAGACTACGTGCAACGCGCAACTTTCAGCCACGTCCATTCAAGGTCAAGGTCACACTTAGGTTCATTCTGCATATTTTTATCCAGATGTAAATGGAGACTGAGCCGCATGGAATGTTCATTCCTGTTGGCGCCATATAACCTTGTTGTGCTGATGGCCGTAAAACCCCAATACAACTCAACTACGGAATACATTGTAATACTATTGAACTCCTTTCTGTTAAGCCACATTTAAGGTCGCAGAGACAACGCCACTTCTATAATCCCCTCTTTCGCAAAGGCGGTGGATAATAAAACGACTAACAAACTAACCTAATGGAATGTCGAATATTAAATAAGAACAAATTGAGCATGATGTCCATAATAATGATTATATTTACCCATAAGCTAACAATCAGTCCAATTAATAATTCCGAATTCCAATAACATCAAAGGCTGTCTGTGACTTTCTGTTGACTACTTAACAAGGTTATTAATGATAGTCAACTCCCAAATGAGAAAAATCTGCTCGCTGGTAATAGTGAATTTACACATTAATATGATGCGAAATCTAATATGAGCAGAAACTGACTAGTAAATGCACTTTAGGTTGTACCTTATGGGGAAATAAACAATGAACGATAGTAAATCTGTAAATCTGTTTGCGGTGTTAATCTATACATCTTTATGATTTTCTTTATAAAGTTATGACTTGGTTTACTAAAACTGTACATTATGATTCGTCTGAAAAAAAATTGTTCGTACTTTTTTAACCCTTCATTTTAAGGCATAAAGACAGAACAAGAATTCTGAAACTATTGTAAATTTGTAATTATACATAAAACAAGAGGTCAATGACTTTGAAGCTCTACTGATAGGTTTTGATAGCTAGATCAGCATTCCTGTGAAGTTTCAAGAAAATCTGTCAAGTAGTTTCAGAGGAGTAGTCGCTACAAGTTTTTACTATATAACTCTATGTAAACAAAGATAGTCGCTGGCAGTCATTTTAGAAAAAGTTCCATATCAATATCACTTACAGTTTTCAAGAAGTAGTCGCTACAAATTTGTTTTTTAAAAATCTATTTTTAGCTGCAGCAGCAATCTTGAACTTCCAGCTGATCTTTTGCTAGGATCAACTAGATATCAAGAGCAACATTTAAGTGAAGTTTCATGAAAATCTGTCACGTAGTTGCAGAGGAGTAGTCGCTACAAGTTTTTACTATATAACAGTCAAAGGGCAATAAATGTCTCGCTGTGAAAGTCAGGTTTTTTTCTCAGTTTCTCACAAACAACAGGTACTGAGCAAATGAACTTGTTTCACCTTAGTTAGCTCAGCGCTTAAAGGGACACTGTCCGTAAGTAAGCAGATATTGAGCATAATCAAATAACTGTCTGACTTTTATTCAGTGAAATGTATACATGAAAACATGAGCATGAGACCCAAATAAGTATGTAGTAATACATTCCTGAGTTTGAAAAAAAAGAGTTTTAATCATTATTTGTAAATAATGTGGGACCCACTTTATTTACTTTATGCTGATCACGTGACTTCCATTAGCGCATTAGGTTTTCTACATAGTATGTATTGCGAAATAATTGCCCGCATGAGCTCAGGTAGGAGCGACGTCGTCTATTACGCGCACAGTCTTATTACCCGTGAGTGTAATTTGAGTTTGGGTTGCTGGTTCAAACTCGCAAAGCGGTAGTTCTTTTCTTTTGTACCGCGATTGAATTCCGTCAAACAATCTTGCTTTTAATTAGTAAATATTCAATACTGTTAGTGTGTAATGTTTGTGAATGTAATTAGTGTGTGTTTTATAAGCTAAAAGTTACGGACATTGTCCTTTTAAGGCCTAGGGACTGTTAGAACTGCAGATCCCTGCCTCATGTGGGTTCAAACCCTGGCAGTTGGGATTCTCATCTCCCTCCGAGGTCACTGTCCTTATGACTTTACATGTGCTTGATGGGAAATAAAACTCCATTTAATTTCATACGGATAATTCTATTGATGAAAGACACATTATATTAATTATTATACAACAACAACACGCCATGACACCATTCAGATTATGATCACGTTAACAGCGATTTCCAAGTATTATACAAATCTGAACATGCTGGATTTGAATGCACGTTAATGACATCCTACATATTTATAAACGAAACATGATAAGAATTGAAGTTTCATTGATTTTCTTAAAAGCTTCAACAGCCATTAGTAGCATTAAATAGAAACTTGAATAACCATAAATAAAAAAAAATATATATATATATTTATTTTTATCAAACATTATAAAAGAAAAATCATTATAAAAAAAATAATGTAGAAAGCTGGCTTTTGTTCAAAATGGAGATCTTAACGAGTTTAACAGTGAGCCATTAGGTGGTCCTGCCTTAATTCCATTAAGTGATTGAAAAGCTTATATTAACAGGATTTTTTAACGGATATTTCGACAATAAAACACGTTTAAAAACATTTTAAACACTTTTTATTGAAAAAATACGATAACCTGTTTAAAATTACCTATTAAAGGTTTAATTTTACAATATGCAAACTTTGTAAGCCGAAATTAAGGTTTTATTTCATACGTCCCAGCCAACATCGTTTTCGCTTCTTGAAGAAGGGGTTGGATGAAAGTTGATACTCGGACCACGTAATGCAAAATTGAAACATCTGTTACATAGTTACTGCCCTTGACTATGTATGGCGGCGCCTCAGATTCCCGCTTTTCTGTACCGTTGCCTGCCTGTAGTTAACAAAGTGTCAAGACTTTAAACATACTGATCCCTTGATATTCACATGAGGCGCAATTTCTATTACAGCTAGAATTGCCCGATTGGAATCATGCAGAGCTTATGATTTTCACTAAGTTTGTTTCAATGAGAAAAGATTAACAATGACCAAAATTGTTGTAAATTGTGTTATGGAGTTATTGCCCTTGGTTATGTCAAACTTAGAGAATTTAGATATCTTCTGATTTTAATCAAATCCGATTTAACTGTTTGTTTTAATAAAATCTTGGATGAGTTGGACAGTGATCGAACTAATCGACTTACACTTTACAGAGTTTGGAGACTATTACAGAGTTTGGAGACTATTTAAGCTGTAATAATTACTCATGAAATTGGATGTCTTCTCTTCAGTTTACTATTAAAGGGACACATGACAATCTTGGAAGTTTTTATCAAGCAATAAAATTAGCGTCACAACTTATTAATCCAGTATTATTTTAACTTGAAACCTGTTTTTTTCTTCGTTATTCAACCATTATAAGTCCATAGGTTTAAATATACTACTGGTTCAATATAATCAACAGTTAGAAATAACGCAAAAACAATTTGCTTTATACTTATAATAAATATTATTGATTGAACAAATACAACTTACTTAGAAAAACAAACGGGATGCTGCGAGTTTTAAGAAAATCATGATTGCCATGTGTACCTTTAAGAGGTAAAAAGCTGAGATTATGATGCAAAAGCTAATAAAATGTTAGAAACTGTGTGATAAAGGCCTTAAATGGATTTACCCTGTAGTCTAAGCAGGGCTCTTTCTGCAAACAGCCTTACTTCCGAGAGATATGACAAAATAATCAATAGCCAACCATTATTAATGGTAAAAAAAGACAGCTTCTGCTGAATTATTTGATCAAATTAGAAAATAATTTCACAGGAGTAAGTGGATACAGCGGAAATGTGTCACAAAGAGCCATGCTATCTTGAATGATAGTGATTAAATAGTTTGTAGTTGCTGAGAGCCTGGTACTGTTGAATCCAAGAGAAAATTGGAAACTGTTCACTACCATGTACATTGTTAATTTCATCTATCTTTAAATACTGCAACAAACCTGCAGTTCAAATAAGGCGAAAACTGGAAATTGTTTACTGTAAGTTTTGGGACACCATACAATAAGAACAACCTTGGTTTTCACAAAAATAACAATTTTACCTTCCATAAAATTTGAGACACATCAAACAGTTTATAAAAATAAGATAAAATAAGATCAGATAAGATAAGATAAGAGACTTTATTTAAAGAGGGTGACATATTTAGTTTTAAACTAATCTTCCACATGGCCCTCTATTATTTACAATATATACAAGTTATAATACAACAAAAATACATATGAATTATCAAATGACTGCAGATGTACTTAACATAACAAATTAAGAGCATCATCATCAATTATAGTTTAACACTCACTTTACCCACACATGTACTTCAATTGACAGTGATATACACGTAGCAACAACAATGATACAAACAAAAACAATAAAGCATATCATAAGTTAAACATTTTTCATCAATTTAATTAGGTTACATTGAAAAGCCATTGTTGAACTTTTTTCTTTAATATTTGTAGGTAAGTTATTCCAAATTATTGGTCCAGAGTATGTTAAACTTTGTTTAAATATTTCTTTGTTGGGTTTAGGTATTAAGAAATTGTTTGTAGAACATGACCGTGTTATAGTTGTATTTTCATTTATTTGTCTAAGGTTAAACATTTCATTAATATATGATGGAGTTTTTGATTTTGATATTTTATACATAAATTTTGCTTTTCTGAGATATACTCGGTCAAATATTGTAAATATTTTTAAATTTTGCATACTTTCTAATGAGTTATCAACATTGTAATCTAGAATAATTTTTACAGCCCGCTTTTGAAGGCGAAATAGTCTGTTTAAATTTGTTTGACATGTTCCACCCCATATTACATTGCAATAATCTATGTGCGGCTGAATATATGCTTTGTAGAACTGAACCCTATGCTCAAGACTTAGGTGTTGCTTTATTCTAGACAAAAGCCAAATATTAGATGAAATTTTTCGACATATATGTTCCATGTGATTTTTCCATGTTAAGTTGTTGTCAATAAATATACCCAGTACTTTATCTTTAGAAATCATGCTTAGATTTTTATCATTAAGATGCAAGTTTATTTCTGAAACATTTAATGAAGCACGTTTCTGCTGTGTGGTAATAAGCATTACTTTTGTTTTTGAAGTATTTATTAACATTCCATTTGACTTACACCAGTCTGATAATGATTTAAGTGCAGTTTGCAAATTATTTTCAATAGATGCCAATGTATTATTTATATGATACAAAGTTGTGTCATCTGCATACAAATCAGTTTCAGTAATATTAGTGAAAAGTGGTAAATCATTTATGAATAATAGAAATAAAAGTGGGCCTAGTATTGAACCTTGAGGCACACCATCTGTCACTATTTGATCATTGGACAATATATTGTTGAGTGACACTTTTTGTTTACGATTGTGTAAGTAAGAAGAAAACCATGCTAATGAGCTGTCAGAAAGTTTATAGACTTTTAACTTTTCTAAAAGAATTTCATGGTCAACTAAATCAAATGCTTTTCTAAAATCAACCATCACTACACCTATTAAAAAGCCTTTATTAATAGCTTCTAGCCATTTGCTGATCATTCGCACTAATGCAGTTTCACATGAGTGAGCTGGTCGAAATCCTGATTGCGTTTTGTGAAGTAATTTGAAATAAGAAAGATAATCCATTAAAGAATCATGGACATGTTTTTCTAATAATTTTGATATAACTGGTAGCACAGAAATGGGTCGGTAGTTGTTTATATCATCTTTTGCCCCACTTTTATGCAAGGGTGTAACTTTGCCCTCTTTCCATTTATCTGGAAATATGGATTCTTTTAAGCTTTTATTGCAAATAAATGTTATGCTATCTGCTATATAATAAGCTGAAAGTTTAAGTAGGCGTGGTCCAATATTATCAGAACCAGTAGATTTGGTAACATCTATATTTAAAAGAAATTTCAAAACTTGATCAACAGAAATTCCTGGAATATTAAATAGCGTATTTTCAGGTAACTTCTCTTCACAAAAAGTTTTTAGTTTGTCAAAATTTAAGGTTTGAACTGGTTCTTTGAGTTTGGAAGCCACAGTCACAAAAAATTCATTAAACTCATTTGCTATATCATTTGAATATTCAATGTCATTATCACCAATTTTTAAATTTGAAATGTTATTGCTGCTCTTTTGTTTACTAACATTTAGTTCATTAAACAATTTCCAAATAGTACTAGGTTTGTTTTTATTTTCAGTGACAAATTCTTCATATTTTGATTTTTTTGACTCTTTAATTAGATAAGTAACTTTATTTCTCATTGTCTTAAACTCTGTTTCATTATTTAAAGCCTTAAATCTGTCGCGGGTTTTGATAGAATCTATTATTTCAGGCGTAATCCATTTTGGCTGCTGTTTATTTTTAACCCTATGTTGTCGAATTGGTATGTGTGAATCAACTATTTTTAAAAACATAGAATACCATGCATCAACAATTTCATTTGTGTCTTCAAAACTTTTAATTGTATCCCATTGTGCAGACTGCAGGTCTTCTATGAATTTTTCTTCATTGAAATTTTTAAAAGATCTGTATGAAATTGTATAATGAGATTTTTTAGGGGCATAGCAGTTTGGCTTACGTGTTATAAAGATCGGAAAGTGATCGCTAAGTCCTATTTGTGGGACATCTACTGACTTTATATTAACATGAACATTACAATATATATGATCTATCAAAGTTGTAGAAACTGAAGTTTTCCTTGTAGCTACATTAACTTTTTGAGAAAGGCCAAAAGGTTCCATGTACTCTAACCATGCAGTTTTAGTTTGTACATTTAGCAAATCTCTATTAAAATCTCCAAGGAGGTAAAGTTCTTTCTGTTCTTTTAAAACATTTTCAAGATGATTTTCAAAAATTTCATTCCAAATTATTGCTTCATTTGGATTTCTGTAAATATTACCAATGGGATATTTCAAGCCATAAACACTCAATATCCTTGACTTCTAGATCACTCCTTCTTTTACAATTAATTTCGTTCTTACAATAAACAATGATACCACCTCCTTCTTCCTTTCTCTCATTAGTTATAACCCTATCTCTTCTAAAAAATTGATAGTTATCAAGCTGAAAAACACTGTCAGCATGAAAATGTTTTAACTTAGTTTCACTAAGTCCAAATACATGAACAGCGTTATTAGAATGATTTAACATTAGATCAATTTGATCTATTTTATTATGAATACTCTGTATATTTATATGACCAATTCTAAACCCTTTTGAGTTTAACCCTAAATCAACTAAGTTTTGGGCACATGTGGAAGAATCATTATTTACATTATGTATATTATCAGCAGATAGTGTAACATTATTATATAATGAATTCATATTTAAATCATGCACAATATCAGCATGCATATCAGAAAAATTATCCTCAAAAGTTGTATTATTATATAAACTGTCATCATTTACACATTGTACTGTTCATTTACTGAATTACAGATGATAGTATTTTCTTGAGAATTTGTCTGTGATCTATGATTAATAAGACTGGTGTCATTTGATACAATATTGTCCATAGATGTATTACATACTCTTTTAGCAATAAATGGAACATCTGAGGAAAGATTCATTATATTGCATGTATCACTTCTGCAACTCATTGTTTGTTTAGAGTTATCATAATCATAAGAGTTTGTTTCAACAGTAATACAATGACACTGGATTTTATCACAAATTTCACATAAGTTTTCAAGAATGTCATACTTGTTTAATGTATACGTTGAGAAATTTTCCTCAAAATATATTATGTTTTTGGCATATTTGCCTACTTCCTATTTGTTCCAACACGAAGTGTCCTTGTGACCAAAAAATTTACAACTGAAACACTGGACCTGCACCCTGTGAAAACATTCTTCAGTTGTATGGTTTTGTAGTCCGCATTTCATACAGCGTTCTGATGAACTACGCTCAATGTTTGTTGTGAAATCCAGATCGCGTTGACTACGATATGACTCCTCGTTGCCCAAACGCGAACCGGCCTGTCTTTGGTGAAGATTTCGCTGTTTCTGCTGTTTCTGCTGAGGTTGTCTCAATCTAGGGTCGTGTTTTGATGGAGCTGGATATGCACAGTTTTTAAAATCATTAACAATGTTAATGTGGCTGTTTATGCTTCCCAGTAGTCGTTTGACGCCAGATTGAGACAGGTGTATCCAGTCTCTTTCACCGTAGAAGTATGCCCGAAGTTCGTTGTGTTTGTCATAGAAACCCTTACATGTATCGATATAAACGGCTCCATGGAATGAACTTAGTCTTTTAATGACATCATTTGTTTTGTTTATTTTTGCATCCCCTCGTGGACACACATTGCACATGTAGATTAAACAATGTGGATTTTGGCTCCTGATATACTGGATTAGCTGATCGTATTTTTCCTCAAAATACTCCATTTCTGGGTCACTGGATCTAGCTGCGTCATTTCCACCCACGTAAATCACAACACTTTCAAATTGATATAGGTTGTACATTGTTATTTTGTTGCTAATTGTTTCAACATTGGCACCTGGAAAAGGTTGAACTACTACATTTCTATCAAGTCCCTTATGATTGATGCCCGATAAAATGGAATCTCCTAAAATCAGGACTTTATTGTTCATTGGAGTGGTAGTTGGCATTGACGAGGGGGCAGCTTGGTTTGATTTTAAGTCATTGTTGGTTTTGTTGGTTTGACCACTTTTGTTTGCTTTTGGATTTTAAAATACATGATTTTTAGGTAGTAAAAACTACCAGAAAACTCTAAAATTTGAAGAATACTATAGATTGAGACAGTAATTCTTTTAGCAGTTTTATTCGTCCCAAAACATATGGCAAATACGGTACTACAGTTATTGTGTTCATAAGCTGAAATTCAGCTATTTTAAATAACCAAGGCTCATTGATAAACTTGTTGAAGTTTATGGAAATAAACATTTACATAAAATGTTGTGAAAGTCTAAAAACAACTAGGCAATGGTGTTAATGTTAACGAAAGAACACATTTCCTGAAGTTGTTGTGCATGTCCCTATTCAGAAATCAAGGGCAAAAATTTAGTCAGCAATTCATCAAGTTTGTACCACGAGGTCCTGAGGATTCTCTACCAGGGTACGTTGAGGGCCTGAGGATGATCTTCTGGGGTATAATGGGGTCTGAGGGTGCTCTACTGGGGTACCACGAGGGACTGAGGATGATCTTCTGGGGTATCGTGGGGTCTGAGGGTGCTCTACTGGGGTACCACAAGGGACTGAGGGGCTCTTCTTTGGTACAATTGGGGCCAGAGAATGCTCTACTAGGGTACCGTCAAGGGCCTGATGATGCTCTACTGGGATACCTAGAGGGCCTAAGTATGCTCTACTGTGGTGGCCTGAGGATACTTCACTGGGATACCGCAAGGGCCAGAGGATGCTTCACTGGGGTACAGCTAGGACCTGAGGATGATCTTCTGGTGTATCATGGGGGTCTGAGGGTGCTCTACTGGGGTACCATGAGGGACTGAGGGACTCTTCTATAGTACCACGAGGGCCTGATGATGCTCTGCTGAGGTTACACAAGGGCCTGATGATGCTCTACTTGGGTTAAACAGAGGCCTGAGGATGCTCTGCTGGGGTACCTCGAGGGCCTAAGTATGCTCTACTGTGGTATATCATGGGCCTGACGATGCTCTACTGGAGTACCACAAGGGTTTAAGGATGCTCTACTGGGGTACCATGAGGGCCTGAGGATACTCTACTGGGATACCACAAGGGCCATAGGGTGCTTCACTGGGGTACCTCGAGAGCCTGAGGATAATCTACTGGGAACCACAAGGGCCAGAGGATGCTTCACTGGGGTACCTTGAGGGCCAGAGAATGCTCTACTGGGGTACCACAAGGGCCTGAGAATGCTCTACTGAGCCTCAAGTTGCTCTACTGGGGTACCATGAGGACAAGATAATGCTCTACTGTGGTACCACAAGGGCCAGAGGATGCTTCACTGGGGTACCGCAAGGACCTGAGGATGATCTTCTGGTGTATCATGGAGGTCTGATGGTGCTCTACTGGGGTACCATGAGGGACTGAGGGACTCTTCTGTAGTACCATGAGGGCCTGATGATGCTCTACTGGGGTTACACAAGGGCCTGATGATGCTCTACTTGGGTTACACAAAGGCCTGAGGATGCTCTGCTGGGGTACCTCGAAGGCCTAAGTATGCTCTACTGTGGTATATCATGGGCCTGATGATGCTCTACTGGAGTACCACAAGGGTTTAAGGATGCTCTACTGGGGTACCATGAGGGCCTGAGGATACTCTACTGGGATACCACAAGGGCCATAGGATGCTTCACTGGGGTACCTCGAGAGCCTGAGGATAATCTACTGGGAACCACAAGGGCCAGAGGATGCTTCACTGGGGTACCTTGAGGGCCAGAGAATGCTCTACTGGGGTACCACAAGGGCCTGAGAATGCTCTACTGAGCCTCACGTTGCTCTACTGGGGTACCATGAGGACAAGATAATGCTCTACTGTGGTACCACAAGGACCAGAGGATGCTTCACTGGGGTACCTTGAGGGCCTGAGGATGCTCCACTGGGGTACCTCGAGAGCCTGAGGATGCTCTTAACTGAGGTATCATGAGGGCCCGATCATTCTCTGCTGGTGTGCCATGAGGGCTTGAGTATGCTCTACTACCACGAGTGTCTGAGAATGTGGGGGTATCACACAGGCATGAGAATACTCTACATTGGTACCATGATGGCCTGAGGATGCTCTACTCTGGTAGCACGAGGTCCTGAGGATGCTCTAATGAGTACCATGACAGCCTGAGACAAGAGAATGCTCTACTGGGGTACCAAAAGGTCCTGTGGATGTTCTACTGGGGTACCACAAGAGCTTGAGGATGCTCCACCAGGGTTACATGAGGGCCTAAGGATAATTCACTGCGGTACCTTGAGGGCCAGACCATTCCAAACTGTAGTGTCAGGAGGGTTTGAGTATGCTCTACTGGGGTGCCATGAGAGCCTGAGGATGTTCTACTCGGGTACCACAACGGCCTGAGAATGCTCTACTGGGGTACCACAAGGGCCTGAGAATGCTCTACTGAGCCTGAAGATGCTCTACTGGGGTACCATGAGAGCCTGAGAATGCTCTACTGGGTACCACAAGGTCCCGAGGATGCTCTAATGGGGTACCATGAGGTTCTGAGGATGCTCTACTGGGGTTCCACAAGACCCTAAAAATGTTCTACTGGGGTACCTTGAACATGTGAGGATGCTCTACTGGAGTATCTCCAGGGCTGGAGGATGCTCTACTGGGGTACCATGAGTGCCTGAGAATGCTTTACTTGGGTACCACAAGGGCCTGAGGATGCTCTTCTGGGGTACCATGAGGACCTGAGGATGCTCTACTTGGGTACATTGAGGGTTTTAGGATGCTCCACTGGGGTACCCCGAGAGCCTGAGGATGCTCTTAACTGGGGTATCATGAGGGCCCGACCATTCTCTACTGGAGTGCCATGAGGGCTTGAGTATGCTCTACTGGGGTACCACGAGAGACTGAGAATGCTCTAATAGGATACCACAAGGACCTGAGGATGCTCTTCTGGGTACCACAAGGTCTTGAGGATGCTCCACTGGGGTTCCAAAAGAGCCTGAAAATGTCCTACTTGGGTACCTTAAGCATGTGAGGATGCTCTAATGGGGTATCTTGAGGGCTGGAGGATGCTCTACTGGAGTACCATGAGGGCCTGAGAATGCTACAAGGGCCTGAGGATGCTCTTCTGGGGTACCATGAGGACCTGAGGATGCTCTACTTGGTACCTTGAGGGCCTGAGGATGCTCCACTGGGGTACCTTGAGGGCCTGAGGATGCTCTACTGGGGTACCTGGAGGGCCTGATGATGCTCCACTGGGGTACCTTGAGAGCCTGAGGATGCTCTTAACTGGGATATCATGAGGGCCAGACCATTCTCTACTGGAGTGTCATGAGGGCTTGAGTATGCTCCGCTGGAATGCCATGAGGGCTTGAGTATGCTCTACTGGGGAACCACGAGAGACTGAGAATGCTCTAATTGGGGACCATGAGTACCTGAGGATGCTCTACTTGGGGATACCACAAGGGCCTGAAGATGCTCTACTGGGGTGCCATGATGACCTGAGGATGCTTTACTGGGGTACAAGGGCCTCAGGATGCTCTTCTCGGGTACCATGAGGGCCTGAGGATGCTCTACTGGGGTACCAAAAGGGCCTGAGGATGCTCTACTGCCATACTATGATGGCCTGAGGATGCTCTACTGGGGTACCATGAGGGCCTGAGGATGCTCTACTGCAGTATCATGAGGGCCTGATGATGCTCTACTAGGTACCAAGAGTTTAGTACATGTTAAAGTATATGGTTCTGACTCGTATTCCGGTTAACTCTCATTATATCATAATGTTCCTTTCCTTTTTACCTCCCTAGAGCAAATCAGAAGTGTTGATAAATGTTGTCCCAGTATGACCTTACATGTGTTGAGTGTGATATAAATCCATTCATTTTATGTTTTATCTTGGTCACATACGGTGTCAGACCAGTCAGGAAATACTTCCGGGTCGTAGGGTGCTGGAATAGTTCCTTGAAAGAATCCAAAGTTTCTAGTTTGCATGTGTTTTTCCCAAGATTAGTTTCTATTTCATTGTTAAATCTAACCTGAGGTTAAAGTATGTCTGTTGTCATGAATAGTAAGTATTTTACTGTGTTTGTCAGGATTATTTCTTTGGAGAGTATGAGCACAGAGGTTAGGTAGAGATGTGGTTTTGACAGATGTTTATTTCAAAATACGCATAGTGTGAATGAATGACGCGAAATGTTGAAAAACTGAATCGGTGTTTTATTCCAGATATGGGACCGTTTGCTAGCCAAATGTGTTTAATACACAGAATAAAAGTGTATTTAAGCGAACGAATGTTGTGGAACCTGTGACTGATCTCCAAATATAGCCTATATTGCATTGTGTTCAATGGGCTGATTTTCACCGGTCTGACACCTAGATGGACAAAATGCATTTTTCTTATTAATGGCCAAATCCAGTTGATTTTTTCTGTGGAAGCTTGCAGCTGAGTAAGAAAAAGAAAGTTGATGTTAAATTTTTGAATTTTACAACAGAACATGTTTTTTTGCAATTGAAATAGAATGTGTGTGTTTTTAGGGTGGAATTTGGGGGTCCTAGTGATTTGGAGTGGCCCTAAAGCACTTTAAGTAGGCTCTCAAGTGTCTTTAAGTGGATTAGTGGCAAAAGGTAATAGATCTGTCACAATTCCTACAACAAATGGCAATTTTATTATTTTAAGGTACCGTATGAGGCTAAAATCTGAAAATGTATCGGTACTGACATTTTGACATGACGCGACTCTAGGAGGAGTCTTACTTTGTATCGAAAGCCTGAGAAGCTGTACATTTTGTACGCGATGATGGGTTTTACAATCTGAAACTGAAATATACAGAAATTTGTGGAATTTAGCATTTATTTTAGTTTTTTGTTAAACATGGTGTAAATCCCACCCATTTTTCTTCATTAATTCAGATGAAATCACTATGCAATGGCATACAATTGTAATTTAACACATTAATTTGGTATTTTGTTAGAGATAATGGTATAATCCACTGAAATATATACTATTCTGGTGTGTGATTCAGTTTGTCCTGCTGTTGTCCAAGAATTGAATGTATTAGTGGCCTTTAAAACTGCTACAGGCATATGGGTTAAGGCTTAGCTTTTGAGTCATTACTTCAATTTTGTCTCTTTTTTCTGGCATTTTATAGCCCAACTGTATATTTTATTGGACATTGTGCATGTAAATGTGCTCCAAAGCAGCCTTATGGTCTACTGTGTGCCTCAAAATTGTTTGAATTTAACAGAATGTCTGTTTCTCAATGAAAAATGAAGAAATTTCATGCATGAGTGATTTTGATATCTATACCTCACATTATGTGTATATTTTAGTTTGGTATATAGAAGGCAATGTTTGAAAACTTTACTTGATTGAAATATACCAAACGGTTAATTTATTTTGGCATTTTTTCTAGTTTTGTATAACGCGTCTTAAAATCCTTGATTTCTATTAGCCAAATGGGTCTTTGCATGCAGGAATTGAACCGAAAAGATAATAGGTCCTTGCCAAAGCATCTGATTTTCCATTCGGTCAACCTTATTGGTCAGTTAGATGTATTCGATAACTATTTTTGACAAATGTCGCGACTCTTTTAGGTGTCAGACCAGTCAGGAAATACTTCCGGGTCGTAGAGTGCTGAAATAGTTCCTTGAAAGAATCCAAAGTTTCTAGTTTGCATGTGTTTTTCCCAAGATTAGTTTCTATTTCATTGTTAAATCTAACCTGAGGTTAAAGTAGTATGTCTGTTGTCATGAATAGTAAGTATTTTACTGTGTTTGTCAGGATTATTTCTTTGGAAAGTATGAGCACAGAGGTTAGGTAGAGATGTGGTTTTGACAGATGTTTATTTCAAAATACGCATAGTGTGAATGAATGACGCGAAATGTTGAAAAACTGAATCGGTGTTTTATTCCAGATATGGGACCGTTTGCTAGCCAAATGTGTTTAATACACAGAATAAAAGTGTATTTAAGCGAACGAATGTTGTGGAACTTGTGACTGATCTCCAAATATAGCCTTTATTGCATTGTGTTCAATGGGCTGATTTTGACCGGTCTGACACCATACAGCTTGGATGTGCAATTTAGAAGACATTTTGTGGAATTGACAACAATATCTGTCAGCATATATTTTGTGGCTGGATCATTCTCAGCAAAACTTAATTAAGAAAAGTTCTACAAGAGACTTCAGGGATGTGGGTTAGGAATTACATTTACCAATATGTGGGGGATATAGATGATTGGTGCAGACAGACTCGGCCCGCTTCTGATTTATTCGCTACGCTATGCTACACGGATCCAAAATTGGTGCCTGGGGAAAATAGGACGTTTGAAATCGCTACAAACTTTGGGGTGATTTAGGCAAGATTGTGAGAGATTTTACGAGACTTTCAAAAAAACAAACATTTTCAAGTTAATTTAATATTTTATTTTTAACTTATGAGAAGCAGCAAGTGATGTCATAAAGTTTAACTGATGCATCAACAATTGACATTGTATGTTTATTTATAAGATGACGTCATGCAAACATCGACTTTATGGGCGTGAAAAAATTGGACTAATTGCTAGTGGGCGCTTTAATTGGCCTAATCTGCCCAGACAGATATCTGCAAGTAAGACATATGCATGATACGTTCTTGGCAGGCCGAGACTACAGTGCAGACACATTTTAGATAATCCCCATGGTTGATCCAGACCCATATTAGTGTGTAAATTGTCAAATGGCAGACTAGGCCTCTGTTGGTCTCCTTACAGTTTTCATCCCCCAGATATCTCCCAGACAAGAACCTTTACAGTTTTCATCCCCCAGACAGGAACCTTTACAGTTGTCATCCCCAGACAGGAACCTTTACAGTTTTCATCCCCCAGACAGGAACCTTTACAGTGATCATCCCCCAGACAGGAACCTTTACAGCTGTCATCCCTCCACACAGGAACCTTTACAGCTGTCATCCCCAGACAGGAACCTTTATGGTTTTCATCCCCCAGACAGGAACCTTTATAGTTGTCATCCCCCAGACAGGAACCTTTACAGTTTTCATCCCCCAGACAGGAACCTTTACAGCTGGCATCCCCCACACAGGAACCTTTACAGTTGTCATCCCCCAGACAGGAACCTTTACAGTTTTCATCCCCCAGACAGAAACCTTTACAGCTTTCATTCCCCAGACAGGAACTTTTACAGCTGGCATCCCCCACACAGGAACCTTTACAGTTGTCATCCTCCAGACAGGAACCTTTACAGCTGTCATCTCCAGACAGGAACCTTTACGGTTTTCATCCCCAAGACAGGAACCTTTATAGTTGTCATCCCCCAGACAGAAACCTTTACAGTTTTCATCCCCCAGACAGGAACCTTTACAGTTGTCATCCCCCAGACAGGAACCTTTACAGTTTTCATCCCCCAGACAGGAACCTTTACAGTTTTCATCCCCCAGACAGGAACCTTTACAGTTTTCATACCCCAGACAGGAACCTTTACAGTTTTCATCCCCCAGACAGGAACCCTTACAGTTTTCATCCCCCAGACAGGAACCTTTACAACTGTCATCCCCCAGACAGGAACCTTTACAGTTTTCATCCCCCAGACAGGAACCTTTACAGTCTTCATACCCCAGACAGGAACCTTTACAGTTTTCATCCCCCAGACAGGAACCTTTAAAATTTTCACCCCACAGACAGGAACCTTTACAGTTTTCATCCCCCAGACAGGAACCTTTACAGTTGTCATCCCCCAGACAGGAACCTTTACAGTTTTCATCCCCCAGACAGGAACCTTTACAGTTTTCATCCCCCAGACAGGAACCTTTACAGCTGGCATCCCCCACACAGGAACCTTTACAGTTTTCATCCCCCAGACAGGAACCTTTACAACTGTCATCCCCCAGACAGGAACCTTTACAGTTGTCATCCCCCAGACAGGAACCTTTACAGTTTTCATCCCCCAGACAGGAACCTTTACATTTTTCATCCCCCAGACAGAAACCTTTACAGTTTTCATCCCCCATTTCATCCCCCAGACAGGAACCTTTACGGTTTTCATCCCCCAGACAGGAACCTTTACAGTTTTCATCCCCCATTTCATCACCCAGACAGAAACCTTTAGTTTTCATCCCCCAGACAGGAACCTTTACAGTTTTCATCCCCCATTTCATCCCCCAGACAGGAACCTTTACAGTTTTCATCCCCCAGACAGGAACCTTTACAGTTTTCATCCCCCAGACAGGAACCTTTACAGTTTTCATCCCCCAGACAGGAACCTTTACACACAGTTTTCATCCCCCAGACAGGAACCTTTACGGTTTTCATCCCCCATTTCATCCCCCAGACAGGAACCTTTACAGTTGTCATCCCCCAGACAGAAACCTTTACAGTTTCATCCTTTCATCCTTTACAGTTTTCATCCCCCAGACAGGAACCTTTACAGTTTTCATCCCCCAGACAGGAACCTTTACAGTTGTCATCCCCCAGACAGGAACCTTTACAGTTGTCATCCCCCAGACAGGAACCTTTACAGTTGTCATCCCCCAGACAGGAACCTTTACAGTTTTCATCCCCCAGACAGGAATCTCAACAGTTTTCATCCCCCAGACAGGAACCTTTACAGTTTTCATCCCCCCAGACAGGAACCTTTACAGTTTTCATCCCCCCAGACAGGAACCTTTACAGTTGTCATCCCCCAGACAGGAACCTTTACAGTTGTCATCCCCCAGACAGGAACCTTTACAGTTTTCATCCCCCAGACAGGAACCTCAACAGTTTTCATCCCCCAGACAGGAACCTTTACAGTTTTCATCCCCCCAGACAGGAACCTTTACAGTTTTCATCCCCCCAGACAGGAACCTTTACAGTTGTCATCCCCCAGACAGGAACCTTTACAGTTTTCATCCCCCAGACAGGAACCTTTACAGTTTTCATCCCCCAGACAGAAACCCAACAAATATATTGATGATTATATGCTTGTTTATGTACCTAGAGGGAGAAGTGACAATCATTGTGAACAATTTTCAGTTTTGTTCTATACTGATTTGACCAAATGACCTGATACGATAATAGCATATTAATGACCTGATACGATAATAGCATATTAATGACCTGATACGATAATAGCATATTAATGGCTATTAATAAAGTAAAACTGCAGGTGGATTGTTTCGAATTATATTCTGTTTCATAAACAGCTTTCCCTTAGGAAATTCTTTGTATTGTCAGTATGTTGTCAGTTTGCTTTCAGTTTAATGCCAGTTTATTGGTCTGGTTGTCTAGTCTACATCAGATCTGACCACTATAGACTGCATGTTTGTGTTTATCAAAGCTACAATTTCCCCCAAATGCCTTTCTACTGCATGGAAATTAGCATCTCAGTTTATTTATACAGTATCATTTTGACTTTAAAGGGACACACGGCAATCTTCAAGTATTTGAAATGGGTGTCTCGATTTATATATCCAGTATCATTTTTACTTTTACCCTGGTTACATTTAAATAAATAAACTTTTAAGAATTCACTATTTCGTCTTATTATACTATAAGTTTTAATATATTATTGGTGCAATAATATCAAAAATTAATAATATGTAAAAACAAATGGCTTAATTCAGTTCTGATAATTAACATTAATGATTGAACAAATGCAATTTATGTAGAAAAACTAACAGGACGCCGCTAGTTTTAAAAACAATCAAGATTGCCATGTGTCCCTTTAAACCTGCTTGCATAGAGTTAATAGAATTTTGGGTTTCACTTTTTCGTCTTATTCTACCATTATAAGGTTTAAATATATTAAATTACTACTGCTTGGTGCGCTTGTTTCAGCCAAAGGTTATTTTGACTTTCAGATAAAATTCAACTGGTAGCTAAATAAACTGAATATCATTAAAACAGATATTTTTAGTGGTAAATAAAAATATATTTGTTTTCAAAATTGGTTGAGAAATAAAAAAAATCACATACGAAAGTTGTTTTTGATAGAGTATTTTCAATGCAGAATTCTGCTGGATGAATAATTAAGATTTTTTTTCTTTTACAATTTTTAACAAAGATGGTTTTAATGTGTTAAATACACATAAATAAAAACACTCTGAAAGTTTTATAGCAAAACATTAACGCTAACTGAAGTTATTCGAGATTTCTTAATTTTCTGCTGTCCCTCAGGCAACATGGAGTTTACATGGCAAAAGTCCCATCTAAAAAGCTTTTTGGCTGTAAAATATTTATTTCTCAACCGATTTTCTAAACTAAGATGTTTTTATTTACCCCTAAAAATTCTAATTCCAGTGATGCATAATTATGTAAAAAATTATTAAAATTGGTCATTTAATTGCTGAAAAACCTTTGGCTGAAACAAGCACCCCGAACAATTAAGTGCATAATAATGATTGAAGAAATACGTGAGTTTTTAACAAATCAAGCTTACAGTGTGTACCTTTAAAGTATAAATGTCCTGTACCTTTAAAGTATAAATGTCCTATAGCTACTTTTATTTCTTATCTGCATAAAATATACCAAAGAACGAGATTAGATTACAGACTGGCTAACAGATTACAGACTATTTCTGAAAATTGCCTTAACACAAGCTGCGATCGATTAAAAAAATGTTTCAAAATATTATGTAGCTCTGTCATACGATGCTTTGTACCGATGCTTTGTACCGGTAAATAATATTTAATTTCTACTTTTTTCTTCCTTGTACATGCAATTTCAATGAGACTGCACGCCACAACATTCATTTTAAACAATGGTTATTCAGCAAACGTATCAAGTGTTACATTCCTACCAGCAAACTGATGCTTAGCATCAACATTTCCTTATATGGGGAGCATCTGGGGATCAGGTGATCAACCAGGCAATACTGAATTTAGGAATATATAAGATCTACTTTTTAGTCTGTGTATGTCTCTGACTACTTGGTTCGCCATTTAAAAGCAGTAAAAAAAGTGATTTCCGTTCGCGATTTCATTAATAAACATGATCTACAAATCATGGAAATCTAGGTGATATTTTCTGAAAGAAATTATATTGCTAATTAAATCTCATAAAATTCTTCCTGAAAGCGTAACCAATCTCTAATATGATTATTTCATGATATTTTCCATGTCATATTAGCTCCGAGTTACAGTTATTGAGGAGAATGGATGCAATCATCGTCGTCACAGTTTCTCTCCCACAAAACTAACCTGCAGATGCAGCGTGGTCTAGCGGTGGTAGCATGCTTGCCTTGTAAATGAAAGGTTGTGAGTCTGAGACACTGCTTTAGGACATGGCTCTAGCAACATTAAGCAACTCACTGACCGTTTTACTCCCACTGCTTCATCCGTCAGTTGGAAACACTAACCTGAAGGCATGATCAAGGTGGAGGATTTCTACTTTTAGTAACAGTGACCTTGACCGCAAATGTAATCCCAAGCTTCCTTTCCATATAAGCTACCTACCCTGCAAGTTTCATTGCGCGACTTTTTGAACGGTTTCACATCGAAAAATTGTAAACTAAACGCTCAAGTGAGGTAGATGTTCACTTCAAAATTGTCTTAATAGTTATCAACTTTTATTCAACTGAAGTGCACATTCCCCACCAAAGTGAGCTTTTCCCTCTGCCGCAAAAGATAATTTGCTTTAGCTAGTATTTTCTAACCCTTCCAATGTCTTGGAAACGAAAGAAATCTATGACCATGTACATTTTACTCCCAGAAAATCTCAGAAAGTACTGAATGTACCAATTAAATTGTGGTATATTTGATAATTAAATCACTTTAAATAGATTATCCATTTCATCAGATGACATACTTTATGTAATCTAGTTTTCATCCAAAGAAACAGAGCTGTTCCATGTGCCTTGACAATTGTTATTTTACAGCAATTTTTCAAACTGTGATTCAGTAACCAAATATTCTTAAAGGAACTAACCCACCAAATAACAGCAAAGTTACACTACAAAACCATTTATCAAAGCTTTATCCAGGCTTGGTATTCACCAACCATTCTTAGACTTGAGCTCAAGTACTAAAGTTTCGTTCACAAATATTCCCTTGACCTTCATAGATAAACAATCGTATGAAGTTGCTATTTATTAGAAGTTATCATATTTATACGTAGCACCTTCTTATGAACATTTATCCTTTAAACTTATAGAAATATTTGTGATTGAAATGTGCATACTTGGGCTTAAGTCTAAGAATGTTCTCAAGAATGGTTGGTGAATTCAAGGTGTTCAGGTTATATAATTTTTATAGTGCAGATTATTTTTTACAAGAGAAATAAATTTACAAATATATTTCTCATGGAAAAATAATCTACACTATAAAATAAAAATTATATTTTTTCAAGAGAACTATATTAATATAATTATAATTCTCTTGGAAAAATAATCTACACTATAAAATAATAATGTACATGTGGCTTAAAAAACATAACTGAATATGCCTAGAACTAATTATGGGTTGGTAACTCTTATAATTCAACTCTCCAGTTTTGGGGTAGCCATTTATATTGTGTCTACAGAGTTTATGTAAGTTATATATATTATATATTGTGGTCAGTAGGTTTAGAAACGGTGTACTTTTGTTGTAAAATTTGCCTATTGATGGAGGGGTAAGGACTTTAATAAAATAATTTCACTCTCAGATAATTATGTCAAAATAAGGAATCGGTTTGATTAGAATTGTAAACACAATATCAAGACATTTTCTCAAGGCATAATATCAATTTGATTCAAATTTTTATTACTGAACTTTTTCCATGTCGAAATGAAATGAAACTTAACACATCAAACTAGGTTATATTGGGACAGCAATTTTTTTCTTTATTAGTGATAATGGCCACCGGCCCATACACATATAAACATATTATACATAATCAATATAACACATGATTTGGTTAACGGACATCAAAAACATGTTTTCTTTTCTCAAATGCATAATATATAAACATCGCTAAATTAATAATGACATTTCTTTTTGTTGAAGACATAAGTAAATAAAATTTGTGTATAATATTCATAATTGTTGTTCATAATATTTCCTTTGCAAATACAATACTCTTAAGTCATTATACAATGAACATTGCAAAAGAAAATGGTATTCGGTTTCAATATCATCTTTACAATATATACAAATACGCTGCTCTCTAGGCAATTTCATATGCCTTCCTTTTTCAATAAATAAACAATGTGATGATCGATGTACGTAAAGACACATACGCAGCTCTAAACTTTATGTATGTCAGAACATTTAGATAGTTTTCGAATTTAAAATCATTCTTAAAATGGTTATAATAAAACAGTTTTTTATTGCCTTGTACCATCTGAGACCACTTTTGTAAGTATTGATCTTTTAGTCTTGTTTCATATTGGCTTATAAACAACTGTTCATTTTCCAGACTTTGCCTCTCCCAAATATATCCAAAACCATTTGAATATAGATTCATTTTCAGCTTTGTAACCCAATTGTTATAACCATAACTATCTAAGTTTCTAAGCATATTATAAAATTTTTTTACATATCTATCATCTGGCATGTTTAATATTTTAATCCAATACTTGATGATCTTTTCGTGCGCTGTTAGATACATAGGATACCTTTCACAATCACCTACAACTACAGCATTACATGCTTTTAGTGAAGCTGACATAAATCGTTTGCATGCATAAATATGCACGCGTTCAATTGATTCTATATAATCATGTCCCCATATCTCTGCACCATATAATAGTATTGGTCTTATTTTTGTTTCAAACAATTTAAAATACACATGCTGAGGCATTGGACATAAACTTCGTAACGAAGACAATAAAGAAATTAAAACTCGTTTTGCTTTTATCGCGAGATTTTCCGCCATTTGAAACACAGACAATCGGCACGAAAAATGTAATCCAACATAGCTAAATCCATTTACAGTGTCAATCTGTTTACCGTCATAATACCATTTTTCAGCTCTTGCCAGCTGCCCACCATTTTTAAAAACAACAATTTTTGTTTTCTTTACATTAACCTTCAACTTCCATGTCGAACAATAATCATATAGTACATCAAGTTGTTTTTGCAAACCACGTACTGTGTCAGAAATTAAAGCGACGTCATCGGCAAAAAGTAGTAGGAATATTTCTGTAGTGTCTGGAGACAACTGGATTCAATGGATGCCACAATTTAAAATTCTGTACTTAATTCATTAATGAATAATGAGAAAAGTATTGGGCTAAGCACACATCCTTGACGAAGTCCTATTGGACTGTCAAACGAATTCGTAAGCTTATTATCACTTACTCGAACACTTGCTTTAACATGTTTGTATATACATTGTATAGACTTGTATAGACGCCCTTTAAGTCCTTGTCTTTGTAGCAACGTAAACAATTTATTTCTCACAACGGAGTCAAAAGCTTTCATAACATCTACAAAAGCTACATATATTGTTTTTCCTTTCTTACATAAATATTTACTAATGAGAGCATATAATATAAAGCCATTGTCAATAGTCGAATAACCGGAACGAACCTCCGCTATTTTATCAAAAATCAATGCGTAAAATGTCAGTGGGAGATAAGATGAAGTTTGCTATCACTGGCCCCATATTCACATTCCACGAAAACCAGGTTTTCCATTTGAAATGCTATTACAGTACCGGTAAGATGAAAATGAGGTAACAAAAGTTTTTTTCAACAAAAAACAGCAAATTACATACATAAAGTTTTTGAAGTTCCAGTATTAAAGTGATATAAACAGTGAACAATATAGAATAAATAGAATGACATGTGAATCACAAACATAAGTGCATACACAGTAAATGAGGACTGTAAAGAAAGAAAATATTTGTTAGTAAGGCAAATATAAGCTACATACACAGCAAGTTTCGTTGCAATATCTAATACCTGACTTAAGTAATTGAGCGGAAATAATTTTCCTATTTATAGTAATGGTGACCTTGACCCCAGTGACCCCAAATGCAATCCCAAGCTTACTTTCCATATAAGGTACCTATACGGCAAGTTTCCTTCCAATATCTCATTCCCAACTAAAGTTATTGAGTGGAAACCATTTTTCTATTTTCAGTAAAAGTGACCTCGACCTTGACTTCAGTAACCCCAAACACAATCCCATGATTCCTTTCCATATAAGCTACCTACCCTGACCTTGATCTTGACCCCAGTGACCCCTAAATGCAATCCCAAACTTCCTTTCATATAAGCTACCTACATAGTAACTTTCATTGTAATATCTCATTCTTAACTTAATTGAGCAGAAACCGTTTTTCTTTTTTAGTAAAAGTGACCTCGACCTTGACTTCAGTAACCCCAAACACAATCCCATGATTCCTTTTCATATAAGCTAGTTTCATTGCAATACCTCATTCCTAATAAAAGGCATTGAGTGGAAACCCTTTTTTTGGTCAATACTGAATTTAGGAATATATAAAGATCCACTTTTTAGTCTGTGTATATCTCTGTCTACTTGGTTCGCCATTTAAAAGCAGTATTTAAAAGCAGTAAAAAAAGAATACCTCAGTTCAGTATTGAATCAAGTAGTCAGAGATATACACAGAATAAAAAGTAGATCTTTATGTATTCCTAAATTCAGTATTGATAAAAAAAATGGTTTCCACTCAATACCTTTTATTATGAATGAGGATTTCTATTTTTAGTAACAGTGACCTTGACTGCAAATGCAATCCCAAGCTTTCTTTCCATATAAGCTACCTACCCTGCAAGTTTCATTGCAATACCTCATTCTTAACAAAATGTATTGAGCGGAAACCATTTTCCTTATTTTTAGTAACAGTGACCTTGACTGCAAATGCAATCCCAAGCTTCCTTTCCATATAAGCTACCTACCCTGCAAGTTTCATTGCAATACCTCATTTTTAACAAAAGATATTGAGCAGAAACTACAAGTTTGATGCCAACCAAGGAAAACCTGGTTAAAAACCTACTAGTTTAATGGTATAAGCAGGGGGAAGAATCAAGCTTTCGGTGGAAGACCGACCTAATTTAAAAGGAGGACCACACATTTTTGCTAATTAAATGTGAGAAGGGCCTGTAGTTACTTTCTTTAGGGCAAAACCAATCATTGTTTTCATAGTTGTGTATATGTGTTTGTGTGGTGGTGTGTGTGTGTGTGTGTGTGGTGTGGTGGTGGTGAAAATATCCCCTACCTACTGACCAACTCTGGTGTACACGACGAGTGGTGGGTTTTACGGCGCACCAACACAAAAAGGTTATATTGCACCAACAGGTCCCTGAACATTCCAGGCACAAGCTACATAAGCATGTTATTCATGGGTAGAAAACAGAAAAATATTTTGTTTTTAAGCTCATGTTCATAATCGGACATTGGCCAGAACAAAATAATATGTAATGTCGGAATTATACGACATATACACGTGCCATTACGTAGTCCCACCTTAATTCCATTAATCGATGGGAAAGCTTACCTTAGTAGGATTAATCGATGGGAAAGCTTATCTTAGCAGGATTTTATAACAGATATTTTGACAATAAAACACGTTTTTTCGCTTCTTGGAGAAGGTGTTGGATGGGGTATGAAAGTTAATACTCGGAACACGTAATGTTAGCAAGATTAAATACCAGGTTAAACCTTTTTCAAAAGGAAATAATTCTAAAAATATCAATTAGAGAATTATGGTCCTTTATAAGATGTATTCATTGGATTACGCTGAAGAGGTGTGCTAAGTTTCATTGTTGTACGCCTAAAACTTTCAAAGTTTTCAGCCAAGGCAAGGTTAAGTTCCGTTTTTTCAAAGGGAAATAATTAAGTTATGGACCTTTATCAGATGTATTCATTGAATCATGCTGAAGATGTTACAGCGTTTCATTGTTGTAGACCTTATACCTTCACAGTTATGAGCCACAATCAGTTATCAGGTAAAAATTAATGGACAGACAGACAATGCCACAACATACTAAGTCCCTACTGGCGTGCATATAAAAAGGTGCATTCAATCGCATATTCAGACATTAACTTTGTAGATCGATTCACAGAACCTTAGCTGGAATGTTCATTTAATTAATAACATTATCTGGCAGGCATAACCTTATCAGGCAGCTTTGCAGCATTTATTTATGTTTAATACAATATAATCTGACTTACCATATTACATACGTTTATAGTAGATGTTCCACAGAAAACGACAGTCATTAAATTCCAATAATTCCCTTTTACAGGAAAATGCTGTGATATTCCTCAGTAATAAAATATATTTCTTAGTTGTACTAGTTGCAGGATCAAAATGTTTATTTTGCCATTATCTTGTCAATAATGCATACACAGTCAGCGTACGTTATCAGTAACACGTACACTGTAAGCAATAAATATGGTATAATTCTATAAACTCAACCATTCACTTATAATATCCTAATATTGGGAAGCAAACATAAATCTCTGCAAGACTGCTGTCTTTCTGTTAATTATTTTGTCAACACAGGTACACCTTAAGCAATAACAAGGTAAAAACTCAGTGTTTCACATTTAATATCCTAATACTGTGAAGCAAACATCTCTGCAAGACTGCAGCTGTCTTTCTGTTATATATTTTGTCAACAGCTTAAGTATGGTAAAAACTCAATGTTTCACTTTTAATATCCTAGTACTCCGTGAAGCAAACATAAATCTCTGCAAGACTGTGGCCTTTCTGTTATTTATTTTATCAACACACATACATGGTAAGTGATAAATATGGCAAAATCTCAATGTATTCCTTTTAATATACTTAAAAAACATTAAAACAAACAGAAATCTTTGCTATCACTTGTCAATTTTGTCAATTCACAGTGCACCGTACGCAATGAATATGTATAAATTCAATGATTCCCTTGTAATATCATTATGTTTTGAAGCAAACACAAATCCCTGCAAGGCTGCCAACTGCCGCCGTTCTGTCATTTATCCTGTCAATTACATGCACATTTATCCATGAATATGGCATGAACTCAATGTTTCTCTTATAATACAACACAAATCCCTGCAAGACTGCCAATGTCACGTTTCTGTCACCCAAGTGTTCATCAAGGTAACCTATCTGTATTATGGTGTAATGTTTTGTCAATAGTTAATCCTTATCCAAAGGGATATGGAGAGTTATCATGACACTGGGATAAGATCTAAGTCAACAAATTCTCCATTATTCCGACTCCTGCCTCTGGGTGCTGTTTAGCTTGTTTTATCAGTCAGATGGCAATATTCCTCATTTCAGAGATGAAACTCAAATAATGGCGGCAATTGACACCACTTCTCGCACCATCTGCTGGTTACTATAGGTGTCAGACCGGTGAAAATCAGCCCATTGAACACAATGCAATATAGGCTATATTTGGAGATCAGTCACCGTTTGGTATATTTCCATCAAGTAAAGTTTTCAACCATTGCCTTCTATATACCGAACTAAAATATACACATAATGTGAGGACAGTAGATATCAAAATCACTCATGCATGAAATTTCTTCATTTTTCAAGGAGAAACAGACATTCTGTTAAATTCCAACAATTTTGAGCCACAAAATAGACCATAAGGCTGCTTTGGGGCACATTTACATGCAATGTCCAATAAAATATACAGTATGGCTATAAAATGCCAGAAAAAAGAGACAAAATTGAAGTAATGGCAACAGCAAGACAAACTGAATCACACACCAGAATAGTATATATTTCAGTGGATTATACCATTATCTCTAACAAAATACCAAATTAATGTGTTAAATTACAATTGTATGCAATGGCATAGTAATTTCATCTGAATTAATAAAGAAAAATGGTTGGGATTTACACCATGTTAAGCAAAAAAATAAAATAAATGCTGACTTCCACAAATCTCTGTATTGTTCAGTTTCAGATTGTAAAACCCATCATCGTGTACAAAATTTACAGGTTCTCAGGCTTTCGATACAAAGTAAGACTCCTCCTAGAGTCGCGTCATGTCAAAATATCAGTACCGGTACATTTTCAGATTTTAGCCTCATACGGTACCTTAAAATAATAAAATTGCCATTTATTGTAGAAATTGTGATAGATCTATTACCTTTTGCCACTAATCCACTTAAAGACACTTGAGAGCCTACTTTAGGGCCACTCCAAATAACTAGGACCCCCAAATTCCACCCTAAAACACACACATTCTATTTCAATTGCAGAAAAAAAAATGTTCTGTTGTAAAGTTCAAAAATTTAACATCAGCCTTTTTTTCTCACTCAGCTGCAAGCTTTCACAGGAAAAATTCAACTGGATTTGGCCATTATTAGGAAAAATGCATTTTGTCCATCTAGGTGAAAATCAGCCCATTGAACACAATGCAATATAGGCTATATTTGGAGATCAGTCACAAGTTCCACAACATTCATTCGCCTAAATACACTTTTATTCTGTGTATTAAACACATTTGGCTAGCAAATGGTCCCATATCTGGAATAAAACACCGATTCAGTTTTTCAACATTTCGCGTCATTCATTCACACTATGCGTATTTTGAAATAAACATCTGTCAAAACCACATCTCTACCTAACCTCTGTGCTCATACTCTCCAAAGAAAACATCCTGACAAACACAGTAAAATACTTACTTTAAATATTCATGACAGCAGACATACTACTTTAACCTCAGATTAGATTTAACAATGAAATAGAAACTAATCCTGGGAAAAACACATGCAAACTAGAAACTTTGGATTCTTTCAAGGAACTATTTCAGCACCCTATGACCCAGAAGTACTTCCTGACTGGTCTGACACCTATAGTAGGCCATTGTTGATTTTATTGTTTATATTGTATTTTTCCCTACCTAACCAAAAGTGATTGTTTAGATTATCTAAAGCCTAAAATTAACAAGAATATTGGTAGGATCAATAGATGCTCCCCGAAATGATGATTTGCCTAAATAAAGTTTTATCAGTGGATATAAAGCTAAAATTGGCATCAGTCCTTAATATTATAACCTTATAACCTTTTAACTATTATTATTGAATTTCCTTAGCACTGAAAGAGGCAAATATTTCCACTTATAACTTGTACGGTCTTATCTGAACATTAATGACAGGAGAAATCCATTCAACGATCAGACATTGTTACATCAATAACAGTCTATTAAATCCTTTTAGAATTATTTTATTTTTAGAATTTTATGATTCTTGGTTTCAAGAAATCCATTATGCAATGAGTGATACAAACAGTCTTAATCTGTTTCTCACAGCAATTAAAAGGCCAATTCAGTTCTGAGAACACACTGAGTTGCATCATAATAGCATGACGTGGTGTCATAATACCAGGGTGTGATGTCATAATAGCATGATGTGATGTCATAATAGCATGACATGATGTCATAATAGCATGACATGATGTCATAATATGTCATAATAGCATGATGTGATGTCATAATAGCAGGACATGATGTCATAATAGCATGACGTGATGTCATAATATATCATAATAGCATGACGTGATGTCATAATAGCATGATGTGATGTCATAATAGCATGACATGATGTCATAATAGCATGATGTGATGTCATAAAAAGCAGTTAATGTAAAGCTCATTACATTCATTTTCAGAACACACTGAGGTTTTACTGGACATTGAGTAATGAGGTTCTTGAAACCCAGAAACACAAAATTCTAATAATAAAATAATTCTAAAATGATTTAATAGACTGTTAAATGTGGTCAAGCTGATAGCCCTGATGATCAGTTGTAATTAGGTTACAGTTATGCCCTTACAACAAGAGCCATAATGTTCATATACTTAATGCCAGTAAAAAGATCAGTGGAGTGTAGTCCCAGAGTGATATAGTTTAGACATAAAATAAATATTCACACAAACATGGGACCTACAAAACATGTAACAAGGATACAATTGAAAGTAATTAAATATCTGTGTACATTATGTGAAGAAAATATTCTGAATCTAAAGAGTCGCTTGAAACTCTTTCATAATGATGTAAAAAAACAACACCCCATTGTCTTTTGATTGAACAACTTCTCAATAAAACTGTATCAAAATATAACTTCACAGATCTTAATTATTTGTCAGATATTTTAATTGTTGTAATCCAACTTAATTGCTTCTTCCCTCTAATAATAAAATGTTTTGTCAACACCCTCCCTTGTTTTATTATTATATTTATCACCATACTTTTGACTCCATTCAACATAGTAATTACAACGTTTCGTTACTTTTATTGCATTATAAGTTCTTGTACCACAGCTCTAATGGTTTTCCTTTGTTCTTGCTTATGATATATTTTTCATAAACCTGAAGATCTGAACCTAAACCGTGCTATAAATGCCGGTATATTTCAGCCGTGCTATAAATGATAGATTCGGCAGTTATACCATGGCCTACTCCATTTTACACACGCATAGTTGTAAGTGTACACACAACCTGTCAATCAAAATGTCAATTACCTGCAATTTCTAAGGTACAAAACATTTATAGCATACTTTTCTCGTATGCGATTTATACTGCACTCTCGGGCCTGCGGCCCTCGAGAAGCAGTATAAATCGCATATACTCGAAAAAGTATGCTATAAATATTACATATATCATATTTATACATTGAATTGAAATATATGGTCCCATAGAAACGCCAGCATCCAAATGCAATGGCATCGTAGATCCGCACTGTACTACAAACGAGGAGCAAAATTTAATTAATTATACACTGAAAAAGACAAAATACAGCAGAAGTTGGGTATCAACTTGAAGCCAACTTATTCTTAAAATACATGTCCACTCTAAACTGTTTCTTAACACTCACATCTGCTTTCATCCAACTCCCCACTTGTTATAATCTAACTTCATATCTAACACTGCCTATTCATAACTTTCACATGACCTCATCAAAATCATTTAACCAATCACTGATCAATAAAATAAAAACACCTCCACATTCTGGTAGGGGGTAAACTCGGTGTTTATCGTTGGTGCTCAACTGACTTTAGCCCTTTATAAAACTAGTTTGTAGTGATAATTATATTAAAAGCTTAATTTTTTATGTACATCTATGTATCTTCTTTTGGTGTTGTCTTATTTTAAAACACCAATATGGATACATTTAATTAAAATCATGGTCTAATATTTTCATTTTTCATATAGAGTTTGAGGATAAAGTCCGAGTAAACCCCTTTATTTTCACCTACTGAATATCTCAACCTACCGGAAGTTGACCGGATGTGAAAGTTATGAATACCATAAAGAACATAATCATAACTGCTCTCACCACTATTTCTTAGTTTCGACTGACACAACTTTACTTAAAGGCCGGGGTCACACTATAAAAGCTGGGCACACTGAAAAATGGCTACTATCACTGAACACTCTAAGCTGTCTACAAGCAAAGCACCAGTGGGGATTTTTTTCAAAATTTTAATAGACCTACCCCACACATTTTGTTGAAAATTGGTATGAATGTTCTTGAATGTTTGATGAATATTCCTTGTGAATTTGAAAGCACTGTGACATTTGTGAGTGTTATATCCAAAAAATCTTTTTTGAAAACTGTTGTAAAATTCAAATTTTCGACCACTGGTGATTGACAGTTGATGAAAGGTCATGACCTGTCTGCCAGCCAACTAGAGTTGAGATGCTGGAGATTTTCTTTCAGCTGACATATGGTGGGGAATACAATACTACTACAAATACTACAGTGTTTATTTGTACAGTACACTGACATCTTATGAAGTAACTTCATGAGGCATGACATTAGATATTATGAAAGTTATATTATTTTTTTCATAAATATTATGTGTACAGAGATTATAAAATCTCATGTGCATGTGTCCTGACTCAATTATTCCCATAAATGACCCATGCTGGGAACACTTTGTAAATTTGGGGACCATTGCCTGACAATTTCTAAAACACACGTTGGCATTATATATATCCCTTCTATGTCATACATAACTCCGGAAGCATAAATTTGTCATTCCAGGTGCCCTATTTTTCAGTTTTTAATCCACTGGTGCTACATAAATTATGTATTTGAGATTGAGGTTGCCCTTTAAATTAATGCCTCAAGTTGCTCTTCTGAAACTGCAAGTATTTTCTTGTTCCTCAACAATGCAAACAATGCTTATATATTAACAAAAATTAAAACAGATACCAGAAATAATTTTGAAACTTAATAGTTTATTGCCTGAACAAACCCTGGTGAACAATTTATAAATGTATACAAAAGAAATCTATAAAATTTGAGTTATTTGTGAAAAAAAAGTTGTGATTATTTGTTTTACTAGAGTTAAATAGGGACACACTCCCAAGTTTATAATTCCACTTATTGATAGGTAATAGATAATTGCCTAGAATGATTATCTCTTCATCTTTATCTCTGGTTTACATAATTCACCACACTGAAGTTTATTTCTCTACCATACCGCATGTGTTTATGTTTACAAACAGCACAAACTGACCAGTAGATAAGCCACTCCTACTGTGCCTAATTTGCTTAATGGCCTACCATACGGTTATTGAAGATTTTGAGACCCGGCCTTTAAGGTCCACACCTAGAAATAAGTGTGACACCACTTAAACTACCTTAAACCCCAGCGTTCGGTAGCATCTACATGTACACACATTATGTATACACTGTAGCCAGTTAATATTTCGTCTGCTTCAAGATAAAGGTTTCAGTACTCTGACCAATCACTGATCTTATTTTTACAGGTAAAGCTATTAATAGATGCACCAAATTCAAAATTTGACAGTTAGGAATAAAAGTTTTGTTCTAGAAAGTATGGAAAATAAATACATTATATAATTTTTTTGATATATCTGTATAGAGTAATGTTTAGTGTATTTACATGCCAAATTTTATGGCTTAAAAATGCTTTATTATTTAGAAATGTGTGATTAAACCTCTTTGAGCAGCATTATAATGCATAAACTGATCAGAAAAGTTTCTCTGGGGCCATTTTGAGGTTTTTATACTCAACCCTGGCCTTTAATTGTTTCTGACATCTCATTGGAAATTACATTATCCATCCACTGTATTTCAAACTAAGATTAAGGCTAAACACCCTAATTACCCTTACTAAATAATGACCATCTAGTTTTGAGTCTCTGCTTCCCTGAAACCCCAAATGGTGTCACTTGATACTAAGCTCCATACTGATATGTCTACATTGTACTGATCTGCCAGCAACATCAGTATCATCAATTACCACTTTCTGCATTTACTGTATATATTATGTTCTCCTGTTCTGAATTAATGACTTATATTATTAATAACATCCATAATTAACATATTAATATCAATAATACAGATCGAACTTTATAGTAAATGTCTATAATTTACAGGGCCAATTATTTGGAACTGTTAACCAACAGAATACAAATAAAAATGTTTCGCAATGCTTGTGCATAATGGATGAAATCTTAGTGAAATGAAGCATTACATGCGTGGATGTCTAATGACATTAAAATACATGAAGGACTAATATAATGTTGACATTTGTAAAGTTGTATATATGTGTGCGTATTTACCTTTCATACTGTACATATGTTGAGGGCCGCAAGGGAGATTAGGCCATTCTTTTATATTATTCTTAACGATGACAATTGAGATGCTTGGTAGGAGGGGAAAAGTAAAAAATAAAACACTTTAAAGATAATGTAAAATTCTCTAGGGATTGTTTTAAGATGTTTTCGTATCCAAATAGATTTTAGTTTCAATTAAAAGAAAGGCACATCGATCCATCTACATGCATTGCTGCCAACATCAACTGGCTGTTTAATCATGTTCACTATGCAAAGCGACATTTTTTTCAAAAGACAATAATCAGTCGAAGGAAATATAAAAAAATCCTGTTTTCATTTTATGTGTGAAAAGGGCCTTTCTTTGTAGTACTGGGTTTGTAAAATGAATAATTAACCACTAATGGCCTTAGTAATATTTTGTAAAATGCTAACTGTGTTACCATCTTTTAAAGTCATCATCATCATCATCATCATTATTATTATTATTATTATTATTATTATTATTATTGTTATTATTATTTTTATTATTATTATTATTATTATTATTATCCCCGCCTTTTTCGAGAAAAAGTGGAGATCATATATTCCCGTCCGTCCGTGTGTAATGTTGTGTAATTCCTCCTAAACCACTAGGCAGAATTCAACCAAAATTTAGTGTATGACTTCCCCACATCATGACAACGTGCAAGAGCAACATTATTTTTGACTCCGCCCCAAGGTGCCGCCCCAGGGGTCAAAAGATCAAATACACTAATAAATCGACTACACTATTATTTTTTATTATTTTTACATACAAACTGGTATTCAATTTTTTTATTTCAACCTCCGATGTGCGACCGGGGATAATGGGCGAATGGGCGGTCAAATCTTTTTTTTTTATTATGTCTTATAAATTCAACTAAACTTTGTGTAGTACTTCACCACATCATAACGACATGCAAGAGCAAAATTATTTTTGACTCCGCCTCAGGGGTCAAAAAGTCAAATACACTAAAAAGTCAACTAATTATATATCTTGGGTAGCACATCACAATGCAACATTGCATTTGCGGGTCAGCATATTGGGTTTATTTTTCTGACAGTATTTTAGTATTGATGGAGTTTCATTCGGAGCCCTTTGGCAATCTTCCGCTATGCCCGGAATTACCGGTGTTGATATAAAAATAAACTTCTCAAAAAAACCATGACAGATAATGCTTGTTTGAACTTGTTTCTTGACTGATGGTCACCATGTACGATATTTTAAATGATACATAAACTATAATCTTAGTGATTCGTTATAACTTTTTATTCCCATGCACTTTTTAAATAGTGATCTATTCGGACTCAGTATATGAAGTGAAACATAAAAATGTTGAGGAAGTCTTTTCCAACTACTGTTGCTAGGGAGCTATGGTATTGTTCATCATGATGTATGGCAGATACAAACTACTGTTGCTAGGGAGCTATGGTATTGTTCATCATGATGTATGGCAGATACAAACTACTGTTGCTAGGGAGCTATGGTATTGTTCATCATGATGTATGGCAGATACAAACTACTGTTGCTAGGGAGCTATGGTATTGTTCATCATGATGTATGGCAGATACAAACTACTGTTGCTAGGGAGCTATGGTATTGTTTATCATGATGTATGGCAGATACAAACTTTGTGGGGTTGATTGGCATATTGCCAGGGATGTGCACGAGACTTTTGAGAAATTTGATGCAATGTCGGAAAACGGAGCTAGGGGAGATAAGCCATTATCATTATTATTATTATTATTATTATTAAAATATACCATCAGCGTTCTTGTATGGTTACATTTACTATACCAATGTAAATTTCATAAGCACTGCATAACATTTTTCCAGCAGTGCTATTGTACTAAAATGGCAAAACATCTCAAACACTCAAACTTATACGAACTGTATAGTCTCATGGTACCTTTTTCCACACCTCTATACTGACAGTCTTCTATACTGACAGCTTGTTCACTCTCTAACTCATAGTACCTTTATTTTTCATCTCCCATCAATACTGACAGTGACTATACTGAGAGCTTGTTCACTCTCTAACTGGTAGTAACTTTATTTTTCATCTCCCAATACTGAACACAATGAAGCTGCTATCAGATGTTCCAGTTACACACCATTAAGTTTACTTTAGGTCATATACCACTATTGCATTTCCTATAGGCCTCCATTATAGCCTTTTGGCCTACAACCCCTATTCCTATATCCGAATGGATGATAAAACCTAACTTTTTTGAAAGAACTATCTTAGAGACACTCAAAAATGACCAGCAAATTGGGGATAATCTGATGCTTTCAGCCTCTAATAGTTCACTGAAGGTGGCCACCCCCAGAATGGCAGTAATTTTTTTTACTTTTTGCAAATATACTCTCAGTAAAATCGTATCCATAAAAATGCAAATTTCAGTCAAAAGATCCTAAATCAACATGTTTTATGATGGAAACATAATATTTTGATGTTTTATGGGGATTTGTTATGATTTGGGTAATTTAATCCAATCAGAATCTACCTTACAATCTGACTATATGCCCTAATAGACCCTATACTTTTTTCAACCAATCAGAAGCCCCAAATCAATAGTGGTATCTGACCATTAGGCACACTGACCAAACTGCTCCGAAAACAAGAGTTTTAGAGAAATAGCCCGGACTAGAATTTCGTATTATATATATATGTATAAGAAATACAAAGGGCCATAACTCAGTGGAAAATTATCTAGCCAGAACGTCATAACAGTATGCGCATGTCCACTCGATATTGATACTTCCTAGCAAGTTTTGCGAAATTCTAAGAAGGAGTTATTGAGAAATAGCTCGGAGAAGGAGTTATTGAGAAATAGCTCGGACAAGACTTGCGTCTACGGACAGATATTAGAAATACAAAGGGCTATTATAATTCAGTGGAAAATTGTCAAACCGGAACGTCATGATGCACATGTCCACTCGATATTGATACTTCCTAGGGCTATAATAAGCATTTTCTGCCTTTAAAATGAAACTATCAAGTCATAGATGTGTTATGTGATAAACAGAATCTTACATTCGTGACTGTGTATTATTGAATTTAATAAACAAGTTGGAAAAAAGATATGATACTCGACACAGCCGCGTATCCAATCATTTATCCAACCTGTTTTATTAAAATCAATAGAACACAGTCACGAATGTAAGATAGTCCATAAGATTTATAAACATTTTCAATAAAAACAAATTGTGTTTCGAATATAAACGACAAACATCTGCAAGTGTTTAACCCAACTGATTGAATCGGAAATTGCTATGGCACTTTTGTTTATAAACCTGCTGTAATATTAGGCAATTCAAGCGTCTAATGTCTAACAAAAAGTTGAATGAATAGAACACGTACATCTATGCACATCTATGCGTCAGTATTTCAGAAATCGTTTTGTAGAAACATCCATAGAAATTCTGTCAACATTTTACCTTTAATATCAGTCAACAATAACCTGAAGGGTTTATCAGAAAATTTATCCAGGCAGGATGCAATGTGATGAAAACTTTGTAAGATCAATATTTCTACACAGATGGCAATAATTCTTTTTACTTTAATGGCAATAATTCTGTTAACTTTAATGGCAATAATTTTGTTAACTTTAATGGCAATAATTCTGTTTATTTTAATGGCAATAATTCTGTTGTTTACTTTAATGGCAATAATTCTGTTTACTTTAATGGCAATAATTCTGTTGTTTACTTTAATGGCAATAATTCTGTTTACTTTAATGGCAATAATTCTGTTGTTTACTTTAATGGCAATAATTCTGTTTACTTTAATGGCAATAATTCTGTTTACTTTAATGGCAATAATTCTGTTTACTTTAATGGCAATAATTCTGTTGTTTACTTTAATGGCAATAATTCTGTTTACTTTAATGGCAATTATTCTGTTTACTTTAATGGCAATAATTCTGTTGTTTACTTCAATGGCAATAATTCTGTTTACTTTAATGGCAATAATTCTGTTTACTTTAATGGCAATAATTCTGTTGTTTACTTTAATGGCAATAATTCTGTTTACTTTAATGGCAATAATTCTGTTTACTTTAATGGCAATTCACTGATGAGTCCAAGAACAAACAGTCTGTTATATATATGTAGCTGGATAAGGATTAATTATTGATACGTGCAAAAACGGTGTTTTTTTCTATGCATGTCCTACATATTCATTGAATGAGCTCTGTCCAAAGTGCCTTTGAACTCTGACATCCTTGAAACAAGAAGCATTAACCCTTAACCTTCTACTTATAAATAATGGACTGTTCTTTCTTTGAATTAAGACCATTCCATTTATGTGACGAAAGGGTTTTTGGAAAAATGACTGATGAGCAGCCAGACATTGTAAACCCTGATCTGGGTTTACAATTGACGCAAAGGCTATTGTAGTCGCCCTTAGCAGGCTAAGGGTTAAAGGAACACACGGCAATCTTGATTTGCGTAAACTCGCAGTGTCCTGTTAGTTTTTCTATCTTTCTTGCATATAATTATGTTCAATCATTAATATTAATTATAAGAATAGTATACAGCAAATTGTTTTTTCCATATTACTAACTGTTGATTATATTTCACTAATAATACATTAATATCCAAGGATAGAATAATTAAGAGAAGTTGAAAACTTTAAATTGTATTAAAATATTCTGAAGCAGGTTTAAAGACAAAACGATACTGGATTAATAAATCGATAGGCAAATCGAGAGACACATTTTAATGCTTGATAAAATCTTCAAGATTGCCGTGTGTCCCATTAGGAAGCAAGAAGCATTAAGCAACCAATTTTAAGGAAAGTTCTTAAATCATAGTAAAGCAACGCATTTAATATTTCCTGCGGTTTGATTTGCTTCTGGATAAAAAAAGTTTCTTTAACACTTTCCTCCACAATTCAGCAGTTCATATATTTGATGCCGAGAATGAGAAGACAGAAATAAATTAGTTTCTGATTATATTTCAGCTTCTAATTAGTGTTTCCACAACATGCTTCATTATGCTCATGGAGATTTCGTTGGTACATCAATTACTGGAAAATTACCAATCTCTACCCAGAGTTGTCGTTCCTAAATGAAGGATATTACAACCTTTATCGCTGTCTCAGCAAATTACAAGAACCTTGTAAAATGAAGAAAATGAAAGATTACTTGGTGACGCTCATGCTTTTCTGGCTCAACTTAAACAAAAATTAACCTGTACTGTTTAATTTAGTGAATAAACGGTAATTTTTGCTCCACATTATTTTACGGTAGTATAAAATGTATGCATTGGCACATCACTCCGCCATCATAACATTCAAAATGGACACCACCATAGGGTTACAGTATTGCATTTGTGCTTGCAATCTCATGGCTCTATTAGCAGACTACCTAAAATTACTAACTTAAATTCATCAAAAATGTCTGAGGTAAGCGGTATTACATAGGACTGTTTACCACTACACCAGCAGCATCAATGGTATCTGAGGTCAAGGTGATGATTTCGCAGGTCGCCATTTTGATAGGTTAGCTATAGTCATGTGACAAATTATGACGTAATCACAGATTTTTTTTCTAAGAACAGTCACATGGTGACCCTGGTAGAGATTGGATAATAACAGGTCATACATTTGGTTTTTTTCCTGTACACTATTCATATTCAAAATATACAGCATTGATTTACTTACACATGGTTCATCAAGACGTTTGGGAAGCAATTCAAGGACTTTTCAAAAGCTCTCTTTTTCCCCTGGCTGATTTATTCATTATATTTTCGTAGTTGACTATTTTCCATTCCAAAAGCTATAACCAGAAAATGTTGTCTCTTCAACCAAAATTTCCTTGCCTTTACTTGCTGAAAATGGACAATTAACTTAATTCATCAAGCTCTGACAGCCGTTTTTTTCTCTCAAATATTACGCCATAAAATTGTCACTCTTTTTTTCCTGCAAGATATAATCATGAATTTTGTTCAAAATGTATTTCTGCATTCAGAAATTGGTAGTTTACCAAGCTACATAATTGCTTTCAGGGGTGTACCTGGGCATACTCCTATACACCCATGCGTATAATTCAGAGTTGGGTGTCGAAAAAATGAAAAAGCGAAAAATGCTATAAATGCTATAAAAGTGAAGCTGAAGCGGGGTTGCAGGGTGAGGGGTGTATAATTTAGTAAATAAAATAATAGCAAAATCTGGGGGACTAGAATAGCTTCAAAATACGTTTCTAAGTTGCTCAAAACTACTTATTTAGGGTTCAATTTTTTTTAAAAATAAGGGCTTATAACCCTGTGCGTATACCCAAAAATACTCTCCAGATACGCCACTGGCTTTATGTGCAAACATTTTGCATGTATAGGCTGATATTCGAAACAAGCACATTTGTGCATTATCTTTCATTTTTGTTATTCAATATTTTATAATTTTCATATTCTGGAAATTCAAGTATGTTTTATGTAAATTCAAGGAGTAATTTTCAAAAAATCAAGAACATTTTCATGATAACAGCATCTAGTATTATTTTTTTCAGGTCGGAGGTCAAATTCCATGAGTTTTCCAGACATGCGCAAACACTGTTACAATACCTAGTATACATCTTATATTGTAATAAAAAAATAATGATCCATGCAGTCATAGTTTGTTTAAGAATTATGTCCCCTTGAACAATAGCAAACATGCCAAATCTCCCGCAATCTCCAGTAGACTACCGGATTTTCCTTTAATCTATCGATCACAGGGAAGCCGCTCAAAATCTCCCGTAAATCAATTATTTGCAGAGTATGGTTGATTGCCTGTAATTTGTAATATGCAGCATGTGTTTAGTGCTTGTCAGACAATGAGGTCACAACTGTCGCGTTTCAAATCGATCAAGGCAGGGTTACGATCATGCAACCAACAAATGAAATTGCATCTAGCGTCTCACGGCACATGACGAGATTTATTGAAAATGGCCGGTAAATGGCAAATTATCCCGTAGGTACATCATTAATTAAAGATTATAGGCGCGATGCCGACAATTAACGCTAACTACACCAATCACCAGGTGGTTGCTTTTTGATTGCTTTATTCTAAATTGAGGAGGACTTTGCCGACTTTGCCGTCTTCTAACAATGTTATATCCTCCGCAATATTACAACTAAACCAGTCTTTCATAATTGCAACACCTTTTACCACTTTAATGATAACAAACACCTTTTTTTCCCCATTTAATTTGCCAATTTCGCGTCATTTTGTGAAGACATTTTGTAGCTCAACACCGGTTATTACGTTTCCGGGTTTCAGAGGACAGGTTTAAAAAGTGGCTCTCAAAACGCAGCTCTCAAAATGCGGATAGCAGTTTGGTGTAAAAGCGATTTTATTTTTGGGAAGAAATAAAAACTGATGGTGCGGCATGAAAAACAGACGGGCGGGGATTATAATCTAGCAATTTATTATGACCTAATGCATATACTGTTATTTGTTTTCATCTCCTTTATATATACAGTATAGATAATAAAATAAAAAATAAAATTAGAAATAAAGTAACAGCTGTCAACATTTTTATTCAATATTTGAAAAAAAAGCGCGATGATTTCATGGCGTTTCGTCAGTCTCCCTGATTTGGACCAAATCTCCCCATCTCCGTGATGTGATGCTGAAAAATCTGGATTCAAAGTTGGATAAACACTTCTACATATTTTTACATGAAACTGCAGTAACCTCATCTCATTATACTAGTTAGAAACATAAACATTATTTCAAAACTAAAATAATATAAATAAAGAAGTTTTACTAGGGCACTTCAAAGTGAATCCAACAGGAATAAGAACTCAACAGTATAAATCTAATTTTACAATAAAGCTTGCAATAATAATTTGTTACCTTGATATCCTTCGCTACTTAGTCATGGCTATCAATTACAATCTCAAATAAAAAGTTGTTTTCAAGAAACAAAATCCAAGTTCATAATCAATATGCAAATGAAATGCATGCAAATGTTATTTATATACCAAGTTCCATATTCATAAAGCTTCTTAGCAAAACCCAGCATTCGGTAAACCCTACCACCATAGTGTACACTGTAGATAGTTAGTATTTTGTCTGCTTTAAGATACGGTTTTCAGCATTCTGACCAATCACTGATCTTGTTTTTACAGGTACAGCAATTAATAGATGCACTAACATGCAAAATTTGACAGTTGTTCTAGAAAGTATAGAACAGAAATACATTATATAATTATTTTGATATATCTGTATAGAGTAATGTTTAGTGTATGAACATGCCAAATTTTATGGTTTAAAAGTGCTTTTTTTTAGAAATGTGTGATTAAACCTCTCTGAGCAGCATATATAATGCCTAAAATTATCAGAAAAGTTTCTCTGGGGCCATTTTCAATTTTTTGTACACAACCCTGGCCTTAAAGGTACAGATCCTGTATTTTTTAAATCAGTTTCTTCTTTGTGGGTGTGTCTTTCTTTGTGTAACTTCATGTTCACCAGCTCATGGCTAAATCGGGTATTTAAGCGATCAAATTCAGCGCAGGACATCAATTACAGCATAGACATCGAGTAGCGCAAATTTGAAAAAGAAGAAAAAAAAGTTTGACTGTCAAGGGACTTGAACACATGATGTTCCAATTGACAATCAGTTACAGACTGCCGGTCCAGCCACTGAACTACAGGGACTTCTTGAATATATGGTATATTTAGTACCATTTATTATAATGCAAAATAACTTGATACATTTGAATGCACCTCAGACATATCAGTATATAGTACATCATGTAAATTAACCATGATGTAATAAAATACCTCTCAAATTAAAACTGGGATTCCGTTTCAAAACAACTTTATCTGGATCTTTTAATGTGTTGTTGGTAAGTTTGTGCGCATGTCTGCGCTAATTATTTCATAATACCTTTATTTAGTGTTGAAAGTGCAACAACGCACAAATATCCGTGTCCTAGTGTTTAGATCTACATAAACAGGAACAAATAAAAGCGAAATGTTACTGGTTTGAATTGTGTTCCGGGCAGCTATTTCTTTCTTTTTTTAAGCCCCGAAGGGCGGCATGTAGTAGCACCGTTCGTCAGTCCGTTCATCTGTCCCAATTGTGTCCGGTCAATAACTCCGACATTCCTTGACGGATTTTCAAATAACTTGGCACAAGTGCTCACCACAACAAGACGACATGTCGTGCAAAATCCAGGTTCGTGGCTCCAAGGTCAAGGTCACACTTAGAGGTCAAAGGTCAAAAAGAAGTGTCTGCTCATCCATCCCAATCGTGTCTGGTCATTAACTCTGACATTTCCGGATGGATTTTGAAATAGTGCTCACCACAACAAGATGTGTCAAACACAAAATCCAGGTCCGTGGCTCCAAGAAGAGGTAAAAACCACTTGGGGACATTTGTCAGTTAGTGACATTTTATTATGAAATATAATCGGAAGCCGTGTATTGATCCATGTTACCAGTCTACGAAGGCTAGATAAAATGTGATATTTTACGCATCGATTCTGGCTTATATACTGACCTTTTGGTTGCTCGTCGATTTGAAACTACTTCACCCGTGACTCATTAATATTCATGAGTTAGTACTAGTTTAAGTTTAGCGTTTGTAGCGTTAAGTCAAATTGTATCCATTTCTTAAACACCTTTTTTCTATTGATTCAAGATGTTTTCTTAATATTGCTAATAAGGTTATGGAGAAATAAAACTTAGAGCTAAATTATTATCTTAAAATAGATGGTTTGTAGTGTCCCTGAGAGGTTAATAAGGATATTTAAAAATATGTAAAAATCTTATATGTTGACTTAAGTAATATGTTCCACTTAAGTTGCTTAATGAATATGGGACGTGGTCATGGTATTCAAGTTGATTGGTCACAACCCTGTACAAATTCTATTTATAGATTATGCTACTCACAATATTTAAATTCAAGACAGTGAATTAAACAGAAGTTGCATAAAACAACTTCCATACATATTGTTTAGTTTTTAATGGCTGGCACAACCTAGAGAAAGATATCAAGGTAATATATTGCAAGTTATATACAAAAAATAGTCTGATATTGATTAGTTCTAATCCTGCAAGGTGCACTATATATTGCACTGTTTAAAAACATTCTCATTAAGACTTCTTTTTTTAATTATTTTAGCTTTTATATGATAATTATGTGATATACTGTCCGTCTCTTGTAAAAACATTTAGTCGTTTCTTCAGATATCTTACTTTTAACTTTGCAATATTTTGAGAGAACATTCACCTTAACGTCACCTTGCACCATCAGATAGGATCTTCTGTTTTGATCTAACAAATGGTATGGACCTTGCACCATCAGATAGGCTCTGCGGATCTTCTGTTTTAATCAAACAAACTGCATAGACCTTGCACCATCAGATAGGTACTGATGATCTTTTTGTTTTGATCTAACAAATTGTATGGACCTTGCACCAACAGATAGGCTCTGCTGATCAAACAAATTGCATAGACATTGCATCATCAGATAGGTACTGCTGATCTTCTGTTTGATTAAACAAATTGTATGGACCTTGCATCATCAGATAGACCCTGCTGATCTTTTGTTTTTATCTTACAAACTGTATGGACCTTGCACCATCAGATAGGCTCTGCTGATCTTTTGTTTTGATCAAACAAATTGTATGGACCTTGCACCATCAGATATGCCCTGCTGAACTTCTGTTTTTATCTAACAAATTGTATGGACCTTGCACCATCAGATAGGCCCCGCTGATCTTTTGTTCTGATCAAACACATTTTATGGACCTTGTACCATCAGATAGGCCCTGCAGATCTTTTGTTCTGATCAAACAAATTGTATGGACCTTGTACCATCAGATAGACCCTGCAGATCTTTTGTTCTGATCAAACAAATTGTATGGACCTTGTACCATCAGATAGGCCCTGCAGATCTTTTGTTCTGATCAAACAAATTGTATGGACCTTGCACCATCAGATAGGCCCTGCTGATCTTTTGTTTTGATTAACCAACTGGTATGGACCTTGCAACATCAGATAGGCCCTGCTGATCTTTTGTTTTGATTAACCAACTTGTATGGACCTTGCAACATCAGATAGGCCGCATATCTTTTTTTTTGATCAAACAAATTGTATGGACCTTGCACCATCAGATGGGCCCTGCTGATCTTTTGTTTTTATCTTACAAATTGTATGGACCTTGCACTATCAGATAGGCCCTGCAGATCTTTTGTTTTGATCTAACAAATTACATGGACCTTGTACCATCATTTAACCTCTTACTGTTAGAGCTAATGATGCTTGATGACGTTTAGTGTCAGACCGGTGAAAATCAGCCCATTGAACACAATGCAATATAGGCTATATTTGGAGATCAGTCACAAGTTCCACAACATTCGTTCGCTTAAATACACTTTTATTGTGTGTATTAAACACATTTGGCTAGAAAACGGTCCCATATCTAGATCTGGAATAAAACACTGATTCAGTTTTTCAACATTTCGCGTCATTCATTCACACTATGCGTATTTTGAAATAAACAGCTGTCAAAACCACATCTCTACCTAACCTCTGTGCTCATACTCTCCAAAGAAATAATCCTGACAAACACAGTAAAATACTTACTATTCATGACAACAGACATACTACTTTAACCTCAGGTTAGATTTAACAATGAAATGGAAACTAATCTTGGGGAAAACACATGCAAACTAGAAACTTTGGATTCTTTCAAGGAACTATTTCAGCACCCTACGACCCGGAAGTACTTCCTGACTGGCCCGACACCTAAATGAGTCGAGACATTTGTCAAAAATAGTTATCGAATACATCTAACTGACCAATAAGGTTGACCGAATGGAAAATCAGATGCTTTTGCAAGGACCTATTATCTTTTCGGTACAATTCCTGCATGCAAAGAACCATTTCAAGGATTTTAAGACGCGTTATACAAAACTAGAAAAAATGCCAAAATAAATGAACCGTTTGGTAATTTCCATCAAGTAAAGTTTTCAAACATTGCCTTCTTCATACCAAACTAAAATATACACATAATGTGAGGTGTAGATATCAAAATCACTCATGCATGAAATTTCTTCATTTTTCATGGAGAAACAGACATTCTGTTAAATTCCAACAATTCTGAGGCACAAAATAGACCATAAGGCTGCTTTGGGGCACATTTACATGCACAATGTCCAATAAAATATACAGTTTGGCTATAAAATACCAGAAAAAAAGAGACAAAATTGAAGTAATGACTCAAAAGCTAAGCCTACCCCATACGCCTGTAGCAGTTTTAAAGGCAACTAATGTATTCAAGTCTTGGGCAAAAGCAAGACAAACTGAAATACACACCAGAATAGTATATATTTCAGTGGATTCTACCATTATCTCTAACAAAATACCAAATTAATGTGTTAAATTACAATTGTATGCCATTGCATAGTGATTTCATCTGAATTAATGAAGAAAAATGGGTGTGATTTACACCATGTTTAGCAAAAAACTAAAATAAATGCTGAATTCCACAAATTTCTGTATATTTCAGTTTCAGATTGTAAAACCCATCATCGCGTACAAAATTTACAGGTTCTCAGGCTTTCGATACAAAGTAAGACTCCTCCTAGAGTCGCGTCATGTCAAAATGTCAGTACCGATACATTTTCAGATTTTAGCCTCATACGGTACCTTAAAATAATAAAATTGCCATTTATTGTAGGAATTGTGACAGATCTATTACCTTTTGCCACTAATTCACTTAAAGACACTTGAGAGTCTACTTAAAGTGCTTTAGGGCCACTCTAAATCACTAGGACCCCAAAATTCCACCCTAAAACACACACATTCTATTTCAGTTGCAAAAAAACCATGTTCTGTTGTAAAATTCAAAAATTTAACATCAGCTTTTTTTTTTCACTCTGCTGCAAGCTTTCACAGGAAAAATCAACTGGATTTGGCCATTAATAAGAAAAATGCATTTTGTCCATCTAATGGTTTCAGACCGGTGAAAATCAGCCCATTCAACACAATGCAATATAGGCTATAACAACATTCGTTCGCTTAAATACACTTTTATTCTGTGTATTAAACACATTTGGCTAGCAAACGGTCCCATATCTGGAATAAAACACCGATTCAGTTTTTCAACATTTCGCGTCATTCATTCACACTATGCGTATTTTAAAATAAACATCTGTCAAAACCACATCTCTACCTAACCTCTGTGCTCATACTCTCCAAAGAAATAATCCTGACAAACACAGTAAAATACTTACTATTCATGACAACAGACATACTACTTTAACCTCAGGTTAGATTTAACAATGAAATGGAAACTAATCTTGGGAAAAACACATGCAAACTAGAAACTTTGGATTCTTTCAAGGAACTATTTCAGCACCCTACGACCCGGAAGTACTTCCTGACTGGTCTGACACCGTTTATGGTACATGGTATAGTAAACTGCCATCTTGGATACAGCCTGAGCTCCTGTGACTGAATTCAATCTGTAGCATTAATGGCTATGGCAGCCCATTATCATTCATTAAAGGCAATGTCACTTTTCTCTGGATCTAGAGATGGAGTGGCAATCATCAGATAATATTCACATGTTAATTTTAATCTGACGCAAATCCTGTTTTTGCAGTGTCATTAGTTCTGTCTCGTAACATAATGAACTGGCTTATATGTCTAATGCTGCCACACAATGTAGATCTTGACATAAGGAAGTAACAGCTAATTCCAGGAGACAGATTGGGACTACATATTATTTAGCAGATGCTTTTAAAGAAGGAAATAAGGATCCAATCTCATTCAAATCAGACCCTTTATCACGCTATGATACTCTACACTACAAGGATCTGACAACGCTCCATTGAAGGTCACATCAGATTGACCTTACGATTAGTCATCAGATTTCAGCCTACAAAATTGCTTGGTATAGACTGCTTCACTGCGAATGTCGCGTTTCAGTAAAATGCTGTGGAGCAGTCTACTCTCTGTAGTGAAAGAGACAATGTCCATAACTTTTAGCTTATTAAACACAAAATTATTGCAGTGACAAACATAATACACCAACCATTATTGAATATTTACAGGAAAAAAAAGAAAGAAAAGATTGTTTGACGGAATTTAACAGTGGTGCAATTTGTTTTACTGATTCTTGGGATTGAACCCACATTAAAATGACACTCGCAGGTCAACAGTCGAGTTCGCTATCAACTGAGCTAAGCAGGGCCAGATGTACTATGTCTTACTATTTAGAATACTAATGTCATAATAATTTCGGTGGAATATATATTTTCAAAACATACATGGCAACGCCCATGATTTTCTTCATATCTTGATATAAAACATGCCATTTAGTACATGTCTTTGAATGTATCGTGCAATCCACAGCAATAACACACGAATACTTTATCTTTATCGGATATAGATCTATGTGTTTTATGTGGATTTTCGTTTGTTCAGTTCACTTGAACGTCATCTGAAGTGCATATGAAATGCGCGATTTCATTGATTGAATTTAGTTGATCTTCTCATGAATATTGATTAGATGAAAGGTTGATCTGACGTGACCTACAAGGGAGTGTTGTCAGATCCTATAGCAGAGAGTATCAAAGGGTAATTAGGATATGATTTTAATGAGATTGTAAGGCCCCAAAAGGACACTAGAAGGGTGTTTCACAGAACATTTGGGCCACCTGCCTTGTGCTTATTAGTAGGTTAGAGTTTTGTGAAAAGGGGCATAACTCTGTAAAAACTGAAAGTCGGAGTTATTGGACCTGTTTAACTACATTCCATGAGGTAAGATGAAGATGTGTGTGAAGTTCCATGAACAATAACACTCGAATACTTTATCTTTATCGGATATAGTTCTATGTGTTTTATGTGGATTTTCGTTTGTTCAGTTCACTCGAACGTCATCTGAAGTGCATATGAAATGTGCGATTTCATTGACTGAATTTAGTTGATCTTCTCATGAATATTGATTAGATGAAAGGTCGATCTGATGTGACCTACAAGGGAGTGTTGTCAGATCCTATAGCAGAGAGTATCAAAGCGTAATTAGGATATGATTTTTATGAGATTGTATGGCCCCAAAAGGACACTAGAAGGGTGTTTCACGGAACACTTGTGTCACCTGCTTTGTGCTTATTAGTAGGTTAAAGTTTTGTGAAAAGGGGCATAACTCTGTAAAAACTGAAAGTCGGAGTTATTGGACCTATTTAACTACATTCCATGAGATAAGATAAAGATGTGTGTGAAGTTTCATGAACATAGATAAAATACTTTTTAAGTTATGGCCAAGGTTATGTTGCAGGTGACTACAGAAATGTTCAACATAATTATACAACCTATTCCTTTGTTTCTCTGATCTTTATATCAATTTCCTGTCTCATTGCTCCTAGTAAAGTACAATAATCAGCATATTAAGGGATTCAACACAACATTCTCATTTAACTACATATAAATAAAGAAGTTGATACATCAGTTTTGCACTGAACTCTGGGTATGTAGTTAATCACTTGGAGCCTAGGGCCCTATAGTCTATTCTGAACACAGCTGCAGTTAATGTCTCAGACTTGCAGCAGACATGGTATCACATCCATATACATTTGACTTACACTAAAACATGGCTTGGCTGGCCTGGCCTAAGATTAGTTGGTCCCTTGGGACTTATTTAGGTCAGACCAAAGGGTTATTGCTTCAAAACTGGGGTTAATGTTTGAGAATCCAAGTTCATTTATGTTGTTTCTGGATGGTCAGTCTGGCTCACATTAAGGTTAGCACATGTCTCATGGGACAATGCAGCTGTACTGATTATGTTAGGAACTGTGCACATTGTGAGGGTCATTCAGAAATTTAAATTGATAGTTATCATGTTGAAACAACACATTTTTGATTTAAGATGGTAAAATGAAACTGTTTATGTTATAATGAAAACTTGTTTTTATTAATGTGAAATAGCAAAAAATGCATGTATTAATGGAAACACATATAATTTCTGAATAAGTAACTTAATGCAAAAAGCACATATAACATTTAAAACATATCCTTTTTTGTTGTTGGCACAATAACACTAAATAACAAAATCTCCATTAAAACAATATGCAAATATAATAATTATTTACAGTTGAATATGTTCAGCTTATATGTTGATAGCGTATCCCACTACCCACCCTACCATCCAACATTTCCACCCTACCAAAATGGAACCACCCAATTACTCTTTCGACCATCCATCCACCTATCCATCAACCTACTACCCATTCAATTTTATTTTACCATCCATCCACCAACTCACCCTTCCAAAAACACTGTCATTCCATAACTTAATTTTTGAATCATATCATCAAATTAATCCATTGTTTTAAAATAATTTATGCTGTGACTAATTTATCATTCATACAAGCCTTTAATCAGTTTCAAACATTAATTCACTTTATTTTTTCATATTTAATACGAATATATCCTTAGTATTACTGTTTTACCATTTGCACACTGTTATGTTTCTTCATTTACATGTTTTTCATTATTAGTACCATTGACATCTCATAATCAGTTCTACTTCAATACCAATTATAGTTATTTAAGATTCAAACATTTTTGGGAATGCCCCTCATTGCGAAGACCCTGACTAAGGACATGACCTGTAACAATAACAATTTCAAGATCAGGCCAGGCCAATATGCCAGGCTAGTTAGGCCAAGCCATGTTTCAGTGTATGCCTTTACATTTTAATACTGACAACTTCTGTCATTCTTTCTAACAGACAAACATGACATCTGGTGATAATCAATGTTTTTCTAAAATAAACTAATAAATGTATTGTAATGACAGCACAAGATAACCCTGGTCTAAAATAACAAAATGATGGACGTAGTCTCTAGAAACAGTATACCTGTATGACAGGTGGTCACACATGGCAGTAGTCTCTAGACATCATATACCTGAATGACAGGTGGTCACACATGGTAGTAGTCTCTCTAGACACAGTATACCTGTATGACAGGTGGTCACACACGACAGTAGTCTCTAGAAATAGTATACTGTATGACAGGTGGTCACACATTACAGTAGTCTAGAGTGACAGGTGGGGTCACACATGACAGAAGTCTCTCTAGACACAGGTGGAAACACATGGCAGTAGTCTCTAGACACAGTATACCTGAATGACAGCTGGTCACACATGGTAGTAGTCTCTCTAGACACAGTATACCTGTATGACAGGTGGTCACACATGACAGTAGTCTCTCGAAATAGTATACTGTATGACAGGTGGTCACACATGGCAGTAGTCTCTAGACACAGTATACCTGTATGACAGGTTGTCACACATGGCAGTAATCTCTCTAGACATAGTACACCTGTATGACAGGTGGTCACACATGGCAGTAGTCTCTCTAAACATAGTATACCTGTATGACAGGTGGTCACACATGACAGTAGTCTTCAGACATAGTACACCTGTATGACAGGTGGTCACACATGGCAGTAGTCTCCCTAAACATAGTATACCTGTATGACAGGTGGTCATACATGGCAGTAGTCTCTAGACATAGTAAACCTGTATGACAGGTGGTCACACATCACAGTAGTCTCTCTAGACAAACTATACCTGTATGACAGGTGGTCACACATGACAGTAGTCTCTCTAGACACAGTATACATGTATGACAGGTGGACACACATGGCAGAAGTCTCTCTAGACATAGTATACATGTATGACAGGTGGTCACACATGGCAGTAGTCTCTATACATAGTATACTAGTACCTGTATGACAGGTTGTCACACATGGCAGTAGTTTCTAGACATAGTATACCTGTATGATAGGTTGTCACACATGGCAGTAGTTTCTAGACATAGTATACCTGTATGATAGGTTGTCACACATGGCAGTAGTTTCTAGACATAGTATACATGTATGACAGGTGGTCACACATGACAGTAGTCTCTAGACATAGTATACTAGTACCTGTATGACAGGTTTGTCACACATGACAGTAGTTTCTAGACATAGTATACCTGTATGATGGGTGGTCACAAATGGCAGTAGTTTCTAGACATAGTATACATGTTTGACAGGTGGTCACACATGACAGTAGTCTCTAGACATAGTATACTAGTACCTGTATGACAGATTGTCACACATGGCAGTAGTTTCTAGACATAGTATACCTGTATGATAGGTGGTCACACATGGCAGTAGTCTCTCTAGACACAGTATACCTGTATGACAGGTGGTCACACATCACAGTAGTCTCTCTAGACAAACTATACCTGTATGACAAATGGTCACAGATGACAGTAGTCTCTCTAGACACAGTATACCCATATGACAGGTGGTCACACATGGCAGTAGTCTCTCTAGACATAGTATACATGTATGACAGGGGTCACACATGGCAGTAATCTCTCTAGACATAGTACACCTGTATGACAGGTGGTCACACATGGCAGTAGTCTCTCTAAACATAGTATAACTGTATGACAGGTGGTCACACATGACAGTAGTCTCCAGACATAGTACACCTGTATGAAAGGTGGTCACACATGGCAGTAGTCTCTCTAGTCACAGTATACCTGTATGACAGGTGGTCATACATGGCAGTAGTCTCTAGACATAGTAAACCTGTATGACAGGTGGTCACACATCACAGTAGTCTCTCTAGACAAACTATACCTGTATGACAGGTGGTCACACATGAAAGTAGTCTCTCTAGACACAGTATACATGTATGACAGGTGGACACACATGGCAGTAGTCTCTCTAGACATAGTATACATGTATGACAGGTGGGCACACATGGCAGTAGTCTCTATACATAGTATACTAGTACCTGTATGACAGGTTGTCACACATGACAGTAGTTTCTAGACATAGTATACCTGTATGATAGGTGGTCACACATGACAGTAGTCTCTAGACATAGTATACTAGTACCTGTATGACAGGTTTGTCACACATGACAGTAGTTTCTAGACATAGTATACCTGTATGATAGGTGGTCACAAATGGCAGTAGTTTCTAGACATAGTATACATGTTTGACAGGTGGTCATACATGACAGTAGTCTCTAGACATAGTATACTAGTACCTGTATGACAGATTATCACACATGGCAGTAGTTTCTAGACATAGTATACCTGTATGATAGGTGGTCACACATGGCAGTAGTCTCTCTAGACACAGTATACCTGTATGACAGGTGGTCACACATCACAGTAGTCTCTCTAGACAAACTATACCTGTATGACAGGTGGTCACAGATGACAGTAGTCTCTCTAGACACAGTATACCCATATGACAGGTGGTCACACATGGCAGTAGTCTCTCTAGACATAGTATACATGTATGACAGGTGGTCACACATGGCAGTAGTCTCTAGACATAGTATACTAGTACCTGTATGACAGGTTGTCGCACATGGCAGTAGTTTCTAGACATAGTATACATGTATGACAGGTGGTCACACATGACAGTAGTCTCTAGACATAGTATACTAGTACCTGTATGACAGGTTTGTCACACATGACAGTAGTTTCTAGACATAGTATACCTGTATGATAGGTGGTCACAAATGGCAGTAGTTTCTAGACATAGTATACATGTATGACAGGTGGTCACACATGACAGTAGTTTCTAGACATAGTATACCTGTATGATAGGTGGTCACAAATGGCAGTAGTTTCTAGACATAGTATACTAGTACCTGTATGACAGGTTGTCGCACATGGCAGCAGTTTCTAGACATAGTATACATGTTTGACAGGTGGTCACACATGACAGTAGTCTCTAGACATAGTATACTAGTACCTGTATGACAGGTTGTCACACATGGCAGTAGTTTCTAGACATAGTATACCTGTGTGATAGGTGGTCACACATGGCAGTAGTTTCTAGACATAGTATACATGTATGACAGGTGGTCACACATGACAGTAGTCTCTAGACATAGTATACTAGTACCTGTATGACAGGTTGTCACACATGGCAGTAGTGTCTAGACATAGTATACATGTATGACAGGTGGTCACACATGACAGTAGTCTCTAGACATAGTATACTAGTACCTGTATGACAGGTTGTCACACATGGCAGTAGTTTCTAGACATAGTATACCTGTATGACAGGTTGTCACACATGGCAGTAGTTTCTAGACATAGTATACCTGTATGACAGGTGGTCACACATGACAGTAGTCTAGACATAGTATACTAGTACCTGTATGACAGGATGTCACACATGGCAGTAGTCTCTAGACACAGTATACCTATATGACAGGTGGTCACACATGACAGTAGTCTCTCTAGACATAGTATACCTGTATGACAAGTGGTCACACATGACAGTAGTCTCTCTAGACACAGTATACATGTATGACAGGTGGACACACATGGCAGTAGTCTCTCTAGACATAGTATACATGTATGACAGGTGGGCACACATGGCAGTAGTCTCTATACATAGTATACTAGTACCTGTATGACAGGTTGTCACACATGACAGTAGTTTCTAGACATAGTATACCTGTATGATAGGTTGTCACACATGGCAGTAGTTTCTAGACATAGTATACATGTATTACAGGTGGTCACACATGACAGTAGTCTCTAGACATAGTATACTAGTACCTGTATGACAGATTGTCACACATGGCAGTAGTTTCTAGACATAGTATACCTGTATGATAGGTGGTCACACATGGCAGTAGTCTCTCTAGACACAGTATACCTGTACGACAGGTGGTCACACATCACAGTAGTCTCTCTAGACAAACTATACCTGTATGACAAATGGTCACAGATGACAGTAGTCTCTCTAGACACAGTATACCCATATGACAGGTGGTCACACATGGCAGTAGTCTCTCTAGACATAGTATACATGTATGACAGGGGTCACACATGGCAGTAATCTCTCTAGACATAGTACACCTGTATGACAGGTGGTCACACATGGCAGTAGTCTCTCTAAACATAGTATAACTGTATGACAGGTGGTCACACATGACAGTAGTCTCCAGACATAGTACACCTGTATGAGTAGTCTCCAGACATAGTACACCTGTATGAAAGGTGGTCACACATGGCAGTAGTCTCTCTAGTCACAGTATACCTGTATGACAGGTGGTCATACATGGCAGTAGTCTCTAGACATAGTAAACCTGTATGACAGGTGGTCACACATCACAGTAGTCTCTCTAGACAAACTATACCTGTATGACAGGTGGTCACACATGACAGTAGTCTCTCTAGACACAGTATACATGTATGACAGGTGGACACACATGGCAGTAGTCTCTCTAGACATAGTATACATGTATGACAGGTGGGCACACATGGCAGTAGTCTCTATACATAGTATACTAGTGCCTGTATGACAGGTTGTCACACATGACAGTAGTTTTTAGACATAGTATACCTGTATGATAGGTGGTCACACATGACAGTAGTCTCTAGACATAGTATACTAGTACCTGTATGACAGGTTTGTCACACATGACAGTAGTTTCTAGACATAGTATACCTGTATGATAGGTGGTCACAAATGGCAGTAGTTTCTAGACATAGTATACATGTTTGACAGGTGGTCATACATGACAGTAGTCTCTAGACATAGTATACTAGTACCTGTATGACAGATTGTCACACATGGCAGTAGTTTCTAGACATAGTATACCTGTATGATAGGTGGTCACACATGGCAGTAGTCTCTCTAGACACAGTATACCTGTATGACAGGTGGTCACACATCACAGTAGTCTCTCTAGACAAACTATACCTGTATGACAGGTGGTCACAGATGACAGTAGTCTCTCTAGACACAGTATACCCATATGACAGGTGGTCACACATGGCAGTAGTCTCTCTAGACATAGTATACATGTATGACAGGTGGTCACACATGGCAGTAGTCTCTAGACATAGTATACTAGTACCTGTATGACAGGTTGTCGCACATGGCAGTAGTTTCTAGACATAGTATACATGTATGACAGGTGGTCACACATGACAGTAGTCTCTAGACATAGTATATTAGTACCTGTATGACAGGTTTGTCACACATGACAGTAGTTTCTAGACATAGTATACCTGTATGATAGGTGGTCACAAATGGCAGTAGTTTCTAGACATAGTATACATGTATGACAGGTGGTCACACATGACAGTAGTTTCTAGACATAGTATACCTGTATGATAGGTGGTCACAAATGGCAGTAGTTTCTAGACATAGTATACATGTTTGACAGGTGGTCACACATGGCAGTAGTCTCTAGACATAGTATACTAGTACCTGTATGACAGGTTGTCACACATGGCAGTAGTTTCTAGACATAGTATACCTGTATGACAGGTGGTCACACATGGCAGTAGTCTCTAGACATAGTATACTAGTACCTGTATGACAGGTTGTCACACATGGCAGTAGTTTCTAGACATAGTATACATGTATGACAGGTGGTCACGCATGACAGTAGTCTCTAGACATAGTATACTAGTACCTGTATGACAGGTTTGTCACACATGACAGTAGTTTCTAGACATAGTATACCTGTATGATAGGTGGTCACACATGGCAGTAGTTTCTAGACATAGTATACATGTTTGACAGGTGGTCACACATGACAGTAGTCTCTAGACATAGTATACTAGTACCTGTATGACAGGTTGTCACACATGGCAGTAATTTCTAGACATAGTATACCTCTGTGATAGGTGGTCACACATGGCAGTAGTTTCTAGACATAGTATACATGTATGACAGGTGGTCACACATGACAGTAGTCTCTAGACATAGTATACTAGTACCTGTATGACAGGTTGTCACACATGGCAGTAGTGTCTAGACATAGTATACATGTATGACAGGTGGTCACACATGACAGTAGTCTCTAGACATAGTATACTAGTACCTGTATGACAGGTTGTCACACATGGCAGTAGTTTCTAGACATAGTATACCTGTATGACAGGTTGTCACACATGGCAGTAGTTTCTAGACATAGTATACCTGTATGACAGGTGGTCACACATGACAGTAGTCTAGACATAGTATACTAGTACCTGTATGACAGGATGTCACACATGGCAGTAGTCTCTAGACACAGTATACCTATATGACAGGTGGTCACACATGACAGTAGTCTCTCTAGACATAGTATACCTGTATGACAAGTGGTCACACATGACAGTAGTCTCTCTAGACACAGTATACATGTATGACAGGTGGACACACATGGCAGTAGTCTCTCTAGACATAGTATACATGTATGACAGGTGGGCACACATGGCAGTAGTCTCTATACATAGTATACTAGTACCTGTATGATAGGTGGTCATACATGACAGTAGTCTCTAGACATAGTATACTAGTACCTGTATGACAGATTGTCACACATGGCAGTAGTTTCTAGACATAGTATACCTGTATGATAGGTGGTCACACATGGCAGTAGTTTCTAGACATAGTATACCTATATGACAGGTGGTCACACATGGCAGTAGTCTCTCTAGACACAGTATACCTGTATGACAGGTGGTCACACATCACAGTAGTCTCTCTAGACAAACTATACCTGTATGACAGGTGGTCACAGATGACAGTAGTCTCTCTAGACACAGTATACCCGTATGACAGGTGGTCACACATGGCAGTAGTCTCTCTAGACATAGTATACATGTATGACAGGTGGTCACACATGGCAGTAGTCTCTAGACATAGTATACTAGTACCTGTATGACAGGTTGTCGCACATGGCAGTAGTTTCTAGACATAGTATACATGTATGACAGGTGGTCACACATGACAGTAGTCTCTAGACATAGTATACTAGTACCTGTATGACAGGTTTGTCACACATGACAGTAGTTTCTAGACATAGTATACCTGTATAATAGGTTGTCACACATGGCAGTAGTTTCTAGACATAGTATACATGTATGACAGGTGGTCACGCATGACAGTAGTCTCTAGACATAGTATAATAGTACCTGTATGACAGGTTTGTCACACATGACAGTAGTTTCTAGACATAGTATACCTGTATGATAGGTGGTCACACATGGCAGTAGTTTCTAGACATAGTATACATGTTTGACAGGTGGTCACACATGACAGTAGTCTCTAGACATAGTATACTAGTACCTGTATGACAGGTTGTCACACATGGCAGTAGTTTCTAGACATAGTATACCTGTGTGATAGGTGGTCACACATGGCAGTAGTTTCTAGACATAGTATACATGTATGACAGGTGGTCACATATGACAGTAGTCTCTAGACATAGTATACTAGTACCTGTATGACAGGTTGTCACACATGGCAGTAGTGTCTAGACATAGTATACATGTATGACAGGTGGTCACACATGACAGTAGTCTCTAGACATAGTATACTAGTACCTGTATGACAGGTTGTCACACATGGCAGTAGTTTCTAGACATAGTATACCTGTATGATAGGTGATCACTCATGGCAGTAGTTTCTAGACATAGTATACCTGTATGACAGGTGGTCACACATGACAGTAGTCTAGACATAGTATACTAGTACCTGTATGACAGGATGTCACACATGGCAGTAGTCTCTAGACACAGTATACCTATATGACAGGTGGTCACACATGACAGTAGTCTCTCTAGACATAGTATACCTGTATGACAAGTGGTCACACATGACAGTAGTCTCTCTAGACACAGTATACCTGTATGATAGGTGGTCACACATGGCAGTAGTCTCTCTAGACACAGTATACCTGTATGACAGGTGTCACACATGACAGTAGTCTAGAGTGACAGATGGGATCACACATGACAGTAGTAGTTTCTGGACATAGTATACCTGTATGACAGGTGGTCACATATGGCAGTAGTCTCTAGACACAGTATACCTATATGACAGGTGGTCACACATGACAGTAGTCTCTCTAGACATAGTATACCTGTATGACAAGTGGTCACACATGACAGTAGTCTCTCTAGACACAGTATACCTGTATGATAGGTGGTCACACATGGCAGTAGTCTCTCTAGACACAGTATACCTGTATGACAGGTGTCACACATGACAGTAGTCTAGAGTGACAGATGGGGTCACACATGACAGTAGTAGTTTCTGGACATAGTATACCTGTATGACAGGTGGTCACATATGGCAGTAGTCTCTAGACATAGTATACCTATATGACAGGTGGTCATACATGGCAGTAGTCCCTAGACACAGTATACCTATATGACAGGTGGTCACACATGACAGTAGTCTCTCTAGACATAGTATACCTGTATGACAGGTGGTCACACATGGCAGTAGTCTCTCTAGACACAGTATACCTGTATGACAGGTGTCACACATGACAGTAGTCTAGAGTGACAGTTGGGGTCACACATGACAGTAGTCTCTCTAGACACAGTATACCTGTATGACAGGTGTCACACATGACAGTAGTCTAGAGTGACAGATGTGGTCACACATGACAGTAGTAGTTTCTGGACATAGTATACCTGTATGACAAGTGGTCACATATGGCAGTAGTCTCTAGACACAGTATACCTATATGACAGGTGGTCACACATGACAGTAGTCTCTCTAGACATAGTATACCTGTATGACAAGTGGTCACACATGACAGTAGTCTCTCTAGACACAGTATACCTGTATGATAGGTGGTCACACATGGCAGTAGTCTCTCTAGACACAGTATACCTGTATGACAGGTGTCACACATGACAGTAGTCTAGAGTGACAGATGGGGTCACACATGACAGTAGTAGTTTCTGGACATAGTATACCTGTATGACAGGTGGTCACATATGGCAGTAGTCTCTAGACATAGTATACCTATATGACAGGTGGTCACACATGGCAGTAGTCCCTAGACACAGTATACCTATATGACAGGTGGTCACACATGACAGTAGTCTCTCTAGACATAGTATACCTGTATGACAGGTGGTCACACATGGCAGTTGTCTCTCTAGACACAGTATACCTGTATGACAGGTGTCACACATGACAGTAGTCTAGAGTGACAGTTGGGGTCACACATGACAGTAGTCTCTCTAGACACAGTATACCTGTATGACAGGTGGTCTCACATGGCAGTAGTCTCTCTAGACACAGTATAACTGTATGACAGGTGGTCTCACATGACAGTAGTCTAGAGTGACAGATGGGGTCACACATGGCGGTAGTCTCTCTAGACATAGTATACCTGTATAACAGGTGGTCTCACATGGCAGTAGTCTCTCTAGACACAGTATACCTGTATGACAGGTGGTCTCACATGACAGTAGTCTAGAGTGACAGATGGGGTCACACATGGCGGTAGTCTCTCTAGACACAGTATACCTGTATGACAGATGTCACACATGACAGTAGTCTAGAGTGACAGTTGGGGTCACACATGACAGTAGTCTCTCTAGACACAGTATACCTGTATAACAGGTGGTCTCACATGGCAGTAGTCTCTCTAGACACAGTATACCTGTATGACAGGTGGTCTCACATGACAGTAGTCTAGAGTGACAGATGGGGTCACACATGGCGGTAGTTTCTCTAGACATAGTATACCTGTATGACAGGTGGTCACACATGACAGTAGTCTAGAGTGACAGGTGGGGTCACTCATGGCAGTTATCTCTAGACACAGTATACATATATGACAGGCGGTCACACATGACAGTAGTCTCTAGATACAGTATACCTGTATGACAGGGGTCACACATGGCAGTAATCTCTGTAGATGCAGTATACCTGTATGACAGATGGTCACACATGGCAGTAATCTCTCTAGAGGCAGTATACCTGTATTCCAGGTGGTCTCTTACAGTATCTCTCTAGACCTACTTTTAATACATGTTCAAACAAATCCTTTTGGATACTTGACAGAAACTCCTTCATATTTTTCCTGCTTTATCTGACTATCATTTAAATCTGTTAATACTATAACTGTCAGTTTCTTGCATTTTATCATGAACAGCAGCAAATAGCACAGAGTGCAACAAACTCTTCCTAAATATCAAAATCATTTTACATACCCCAGACTTGCACAATAAACAAATGTTAGATTACAGGTCTGGTATCTAGGAACTAGAACTGTAGCAGATCTAGGAACATTTAACTCCATAAGCAATTAATCAACATCTTGTGTGTGGGTTTCTATGTCCAGAATGTAATTATTATTTATATTTGATGTGCCCACAGCTGAACATATGTCACTACATTTTTAATGAGTTTATATCTTCTCATGAGTCCAACTATAAAAAGAATTTGGTTGGTAATGCTATCTACTAACTTTTAAAGGGACACACGGCAATCTTGAAGTGTTTATCAAACAATAAAATTAGTGACTCGGTTTATTTATCCAGTATCATTATAAATTTAAACCTGCTTGCATATAATTAAATAAAATGTTGAGTTTTCATTTCTTTGTCTTATTCTACCATAAGTTTAAATATTATTGGTTTAATATTGTCAACAGTTAATAATATGCAAAAACAATTTGCTTTAATACTACTGGTACTCTTATAATTGATATTAATGATTGAACAAAAAGTTATGTAGAAAAATTAATGGGATGCTGTGTTTTTAAAAAAAATATCAAGATTGCTGTGTGTCCCTTTAATATGACCTTACTTGAAAGTCTGTATTCCAAATGTTTGGAAGGGTTGCAGAAAATTGTTTTAACACTTTACCGGCTACATATATATAATGGACTGTTCTTTCTTTGAATTAAGACCATACCATTTAAGTGACAAGGGGGTGTTTTGGGGGAAATTACTGATCAGCAGCCAGACATTGTAAACCCTGATCAGCCTGCGAGTTAGATTTCTATGGTTCTTTAATGTGCTCGGAGAATAGACCGATACACGGGACCGGCCGGTTTACATCCCCATCCGACGGACGAGACATTTCACTTGAATGTAGCACATTATATTTAACAAATAGATAAAATAACAGTTAAACAAAACAGTTGACTGCATGTTCATAGAGATACTTAACACACAACTAGCAAATGTTTTTGTTTATATACAATCAAACACAGTCAAGGCAGTAGTCATTGCAAATAATGACAGTTATCTGTACTTATATATAAGTTATATAGGCATACTTATATTTGCGTATATTGAAAATGCAATTTATACCAAACAAAATGTTAATCAGCCAACACTTGACCATCTGTCAGAGTTGTTGTATTAGTCCTTGTCCTTGTACAGTCCTCGTTACAATTAACTTGTTCTGAAAATAATGATAAATTAAGCTTTTAAATTTTATTTGATAAACATATTCATACAAAATAAGTGTATATAATAGAATTGTGAAGCCATTAACGTATTAATGAACATAATTATGAAAGAAGTAAAAAATCAAAACCAAGTCGGTGCGATTACAGTTACTCTGCCTGTGATTTGTATAGGAAATATCGGGAATAGAGAAGCTATATCTACTCTTTTGCTCTACTGCGAAATATCTACCACTACTGCGAAATATCTACCACTTACTGCGAAATATCTCCCACTACTGCGAAATATCTACCACTGCTTGCGAAATATCTCCCACTACTGCGAAATATCTCCCAGTACACAGAACATTGCTCAGCCCTTTTCCATCAGTGGCGGGAAAAGCCGAATGACTTTCCGATTATTTTATGAACGTCTCGTCAGATTCCGTCACCAGGGAATATCGATTATGGAAAGTAAAGAAGAGTTTCGGTTGGTCTGACCTACTTGTTTTGTTTGTATTACGTAACGTCATCTTGGATTTCAGTGCAAACTGGCAGAAACAAGCATGAACCATTAGAAATATTAATAAAATATCATTTTAATTTATGTAATATATAGTTTAATAACCAGTGTTTTTGATATGCAGGAAATATCTATGAGAACTCTATGGTATCTCAAAAACAATGGTTATTAACTCTATTTATATCACGGTCAAAACTGAACTCGGGAGATATATCCCGTATCTCAAAAACACTGGTTATTTATACTCTATTTATACCAGTTGAATAATTGAATTGAATTGAATGTTTTTTAAACTGTTCATCAACACAGTATAGGTTATTTAGAGCTGCCCCAGAGAGAGGGGAAGGATACCATAAAGCAACACCTATGTCTCCTTGTTTCTTCGAAAAGGCGGAAAAAAAAATGCATACAAGTGATATCTCCCTCTGTGACACCAAATCTCACAGAATTTCGTCTTTTTAGAAGTGGAAAATCTATGAGATTTGGAAATCTCACAGAAAAAATGTTAAACGAAAACCAAATTAAAACCTGTTATATGATATTTCCTATTTTATTTTATCTTCAAATGCTTTAAAAAGCCTTAAATATATGGAAATATTTGATTGAACCTCACTTATAACTGATTTTGATAGAATCTCCCAGATTTTGGACAAATCTCCCTTAAAACATTCTTAAAACCTCCCAGATTACGGCTTCAAAAGTATCACGGGACTCCATCAATTGTCTGTATCACATGTATAAACCTTTAATCATCAGGCCTCCATCAATTGTCTGTATAGTATATAATCATCGGGCCTCCATCAATTGTCTGTATAGTATATAATCATCAGGCATCCATCAGTTGTCTGTATCACATGTATGAACCTTTAATCATCGGGCCTCCATCAATTGTCTGTATAGTATATAATCATCAGGCATCCATCAATTATATGTATAGTATATAATCATCGGGCCTCAATCAATTGTCTGTATAGTATATAATCATCGGGTCTCTATCACTTATCTGTTACTAGTATACAATCATCGGGCCTCCATCAATTGTCTGTATAGTATATAATCATCGGGCCTCATCAATTGTCTGTATAGTATATAATCATCGGGCCTCCATCAATTGTCTGTATAGTTTATAATCATCGGGCCTAACTCAATTGTCTGTATAGTATATAATCATTAGGCCTAAATCAATTGTTTGTATAGTATATAATCATCGGGCTTCAATCAATTGTCTGTATAGTATATAATCATTGGGCCTCAATCAATTGTCTGTATAGTATATAATCATGAGGCCTCAATCAATTGTCTGTATAGTATATAATTATCGGACCTCAATCAATTGTCTGTATAGTATATAACCATCGGGCCTCAATCAATTGTCTGTATATTATATAATCATTGGGCCTCAATCAATTGTCTGTATAGTATATAATCATGAGGCCTCAATCAATTGTCTGTATAGTATATAATTATCGGACCTCAATCAATTGTCTGTATAGTATATAATCATTGGGCTTCAATCAATTGTCTGTATAGTTTATAATCATGAGGCCTCAATCAATTGTCTGTATAGTATATAATCATCGGGCTTCAATCAATTGCCTGTATAGTATATAATCATGAGGCCTCAATCAATTGTCTGTATAGTATATAATTATCGGACCTCAATCAATTGTCTGTATAGTATATGATCATCGGGCCTCCATCAGTTGTCTGTATAGTACATAATCATCGGGCCTCCATCAATTGTCTGTATAGTATATAATCATCGGGCTCCATCAATTGTCTGTATAGTATATAATCATCGGGCCTCAATCAATTGTCTGTATAGTATATAACCATCGGGCCTCAATCAATTGTCTGTATATTATATAATCATTGGGCCTCAATCAATTGTCTGTATAGTATATAATCATGAGGCCTCAATCAATTGTCTGTATAGTATATAATTATCGGACCTCAATCAATTGTCTGTATAGTATATAATCATCGGGCTCCATCAATTGTCAGTATAGTATATAATCATCGGGCTTCAATCAATTGTCTGTATAGTATATAATCATCGGGCTCCATCAATTGTCAGTATAGTATATACTCATCGGGCTTCAATCAATTGTCTGAATAGTATATAATCATCGGACCTCCATCAGTTGTCTGTTTAGTATATAATCATCGGGCCTCAATCAATTGTCTGTATAGTATATAATCATCGGGCTCCATCAATTGTCAGTATAGTATATAATCATCGGGCTTCAATCAATTGTCTGTATAGTATATAATCATCAGGCCTAAATCAATTGTCAGTATAGTATATAATCATCGGGCTCCATCAGTTGTCTGTATAGTATATAATCATCAGGCCTAAATAAATTGTCTGTATAGTATATAATCATCGGGCTCCATCAATTGTCTGTATAGTATATAATCATCGGGCTCCATCAATTGTCAGTATAGTATATACTCATCGGGCTTCAATCAATTGTCTGAATAGTATATAATCATCGGACCTCCATCAGTTGTCTGTTTAGTATATAATCATCGGGCCTCAATCAATTGTCTGTATAGTATATAATCATCAGGCCTAAATCAATTGTCTGTATAGTATATAATCATCAGGCCTAAATCAATTGTCAGTATAGTATATAATCATCAGGCTCCATCAATTGTCTGTATAGTATATAATCATCAGGCTCCATCAGTTGTCTGTATAGTATATAATCATCAGGCCTAAATCAATTGTCTGTGTAGTATATAATCATCGGGCTTCAATCAATTGTCTCTATAGTATATAATCATCGGGCCTCCATCAGTTGTCTGTATAGTATATAATCATCGGGCCTCCATCAATTGTCTCTATAGTATATAATCATCGGGCCTCCATCAGTTGTCTGTAAAGTATATAATCATCGGGCCTCCATCAGTTGTCTGTATAGTATATAATCATCAGGCCTAAATCAATTGTCTGTATAGTATATAATCATCGGGCTTCAATCAATTGTCTGTATAGTATATAATCATCGGGCCTCCATCAGTTGTCTGTATAGTATATAATCATCGGGCCTCCATCAGTTGTCTGTATAGTATATAATCATCAGGCCTAAATCAATTGTCTGTATAGTATATAATCATCGGGCTCCATCAATTGTCAGTATAGTATATAACCATCGGGCCTCAATCAATTGTCTGTATAGTATATAATCATTGGGCCTCAATCAATTGTCAGTATAGTATATAATCATGAGGCCTCAATCAATTGTCTGTATAGTATATAATCATCGGGCCTCAATCAATTGTCTGTATAGTATATAATCATCGGGCTCCATCAATTGTCAGTATAGTATATAACCATCGGGCCTCAATCAATTGTCTGTATAGTATATAATCATCGGGCCTCCATCAATTGTCTGTATAGTATATAATCATCGGGCCTCTATCAATTGTCTGTATAGTATATAATCATCGGGCTTCAATCAATTGTCTCTATAGTATATAATCATCGGGCCTCCATCAATTGTCTGTATAGTATATGATCATCGGGCCTCCATCAGTTGTCTGTATAGTACATAATCATCGGGCTTCCATCAATTGTCTGTATAGTATATAATCATCGGGCCTCAATCAGTTGTTTGTAAAGTATATAATCATCAGGCCTAAATCAATTGTCTGTATAGTATATAATCATCGGGCTCCATCAATTGTCAGTATAGTATATAACCATCGGGCCTCAATTGTCTGTATAGTATATAATCATCAGGCCTCTATCAATTGTCTGTATAGTATATAATCATCGGGCTTCAATCAATTGTCTGTATAGTATATAATCATCGGGCCTCCATCAATTGTCTGTATAGTATATAATCATCGGGCCTCCATCAATTGTCTGTATAGTATATAATCATCGGGCCTCCATCAATTGTCTGTATAGTATATAATCATCGGGCATCAATCAACTGTCTGTATAGCATATAATCTAAGCAGTAAATAAGCACACTTCTCAAGTATGATAGTAGGATCAATACTGCAGTGTGCACATTTTGATCCATTGCACCTTTTTTTATATAAATTTTGGATACAGGTATATATATCTTGTAAGATGTATACTATTCTTTAAACATGTATACTATTCATGTATACTATTCTTTACACATGTATACTATACTTTACACATGTATACTATTCTTTACACATATATACTATTCATGTATACTATTCTTTACAGATGTATACTATTCTTTACACATGTATACTATTCTTTACAGATGTATATTCTTAACAGATGTATACTATTCTTTACACATGTATACTATTCTTTACAGATGTATATTCTTAACAGATGTATACTATTCTTTACACATGTATACTATTCTTTACACATGTATACTATTCATGTATACTATTCTTTACACATGTATACTATACTTTACACATGTATACTATTCTTAACAGATGTATACTATTCTTTACACATGTATACTATTCATGTATACTATTCTTTACAGATGTATACTATTCTTTACACATGTATACTATTCATGTATACTATTCTTTACACATGTATACTATACTTTACACATGTATACTATTCTTTACACATGTATACTATTCTTTACACATGTATACTATTCATGTATACTATTCTTTACACATGTATACTATACTTTACACATGTATACTATTCTTTACACATATATACTATTCATGTATACTATTCTTTACAGATGTATACTATTCTTTACACATGTATACTATTCTTTACAGATGTATATTCTTAACAGATGTATACTATTCTTTACACATGTATACTATTCTTTACAGATGTATATTCTTAACAGATGTATACTATTCTTTACACATGTATACTATTCTTTACACATGTATACTATTCATGTATACTATTCTTTACACATGTATACTATACTTTACACATGTATACTATTCTTAACAGATGTATACTATTCTTTACACATGTATACTATTCATGTATACTATTCTTTACAGATGTATACTATTCTTTACACATGTATACTATTCATGTATACTATTCTTTACACATGTATACTATACTTTACACATGTATACTATTCTTTACACATGTATACTATTCTTTACACATGTATACTATTCATGTATACTATTCATGTATACTATACTTTACACATGTATACTATTCTTAACAGATGTATACTATTCTTTACACATGTATACTATTCATGTATACTATACTTTACACATGTATACTATTCTTTACACATGTATACTATTCTTTACAGATGTATACTATTCTTTACACATGTATACTATTCTTAACAGATGTATACTATTCATGTATACTATTCTTTACAGATGTATACTATTCTTTACACATGTATACTATTCATGTATACTATTCTTTACAGATGTATACTATACTTTACACATGTATACTATTCTTAACAGATGTATACTATTCATGTATACTATTCTTTACACATGTATACTATTCTTTACACATGTATACTATTCATGTATACTATTCTTTACACATGTATACTATTCATGTATACTATTCTTTACACATGTATACTATTCATGTATACTATTCTTTACAGATGTATACTATTCTTTACACATGTATACTATTCATGTATACTATTCTTTACACATCTATACTATACTTTACACATGTATACTATTCTTAACAGATGTATACTATTCTTTACACATGTATACTATTCATGTATACTATTCTTTACACATGTATACTATACTTTACACATGTATACTATTCTTAACAGATGTATACTATTCTTTACACATGTATACTATTCATGTATACTATTCTTTACAGATGTATACTATTCTTTACACATGTATACTATTCATGTATACTATTCATGTATACTATTCTTAACAGATGTATACTATTCTTTACACATGTATACTATTCATGTATACTATTCTTTACAGATGTATACTATACTTTACACATGTATACTATTCTTAACAGATGTATACTATTCTTTACACATGTATACTATTCTTTACACATGTATACTATTCATGTATACTATTCTTTACACATGTATACTATTCATGTATACTATTCTTTACAGATGTATACTATACTTTACACATGTATACTATTCTTTACAGATGTATACTATTCTTTACACATGTATACTATTCATGTATACTATTCTTTACACATGTATACTATTCTTTACACATGTATACTATTCATGTATACTATTCTTTACACATGTATACTATTCATATTCATGTATACTATACTTTACACATGTATACTATTCTTTACACATGTATACTATTCTTTACACATGTATACTATACTTTACACATGTATACTATTCGTGTATACTATTCTTTACACATGTATACTATTCATGTATACTATACTTTACACATGTATACTATACTTTACACATGTATACTATTCTTTACACATGTATACTATACTTTACACATGTATACTATTCATGTATACTATTCTTTACACATGTATACTATTCTTTACACATGTATACTATTCTTTACAGATGTATATTCTTAACAGATGTATACTATTCTTTACACATGTATACTATTCATGTATACTATTCTTTACAGATGTATACTATTCTTTACACATGTATACTATTCTTTACACATGTATACTATTCATGTATACTATTCTTTACAGATGTATACTATACTTTACACATGTATACTATTCTTTACAGATGTATATTCTTAACAGATGTATATTATTCTTTACACATGTATTCTTTATTGTATATATATTTAACTTTTAAATAGTTCTAACCATTAGTGTAATGTTAAAACAACATAAACAAATATTCCCAATGCAGTAGATGCCCATTATACTACCAGGAATGTAATACTCTAACGTCTAGTTTTAGCTCATTGGCTGGCATGCTAGGTGATTTAATTGACCTCATGCTGACCAACAAGCTGATTATCATGTAACTTGAGCTGAGTAGAAAGTACTAGAGATTTTGGGACAGTCTATAAACTGAAAAGGTGGAAGGACTATAAACCTTATAACTACAGACACACACACTTTTTCTTGTAAAAGTTGGACTGGTATCAGTCTATAAATTAGACTATAAATAATAAATTTAGACAAATTAAAAAATAAAATAATACTCTCATAATTTTTTTTTATTTCAAGCTCTGTTTCTTTCCATGGCTGACTTTATAATGTTGAGATAAGACTATACAAGTTATGTGGAGATATTTGCCTCTTTCAGTGCTAAGGAATTCTATAATGATAGATCATAAATATTAAGGTAAAGTATGTTCTGTTTCTTTTCAACTCACACTTGAATAAATCCAAAATTAATTTGATATCATTCTGTTAAAGTCTCATCATTTCTCTGATTCTCAAGTGACCAAGGTATTGATTTTCACACATGTTCATCAGTTAACAAGTAAAGATTAAATTATCATGAGACCTTTCAACAATAATTTAACAAGTATGAATCAAGATCTCCAATAGATGTTGGAGATTTTATTTAGGATAACAGTTATCCTGGAGCTGTTTCCAACTCAGGTTTACTGATTCTTTACCCCATTTATTCTGTTTTGGTAGGTACAGAGGCGAAGAATTCAGACAGCTGTGGCGTCCATAATATTGTGGTCGTAGGAGTATGTTTTGCAACATTTTGGTATGCTGAATTGTATTATGCACATATGCCAGTATTTAGTGTGTTGATAGGTGTTTGATTTTGTTACGCATATACTTATGGCCGTATTTAGTATATTGGTTGGTGTTTGATTATAATTATGCACATATACAGGTAGAGTCAAGAACACCTGTTTTTGGTTGCCATTTATGTTTTAGAAGTTGGCTCCACCACTGACACAGGTTGGCTTACCCCCAATATTCAAATCTCTGTGAAAAATGAAACTGTACACCCTGTTGTGATGTTGTTGGCTTTATCTACCATATAATCTACCGCATTATCTACTGTATAATCACTTATAAACGCACCCGGGGGCGTTACATTTTAGAAAAGGGGGGCATTTTTATTGGCATTATCTACCGTATAAACCCTTATAAACGCCCCCGGGGTGTAACATATTTGAAAACGGGGGCGTTTATTTCAGACCAAAAATACATAATTTAACTTTTATATCATTTTTTAGTTAATGATTTTCTTTATCAAGAAAACCAAGTTCGCATGTCAGTCAGTCAATTAATGCATCGGTTTTTAAGTTTTCTAGTGATTTTGTGTGTTCCATTGTGAATGAAACAGATTAATTTGCATCTTTTGGTAAGTTTTAAAAAAAATATTTCTGAAAAAAAGGGGTGGGGGCATTTATTAGAGGAAGGGCATTTATTAGGGATTATACGGTAAGTCCTACACAACTATTGGCAAATTAACACAAATGTCAACAGAGTTAATTGAAAGTTCAAAGTGTTGTGCCACAGATTACCTGAAGGATCTCACCTGTTGGTATCAGATTTCGACTACAGATAAACAATGGAGAATTGCACATATTGAATGTTGGGTAAATTACAGGTATTTACTATACATAAGTATATTCATCTCTTTGCTTGGCTGCTAAATACCCAACTGGTAAGTCATTCAAAAACTCCCAGACAAACAGACGTTTTACCAGAATAATTATTTTTATAAAGATTAGTTCCTGGGCTTAATCTGTTAATAGCACGCATCAAGATTGCTAAAAATTGTAAAAATAGATTTCACTCCTACAAATGTGTATGATTTGTCAGAAAACAGATCGGGAAGCTATTGAATTTGATTGTGCTTCTTCTGTTCAATGGCATGACATTATTTTTGAGAAATTTCTTATTGTGTGATGTCAATGTTGCTATGTGCTATTGATAACAGGATGTGGTCTGCCGATATTTTCAACTGGATACATACCTTCTGAACGCTAATGAGCCAAACGTTAACGAACAACAGAGGAGTTGGTATCACATAAGCTATATATTGGCCTCTGACTAGTGGAGCTAAAAAAAGTGGCGACTTAAAATTTGTTACAATAAAAGCAACCCAAGACAAAACTTTACTAAATATATATATATACATATAGAAAGATTTTATCAAGTATATACCCGGTACATGTGTAACCGAATTTTCAGTGCTCAGTCGTTGGCCAGAGAGGGCCCTGCTGATGTTGTTTGGGGCAATTTTATTACACAACATCGCACGTAACATCATTTAATTTTTGACGCTGTCGTGACGTTGAGGGTGTTACCCATAATAAACTGACATGAGAAATCAGCGATCATAAATGTTTTTCGGTATGCCATCATGTCAGTTTTGTTAAAGAAGCTTTACTCCAGACCATTTTATGGACATCTTTGAGAAAAGTCTTGTGAGAGGTCTGGATGATCGAGACTAGTGCTTTTATTGCATGGCAATTATACTAAACATGACAAAATTCACATAATGGCTATTATATGTGTAACAGAACTCGATTATGCATGTCTTAACTGGCCATGACTGTTAGCCTTATATAATACAGACCCTGTTGCATTCAAGTACCGAATGAATGCAGAACGAATGCTGAATGAACGGAAAATGAACGCAGAATGAATGCAGAACGGACGCAAAATGAACGATGTACGATCTATATTTTATATCTATATATTAAAAATGGATTTGTGTTTGTTTCGTTCTAATGATACAAATTAATGTTCTTTCATCTACATCATGATTATCATGTTTTTAGAAACTACAAACAAGAGGCCCAAGAGGGCCTGTATTGCTCTACTTCTATATGGAGTCTTTGATGGAGAACATGACAACAACATGCGCAACTTCGTAGAGCTAAAAATGAAGTTTATTGTATATTTAATAAGGACGTACACACGTCACATTGAAACTAATGCTGCATATAATCTGGGACGAAATTTAATATAAGTCCTGGCGTAATACAACATGCATTTTGATGCTGCAGTCAAAATGATGTCACGTCATAGTCAGTTATGACGTTTGGCACCATCTATCGATCAAACATTTTAATGAACAACAAGTCCAGATGCTGAGCGCTAGTGCTGATCAGAGTCAGCTTGAGTGTTTCTGGATGATAGAGACTATAAAAGCACATGGGAAAACATAAATTGATGTTTATTGTAACAATAACAGTGAACCAAATTATTTTTGTATGTTAGTATGGGGTTTATAAGGTTACTTATATAACAATCTTTCAGTCATGTCACATCAGAGTTTACTTAAAGCAATAAGCACAGTGCTGAGCTTTATAGTGCTGCCACACACTGGCATACCACACCACAGACGCATGGCATGATCCCACACCACAGACGCATGGCATGATCCCACACCACAGACGCATGGCAGGATCCCACACCACAGACGCATGGCATGATCCCACACCACAGACGCATGGCATGATCCCACACCACAGACGCATGGCATGATCCCACACCACAGACGCATAGCATGATCCCACACCACAGACGCATGGCATGATCCCACACCACAGACGCATGGCATGATCCCACACCACAGACGCATGGCATGATCCCACACCACAGACACATGGCATGATCCCACACCACAGACGCATGGCATGATCCCACACCACAGACGCATGGCATGATCCCACACCACAGACACATGGCATGATCCCACACCACAGACGCATGGCATGATCCCACACCACAGACGCATGGCATGATCCCACACCACAGACGCATGGCATGATCCCACACCTTATACTGACATTGGGCCAAACCATTCCAATAACTACTGCTACATACGAGGGCTGTTCAAATAATGTGGACTTTTTCGATACCGCACTCATTTATGGATGCAAACTTTTAAGATTTGTACATGTTGTAATCCAAATCATAAGAAATCAAAACAAAAGATCGATACCATGTCTAGTTACGTTACAATGAATGATATAATAGGGCGAGAAATCCATCTACGGAGCAGTCCAAAATGTGACGTCTTTATTTCATAAGTGCATTTCGGGCATGGCTAAATAAAAGGAAAATCGTTGGCAAAAATACACAAAACTAAAGTAGCATTGTCACTGGTATTATAAAATTACAATTGAACACTTCCTTGCTTTTAAGATGAACTTGACAATGTCAGGAAAAATCACGGAGTACTAAAATGTTAATAGAATATTCAATAATATGAACATTTAATAAAACAAAACTATTAATAAAAAAATGAAATACAAAAACATAATATTTTTATTATCTTACATATTTTCTTCAAAATATATATGTTAATAAATTAAGAATACCGATATATGTTCAATAAACATGTCTTTTGGAATGACTATGCTATTTTTTTTCTAAATATGTTGAATATGTATGCTAAATTCGATCGAATTTCCGAAGCTCTTATATACTTATAAAACATGATTATCCAACAATGATGTAAAATATTTGTTTAATAAATGCAAACCATTAATAATACAAAAATCTAATTAAATAACTATTGCGTTTGTTATTTCTAGCTTTTTTCATCATTTGTAACGTTAGGTTGTTGTTGGTTTTCAAGGCGACGCCATAGCACACAAATGACGTGCTCCATGGCGGCTACAGTGAGATTGTATAGATTCGTGATTCTTGAACTCTGTTTCAATTAATTTTATAATATTTACTGATATGAAAGTGAATATATAAATCTTTTAATAATTGCCATATAATTTAATTTACTTAATTTATAAAAGTGCTATTAAAAAAATGTTTACTGAAAAAATGTTTACTGAAAAAATGTGGTAACCTGTTTAAAATTACTTATTAAATGTTTTAATTTTACAATATGCAAATTTTTTAAGCAGAAATTAAGGTTTTATTTCATACCCCAGCCAACCCCAATTTTCGCTTTTTGGAGAAGGGGTTGGATGGAGTATAAAAGTTAATACTCGGACCACGTAATGACCAACAAAAACATATGTGGTATAAGTGAATTGTATCCAGGGCACATGTGAATTAACCAAGATACAAACATGTGCTTACAATAGCATTTGGATTATAGGCAATTTATTTCATGAGCAATAAAGACAATATAGAGAGAATAACTAACCCTCAAATTCTGTTTCTGGTTTCTATAGATTTCTTTTGGGAAACAAATTAACATTAATTCATCATCCCCACCAAAACACATTATTCAATAACTTCTTTCGATATTTAAAACAAAGTTTCATGTCCTTAAGTCAATTACAAATTGACCTAACGCATGGTGTTTTTTTTTATTTATTTAAAATATTTTTTAGACAAAATAAAAAAGAAGTGAAATTTAATGTCCTTCGTATTAATAAATCACATAGCGTATATACATTTACGTTTCAAAACCATCAGAATTTTCCTTTCTTACAAGGCAAATAATATAATGAGTGGACACTAAGTAGGTAATCTCGATGTTTTAAAACTCGCGGCATCCCGTTAGTTTTCTCCATAACTAGCGTCTGTTCCATCATTAATATTAATTAAAGAATAGCATAAAACAAGCTTGTTTTGCATATAATTAACAGTTGACTATATTGCACCAGTTATATATTTAAACCTATTTAAACTCAACATTTTATTTAATTATATGCAAGCAGGTTTAAAGTCAAAATGGTACTGGATTAATAAATTGAGACACTAATTTTAACGCTTGATAAAAGCTTCAATATTGCTTTGTGTCCCTTTAATTTATACAATCCAGTACTGTTAACACAAACTGTAAAGAAGCTTGCTATCTATTGTAATGTAACCAGTCTGTGGAAGACACCATCATCTATTGTAATGTAACCAGTCTGTGGAAGACACCATCAGCAAAGTCTGCATCAGTTTATCTATTTGTACCACCATTATTAATATTAGGTCTGACAATCATCAGTTTCGCAGATGCTGATGCCCTCAAGTGCTAGTTGAACATCTCTCATCAACACTGATTTTATACCAGTTCATATATAGGTCAGGAACATACATTAGCATATAGCATGGCCAACAGCTATATAGTAGACTGGGTCAACTATTGTAGTTCTGTCAGTTAGTTTGTTCGTTTTGTTGGTGTTTTACGTAATTTTCAACACATGTAAGGTTATATATGACGATCAATTTTTTTATAATTTTTTTTTCTTGGAGACAGATCGGCCACATTTCCTGGTTAGAACCAGTACTGTCCTCTCCCCGCCATCAGCAAGAATTGCCACTTCCTCACTTACAAGTTGAGATCCCAGTGGGATCTGAACTCGCGATGTTGAGAGGCGAGAAGGTTTACAACGTCATTAACCCCTCAGCCACGGAGACGCTTAGTTCTGTCAAGTCAAGTAATATTTATTTAAAGTCAGTTTTACAACAAAGTAAGACAAGTTCATATGAGCTTTGTAACCCGACTAACATGGTTACAAGCGAACTGACATTATGCAAACGAAGTATATATCATACAAACTATTGAATGAATGAATGAATGAATGGTGTTTTACGGCACGTCGACACATAAGTAGGTCATATTGTGCGCAAAAACCAACGAATGAATGAATGGTGTTTTACGGCACGTCGACACATAAACAGGTCATATTGTGCGCAAAAACCAACGAAAGATGAATGAATGGTGTTTTACGGCACATCGACTAATAAATAGGTCATGTTGTGCGCAAAAACTGATGAAAGATGAAGAAATGAAGTAGTAATTAAAAATTCATGTAAATATATAAAGATAAAACTATTTACAAATAAGGGATGATATAGTAGTGATATAAATTATATATGTAAATCAAAAAATGCCCGTTAATGGGTATATAAATAAGTAAATATATATAAGAACATATTATAACGATTTATATATTCTGACAAACTATTGAAGCATTAACACATATCAAATGCAGTATTACAACAGATGTTATGACAATGTTAATACATCATATATTTTATACTCTTTGTATAAGAACTAATAATGCAATATTTAACCTACAACTTCCAGTGAAGGTGTTAAATACCACCGTTAAATTCTAAGTCAAACAAAGGGACATAATTCTGTAGTAAATTAGGCAATCAACAATGGGTGATGTACAGGGACATATGGTGTCAGACCAGTCAGGAATTACTTCCGGGTCGTAGGGTGCTGAAATAGTTCCTTGAAAGAATCCAAAGTTTCTAGTTTGCATGTGTTTTTCCCAAGATTAGTTTCTATTTCATTGTTAAATCTAATCTGAGGTTAAAGTAGTATGTCTGTTGTCATGAATAGTAAGTATTTTACTGTGTTTGTTAGGATTATTTCTTTGGAGAGTATGAGCACAGAGGTTAGGTAGAGATGTGGTTTTGACAGATGTTTATTTCAAAATACGCATAGTGTGAATGAATGACGCGAAATGTTGAAAAACTGAATCGGTGTTTTATTCCAGATATGGGACCGTTTGCTAGCCAAATACACAGAATAAAAGTGTATTTAAGCGAACGAATGTTGTGGAACTTCTGACTGATCTCCAAATATATATTGCATTGTGTTCAATGGAATGATTTTCACCGGTCTGACACCATAAGGTCCTCAGTTGTTGTGTATACAGTTTGAGAACAAACATTCAAAACTGTTTGAGGAATGCAAGTAATAACAAGAGAAACGCCTGTTGACGTTAAAGCTGGGTTTTCCATAATGTGAAAGATGAGTCATTTAAATAGTGTATGCTAGATGTTTACAATAGATTTTAGTTTCTTTTTAACATACAGTATTTGCGATACAAATGTTTTAATGTTATTGACAAACTGGGCGTAAACTTAAAGCAAATTCTAAGTAAATATGACTTAATTATGAAAATATTCAAGGGGGATAATTCTGAAAATATTCTGTTTTTCAGTTTTATTGACAAACTGGGCGTAAACTTAAAGCAAATTCTAAGTAAATATGACTTAATTATGAAAATATTCAAGGGAGATAATTCTGAAAATATTCTGTTTTTCTGTTTTTAGTAACTGTGACCTTAACACCAATGACCGCAAATACAATCCCAAACTTCCTTTTCATATAAGCTACTTATCCATAAAGTTTCATGCCAATATCTTATTCCTAACTAAAGTTATTGAGCAGAAACCGTTTTCCTATTTTTAGTACCAGTGTGACCTTTACCTTGAATCCAGTGACCCCCAAATGCAATCACAAGCTTGCTTTTTATATAAGCTACTTATATAGAAAGATTTTTGCTAATATCTCTTTCCTAACTGAAGTTATTGAACAGAAACCATTTTTCTATTTTTAGTAACAGTGACCTTGACCTTGACCCAGTGACCCCCAAATGCAACCCCAAGCTTCCTCTTGATATAAGCTACCTATCCAGAAAGATTCATGCCAATACCTCATTCCTAACTAAAGTTATCGAACGAAAACGAGTCCTAGAACTATCACGCTTAAGTTTTAAGTCTAATAAAGGGACATTATTCTGTACTAAGTTAGGAAATCAACAATGGGTGATGTATAGGGACATAAGGGCATCAATTGTTATGTTTACATGAAGTTTGGGAACAACCTATTTAAAAGTGTTTGAGGAATTTCAAGTAATGGACATGTGTTACGGGACGCGACGGGACAAAAATGTGTTACGCGACCAGACGTTACGGACAACGTGATTCCTATATAGCACCCACTTTACTTTGTGAAAGCAGAGGCATCAATATAAAAGCTTGGCTAAATTATCACTCGCATTCAAAGCATCAAAAGGCAGTAGTACATTGAAAAAGTGTGAGAGCATATGTGAGCATGATTAACAAATATTAAGATAGGAGATCATGACATTGTCAATATAAATCAGATGACAAATTTAATGGAGAGGCTAGAGTGCCCACAAGACAAAACTATGCATTTTTGCTAATTCAAGGGCAGATAACGCCGCTATTAGTAATCAAATCTGACTGGTTTAACAACTCATCTGAGCTCTTATGCATATATAACTACCATGTAAGCTTGGTTAGAGATGGAGAAGCTACAGTGACCACATGGCAAAATTATGTATTTTTACAATTTCAAGGGCATATAACTTAATTATTAACAATCAAATCTGGCTGGTTTAAGAACTCATCCGAGATCTTATGGATATATAACTACTTTGTAATTTTGGTGAAGATTGCTTGAAAAATGGAGGAGCTTTTGTGCCCACAAGGCAAAATTATGCATTTCTGCAAATTCAAGGGCAGATAACTCAGCTATTAGCAATCGAATCTCGCTGTTTCAAGAACTCTTCCGAGATCTTATGGATATTAACTTCTATGTTAGTTTGATTAAGATCAGATGACAAATGGAGGGGCTAGTGCCCACAAGACAAAATTATGCATTTTTGCAAATTCAAGGGCAGATAACTCAGCTGTTAGTGATCGAATCTGGCTGGTTCAACGACTCGTCTGAGATCTTATGGATATATAACTACTATATATGTTTGGTAAAGATCAAATGAAAAATGGAGAGGTTAGAGTACCCACAAGGCAAAAGTTAACGAGGGACGGTTAGACAGACAACATAGCATTCCATAAGCTCGACTGATGGCTTTGACGCTGGCTCCCACTTATCTCTTACTGTTATATGTGCATGGCTAGAAACAAAATGTTCATAATACATACGCTATTTCAGTCTTTCCCATAATGAAAGGCCATTTCTGAATTCTTTCTTCGTATTTTCCCACTCTTTCACAGAAATTAACCCTTAACCCGCTAAGCATGACTATAACAGCCTTTGCGTCCATTGTAAACCCAGATAAGCCTGCGAGTAGGCTGATCAGGGTTTACAATGTCTGGCTGCTGATCAGTCATTTCCCCCAAAACACCCTTTGTCACATAAATGGAATGGTCTCAATTCAAAGAAAGAACAGTCCATTATATATATGTAGCAGGTTAAAGATGAATGGCCACCCTTTTTGTAGTATTATCAATTAAACAAATTTAACTATGAACATTTCTTGATAGTCCCGGAGACAAACATATATGTAAAAACGCTACTAAGTTGTATGTAAAAATAAGTATAATTTACATGATTTACCACTGCGTGACTGCACGGGGAAATGAGGTAAATACGAATTGTTAAGCTGCACAACTATTGCCAGATAATTGATAAATACATTTACCTGTGGATTAATTTACCTGTTCAAAGTATTTTACTCATCAAATAAAATCTTATTCTCGCTTTTCACAGATAATGCAATGGGTGAATTATAAATATCTACTGTTGTGTATTTATTCGATTTAAATAAACATAAAACATGGCGGAGAAGGGTTAATAAAACCCAGCATCATAATGAGGGATTATCAACTTAGTGTGTAAGGTAACCATTCTTTATCAACTGATGGAGTTGACGGTCATTAGCAAATTCAGTAAGGTAGACGAATGCGAAATAAAAAATGTCATATAATTGTTCCCTGGAGTAAACAAAATCCATATTTGGACTAATAGCTTTCGCCACGTCCAGATATGGATTGTCCGCTGGGTACACGTCCTATAGAATTCAGTATTGTTACCTCAACACTATAAAATGACTTTGTATCTGTGAGTGCTACAACTGTCATGACTTTGGCTGACATTTCATTTAAAGGCAGATATAATTCTTAATCATTCTTATTGAAACGGTTTGGTCTGGCTGGTTAAAGCCATTTATATTGTGTCTATAGTGTTTGGATTCTCAAAATATGTAAGTTATATACCTCGTACGTTTAGAAATGGTATACATATGTTGTAAAATTTGTTGGTGGGATAGCTACTATAACATTGTGTCCCATGAACACTGCGCTTATGCATAAAATGGATAGGTTGCTAGGCTAAAAACAGAGAGTCAGATGTCAACAATAGCTAAAAAAAGTCACATGCCATTTCACAGGAGAATAACTTTCAAATGAATTGTTTCAAATAATGCCAGGCCAAATTGAATTCATAGGATTATTTTAATGCAAATTTGACAGCATTATTATATATATGTGACACAAAGTCTGTTATGCTCCAGAAGTGAATTATAAGTATAAAATTACAAAGAGCAGTAGTAACTCTTATCTGACTTAAGAAAGAGTCATCATTCGTGCACTCTGTACTTCCTCTCATTGCCCTCTATCATTATGTAAAGTTTCATTGCAGTCTGCACTTCCTCTCATTGCCCTCTATCATGTAAAGTTTCATTGCAGTCTCTCATAGCCCTCTATCATTATGTAAAGTTTCATTGCAGTCTGCACTTTCTCTCATTGCCCTCTATCATGTGAAGTTTCATTGCAGTCTCTCATTGCCCTCTATCATTATGTAAAGTTTCATTGCAGTCTCTCATTGCCCTCTATCATTATGTAAAGTTTCAGTGCACTCTGCACTTCCTCCCATTGCCCTCTATCATTATGTAAAGTTTCACTGCAGTCCCATTAGACATTTTAAAGCAATGCTCCAGGTGTACCGGAAGTAAAACAAATCCCATTGAGTCCTCTACAATATTTTCCAAGCTTTCTATTCAGCCATTTTTCAAAATGAAGTTCAAAACTAAGATTCACTTACATATTCTTAGTGATGAGACCTTGCTCTCTAGAAAACTGCTGAGAATAGTAGGGGTCATGTGGTATATCGGAAAATGATATTCTGATCTTTGTTGATACCGTGAACAAACTGCATTTATTCAGAACCTCTTTTAATTTTCAAACACTTTCAAGTTGATAAATAAAATCATCATACAGCAACCATGCAAATGGTTCTTAGCTCCACAAACAAGTCAATAAAGTCATTTCAGCCAGAAAAACAGACCTTAATTATAAATACTCAAAAATGCCTTTTATCACAAAAAAAAGTTAGGGATTATATATTTGGGAACTCCAATTTGACCACACCAGGCATGTCAATACCACAGTGTTTTACTTCCTGTATGCCTACAGACATTCAATTACAAAGGGAAATAACTCTAATTTGAATGAAGACAGAGTTATGGTTCTTATGCTCTGCACTTAGGCTCCGTCCAGTAAGTAGTTTTTAAGCTAGGCAATGCATATATGCAGCTGGAGGGAAAGACGAAAAGGACTGAAGGACTGAAGAACTTACAAAGTGGTATGCTCCCCCATAGCTTTTCGGGGAGCATAATACTGATCAGTAGCTCAAGACTGGCTCTTGTCTCACAGTTGTTAGTTTCTTTTAAACGTTTGCACTCAGAAGCGAAATATTAAAATCCTAAAACTTCCTTTTCTGAATATCCTGGAACCACTGATGCTTGAAGGCAATACTTCAAAGGATACTTAATGCAGTCTATTGGATTCGAGTCGATTCGATGATATTACAAACTACCTACACCAAGATAAAATGTGCTTCAACCAGCCAGCCAGCCAGCCAAATACCTATGATTCTACTAATTAATGATTCAACAGATTAGAAATTGCACACTACTGCTAGGCCAGTTGAGAGTACAGATGTTCTACAATGTTAAATTTCATTTTACAGTTTATTTGCTAAGAATAAGTTACCCTAAAACACCCGTCACACTCTGACGTAGTAGCATCAAGTTCCCACTGCGTGCTGAAAAAATTGCTTTGATGCAGTAAGAAATCCAACAACGTGCAAAGAACCCAGCAGAAACCTTTAAGGACCTAGCATGGTCTCCATGGTCTTGGAAACTCTACGCACACTTTGGGCATGTTCAAAATGAGCGTAGCTGCTCCACGTTCTGAGCACCACGTAGCAAGGACTTCGTAAAGACGTAGTAACGATGGCATTGACCCTTTATAGACGTAACCAACACCTCGTAGTGACTCCATTGCCGTACTACAAGCGTAGCGCGGACGGGAAAAAGGGATGGAGTTCTCACTGAGTTGTCACTGAGTTGCCACTGAGTGGCGCAGTATTTATACCAACCTCGATCTGATTGGACGTAGCAGGGACCATGTGCAAACACAGGCAACCTAGTGGGCGCTTGGTCAGGTACGTAAAAGGAAATCAGTGGGAACATGTGCAACGCAGCGAGGACATTGCAGGGACCTGTCTAGGACGTAGCATGAAATTGATAAATGCACATTTTTCAGAAAAGATCAAGTTCCCGCTGCGTTCATCTCTATTTAGACTAGTTATTCAAGGTTTACACTAGTTATTTAATTTATTTACACTATTTATTTAAGGTAATTACACTAGTTATATAATGTTTACACTAGTTATTTATGATTTAGACTTTAAGGTGTACACTAGTTATAATTACACTAGTTATTTAAGGTTTACATTACTTTTTCTTTAAGAAGCAAGAAAATCAAACGTTCCTTATCTAAAATGCTTGAAACATATTTATATATTTAACACAAATAATTATGTTCTGAAAGTGCGAGGAAATGTAAACAGACTTTGATCATCTTAATAAAACCTCCAATCAAAAACAAATCATTTTATCTTATTAATAAACCTTTTACCTTATTAATAAATCAAGTAAAATCCAATCACAACAATTTATAAAACATTATCCGCTAGTGTTAGAGCCAGTTCACAGAGAGTTCCAACTAGTGTACATTCCCCATCACAGACAAGAGTAACTGTTATACAATTAACACCAGTTCTTTTACCTGGATGGTCTGTTTATTTATATAACATAAACAATTCCTGTCTAATCTACCCTGTGTAAGTGCAAATTATGGATTTCATGGGGTTATAAACAGTGAAGGATAGGGTTAGGTTAGATGGCATTCCAACTGGATTTTATAAACATATTCTGTACCTTTCAATGCTTTGCCATAGTTGAGACACTCCGCCTAAGATGCTCCAGTAGTCAACATGGCTCTTATTATCTAAATGTTCTACCATGTGGTCTGTGTTAACAATTGTTTCCCTTTAGGACTGCCTCTTGTGGTTCCCGGGCAAGAATAGAGCCACTGCTTATCCAGGCAGAGGGGTAAAAAAAACACGCCCCACCCCAACACCGAATTCATGCTGATTTGTCATTTTTGTCATGTTCTGTTCATTAAAGTTCTTCATCATGCTCCCTGTATTGTTTCAGGTGCTACTTTAGTGGTAGCAAAATAACAATGATCATGGCTCCAGTGAAAATGGAGTGTTTACAACAAAATTTAAAGGAACTCTGTAGTTCTACAGATTCTGGTACCATTCTGAATATTTTTTTCTCAGTGTAAATGGAGAATGGGCCAGGAATGATCATTCCTGTTGGCACCATATAACCTTTTTGTGCTGGAATCATTGGAAACTGGCCTTGCAGTTTAGATTATAGGAATCTTTCATGGGTATCCGGTGAAGATCGGAAAATTCCAACACGAGGTATAATTATTTTTATTGGAACCAAGGCTCTGCTGAGGTTCTGATTAAAACAGTTATACCGAGGGTTGGAATTTCCCTATCTGAACCAGATACCCATGACTGATTTTTCTTGCATATCATTTTTATTCTGCCCATTGAGGTCGCCAACTACTAATGTTTTGCATGTTTATTTATACAGTCATATCATGCAACTGTCATTGTTGATATCAGTACACAACTTTAATCTTCCCCCAATTATGTAAGATCAGGCTTAAATCTCCATCACGTAGTTAAAAAATTGGCTTTTTCAAATTGTACTGTATAACTCAGGTGCCTCAATTTGACATAATTTATATGGTAACTATTTTTATAAATTGGAAGATCCACATTTTCAAACTTTTCCAACGTATTTGATGATATTTTATGCATGCACCAAATATATTGAAACATTGCGAAAATATGAAAACTATCAAGCGCTATAACTCTATATTATATATTCTGTGATGAATTATAGAAATTTCCCAGTTTGAGAAAATCTATAACAAACCCTTCCTCTACTGCGCTATCTCGCCTAGTGTGCAAGATAGCACAGTAGACAAATGTTATGAACTAAACGATAGACGTCACGATATTACGTCATGATATTACTCCGTCGCCAAAGAAGTGACAGAAGAAGGAATATTTGTGTCAAAAGACGATTGGAAAGAAATTCATCACAGAATATATATTATATAGTTTAATTAACATTTTTATCGTGATACGGAAAATAATTCACTCATGCGAAATATTTTGCGATATAGAAACTCGTGCGAAAACGCACTCGTTTCTATATCGCAAGCATCTTTCTCATTCGTGAATTATTTCCCGTATCACTTCAACAATGTTAATTAAACTCTATTTATTTTTTATTGTGAAACTCATCCAAGATCTTATTGAAACAAACCTTCAGCACAGAACTAGTGAAAATCCAATATAATACTGCTGACAAGCTCAACTATATTGAAAGCTTACTTTGACATAATATTGTTTCTAGAGCAATAATTCCAGGACCGTCCACTACATAAAATTGATTTAACATAAACTTTTTTAGTACATGCAGACAGTCGATTTTGCTTGTAATCGGACCAGAAAAATTACACATAAATATTTAGGCACTCAGTGTGTTTGGACTCAGGACCCCTTGCATGTGAAGCGGACGCTCTACCGATATCGCCATTAAAGCTTATTAGCTCTGCTGAGAGACAGTAGTAATGCGCTTGTAAACCTGTTTACATACCCCTCAACTGAGTCCTATTACATATACCTCCAACCTTTTTATTTTTGATATTTGAAACCTTTTATGGCGATATTGGTAGTCTGCTTTGCATGCAAGGGGTCCCGAGTTCAAACCCGCTGAGTGCCTAAATATTTGTGTAATTTTTCTGGTCCGATTACACTATGACCAGAATGTTTAGTGTGCAAGAGTTTTCCATTTTTCTGTTTTTTTTTGTTTTTTTTGTATTTTTAAATAAAATGTTGCTTAAACTGTATGGATTGCTCTTCAGTCAGAAATAACAGAATCTGTATTCACTTTGGCAAACACAAAATAATCAAAACACCTAATGTTTATTTCGTACAGAGAGGGCATTAAAAGTACTTCGATCACTCTGTAAGCATCATGTCTGCTTGCTGTCAATAAACAACTAACAAATGCATATATACAAATATCAGTGATTATGTAAAAAAACCTGACCATACACACTTTAACAGGTTGCCAATCTGACATATAATTAATCATGATACACAGATGTATCAATACACCCATTTATCAGTCTGCTAATCACACTAACCCAGTTCAGACGTCTGTGCAATGAAGCAGGAGCATCTGATACAGAGTGAGCGAAGCCATAAAAGGCAATCATTTGTAAAACAAGAAATCCATGGATTCACATGTCTCGCCTAACGGGGGCTGGACTTAAAAATAAAAAGGTCAATGATGCTTAAAGGGAATGTAGCGACACAGCAAAACATGCTCTGTTATCGAGAGTTCTGAAATACTTGGAAAAGTGTGAATGAATTATCAAATTCGGATGATAAACAAAAAAGATATGACCATTTGAAAGTTGTTCTAAAACGAATATTGGAGCCGCCATTTTTAGAACTATGATGTCATAGTTCCAAATTACCATATATGGAATATTGATAAATATCATTTAAAGCAAAGAAACCAATGCAAATGAATGCAAAATCCTTTACTGGTCATATAAAGCATTATTGCCATTAAGTATATTTATTTTTTTTATACTGTTACTGTTATTTTCCCCCCTATAAATAAGTAATTTTCAGATTTAAAAATATTCCATATAAGGTCATTCAGAACTGTGATGTCATAGCTCTTAAAATGGTGGCTTCCATATCCGTTTCAACAGAACTTTCAACTGATCATATCTGCTTTGTTTGTCATCCGATTTTAATAATACTTTCACCTTTATTAATTGTTTTCAAAACTCTCAATAATAAATATGGTGTGGCTGTGTCGCTACATTCCCTTTAAATGAAAGTTTGTAAACATTTTAGTAATTAACAAGAGGTCAATGACCTTGAAGCTCTACTGATTGATTTTGATTTCAGGAAGTAGTCGCTACAAGCTTGTTTTTTGAAAATCTATTTTTAGCCGTGGCGGCCATCTTGAATTTCCAGCCGACCTGAAATTTTGCTAGGATCAATTAGACATCAAGAGCAACATTCCTGTGAAGTTTTATGAAAATCCGTCAAGTAGTTTCAGAGGAGTAGTCACTACAAGTTTTCATTATATAACTCTATGTAAACAAAGATGGCCGCTGACAGCCATGTTTTACATTGAATCAAAATAATGTTCGACTCAGATAACCACCATGTCATGCTGATCATTTTAGAAAAAGTCCCATATCAATATCTCTTATAGTTTTCAAGAAGTAGTCGCTACAAACTTGTATTTTGAAAATCTATTTTTAGCCATGGCGGCCATCTTGAATTTCCGGCTGACCTGAAATTTTGCTAGGATCAATTAGACATCAAGAGCAACATTCGTGTGAAGTTTCATGAAAATCCGTCAAGTAGTTTCAGAGGAGTAGTCGCTACAAGTTTTCATTATCTAACTCTATGTAAACAAAGATGGCCACTGGCAGCCATGTTTAACGTCGAATCAAAATAATGTTCAACTCGGATAACCATCACGTCATGCTGATCATTTTAGAAAAAGTCCCATATCAATATCTCTTATAGTTTTCAAGAAGTAGTCGCTACAAACTTATTTTTTAAAAATCTATTTTTAGCTGTGACGGCCATCTTGAATTTCTGGCCGATCTGAAATTTTGCTAGGATCAATTAGACATCAAGAGCAACATTCCTGTAAAGTTTCATGAAAATCCGCCAAGTAGTTTCAGAGGAGTAGTCGCTACAAGTTTTTACTATATAACTCTATGTAAACAAAGATGGCCACTGGCAGCCATGTTAAACGTCAAATCAAAACGATTTTTGACAAGGACCAACATCATGTCATGCTGATCATTTTAGAAAAAGTCCCATATCAATATCACTTATAGTTTTCAAGAAGTAGTCGCTACAAACTTGTATTTTAAAACTCTATTTTTAGATTTGGTGGCCATCTTGGATTTCACATCAACATGAATTTTTGCTAGGATTAACTAGACTTTATGGGCAACATTTCTGTAAAGTTCCATGAATATCCATCCAGTAGTTTCAGAGGAGTAGTCGCTACAAATAAAAGTTTACGGACAGACAGACAGACGGACGGACGGACGCCGGACGCCGCACCACGGCATAAGCTCTGGTGATCTCTGATCTGTCGAGCTAAAAACAATCGAGTTTGCCGTTTGCTGAGATGACATTTAAGTGCATTTGTTTAAAAACAAAATGCCATTCTATTAAAAACAAGAGGCCCAAGAGAGCCTGTGGATGCTCTACTGGCTAAATTGGCTCTTATATCAAGGGTTGTCGACATAAAATTCCCATCAGTAGTTTTTTTAAAACATTGCAAAAACAACAGTGATAGGATGGCCTTAGATCGCTCACCTGGTAATCATGGGCAATAAATCTGCTGTGTCTAGTCTGGCATGGGCATTTTTTAATTTGTCCCACTTTCTTCTATGAATGAAATTTCATAAAAATGGGTGTGGGGGGGAGGGTTTATATTAACATTCTGAACAAATATGGTAAAGATCAGATAAAAAATGAAGTAACTACAGATTTAACAAAGGAAAATACAATATAGCATTTTTCAACAAATCAAGGGCCATAACCTGTCGTTACTAACTAGATCTAGCTGGTTTTCGAACTTGTCCAAAAATTCATTGATATACCATGCTTTGCACAACTAGACATCCTACTGCCTGCCAAATTTTGCAGAAATCCAACAAGCCGTTTAGGAGGAGTAGCGCCGACAAGAAATTTAAAGTAAAAATGTCAAAGTGCCATAACTCCGTAAAAAATCAGCAAACTGGAACAAAAGCGCGATATGCATAACTAGACATCTTACCGATGCTTCCTGCCAAGTTTCGTCGATATCCAACAAGGTGTTTAGGAGGAGTAGCGCCGACAAGAAACTTCATCAAAAATCAATGAGCCGGAAAAAAAATGCATTAGGCACAGCAATGTTTCCTGACACGGCGTTAACACCAAAAAAATAATAAAAAAATAATGAAATAAGAAAATTCAAAAAAAAAATAAAAAAAATAAAAAAAATAATATTAATTAAAACAAAAAAATAAATAAAAAACAAAATAATTAAAACAAAAAAAATAATTAAAACAAAAAATTACTAATAATGAAAATAAAAGGCAAATCATCTGGTAATTTAGTTTGGTAAATATCAGATGAAAAATGAAAGCCCTTTCGTATTAACCAGGCAGAATACAGCATTTTTAACTAAATCAAGGGCCATAACTCAGCTATTATTGGTCGATCTGGCTAGTTTTCGAACTTGTGCAAGCTTTCATTGATATTAACAATCTGGTAAAGATAGGATGAAAAATGAAGGCCTTTGGCCAGTAGAGCTAAAAATCATCAGCTCCAAAAGTAGGTTAAGGTCATAGATGAAATCCATGCATCAAAAAAAAAGATGCACTACCGAAGACACAACTTTGTCAAAACAGAATATGTTTTCTTCCAAAAATTAAGCTATAAATTAGGTTTAAAACATCTAGTGCATAATTCTAGTTCACGAGAAAGTGATGTAAATGTAACAATTAAAGTTATCTGCCCTTTGCTTGGATGGTGAAGGTCACATCCACATTTGCGTTGTCACGTTGCAATGTACCACTCAAGATACAACTATAAGCAAAGTGTTTTAAAGGTCTAATGCATACAGTTTATGAAAAAGTGACCTAAACGCAAAAGTTGAACCTAAATATTATTAAGTTATCTGCCCTTTGCTTGGAGGGTCAAGGTCACTTCCACATTTGCTTTGTCACGTTGCCATGTACCACCCAAGATACAACTATAAGCAAAGTTTGAAAGGTCTAGTGCATACAGTTTGTGAAAAAGTGACCTAAACGCAAAAGTTGAACCTAAAAATTAGTAAGTTATCTGCCCTTTGCTTGGAGGGTCAAGGTCACTTCCACATTTGCTTTGTCACGTTGCCATGTACCACCCATGATACAACTATAAGCAAAGTTTGTAAGGTCTAGTGCATACAGTTTGTGGGAAAATGACCTAAACGCAAAACTTGAATGCTGACGCCGCCGCTGCCGCCGCCGCCGGAAAAGCAACACCTATGTCTCATTTTTTCTTCGAAAAGGGTAAATAAACGGTTGTTTAGATGGTTTCTTGTTAATGTTGCGCGATCCTCCATAACTATCTAACCCACAGCCGCACAACTTTACAGGAATGTTGACCAGCAAGTGAAGATGCGCACACCTGGGTTTTCATTTTTATTTTGGACCAAGAACCACAGAGTTATGGCCCTTGACTTTGTCAAAATAGGGGCTAAAAAACTTGTGTCGCGCCCTCATCCATTCCTATTTAAGCCACGGTCGCCAAACTTTATAGGAATGTTGACCAGCAAGTGAAAATGCGCACCTGGGTTTTCGTTTTTATTTTGGACTAAGAACCACAGAGTTATGGCCCTTCACTTAGTCAAAATAGGGGCTGAAAAACTTGTGTTGCGCCCTCCTCCATTACTATTTCACCCATGGTCGCCAACTTTATAGGAATGTTGACCAGCATGTGAAGATGCGCACCTGGGTTTTCGTTTTTATTTTGGACTAAGAACCACAGAGTTATGGCCCTTGACTTAGTCAAAATAGGGGCTGAAAAACTTGTGTCGCGGCCTCCTCCATTACTATTATCCCAAGGTTGCTAAACTTTACAGGAATGTTGACCAGCAAGTGAAGAAAGCGCACCTGGGTTTACATTTTTAATTTGGACCAAGAACCACAGAGTTACGGCCCTTGACTTAGTCAAAATAGGGGCTTGTGTCACGTGATTCTCCATAACTATTTAATCGACGGTCGCCAAACTTTTGAGGAATGTTGACCAGCAAGTGAAGATGTGCACCTGGGTTTTCATTTTTATTTTGGACCAAGAACTTGACTTAGTCGAAATAGGGACTGAAAAACTTATGTTGTATTACACTGACCAGAACCTGATCTTCTGATTTTACGTTATGTTTAAACATGATCACATGGTTGTTTGAAATAGAGGACCAAAATATGGATACTGGATACTCGCTTAACACTTTTTTGGGGTTTTAAATTTTTTTTAAAAAAAAATTCCCTCATTTTTACAAAAATTAGAGTCAAAGGTTCTGAGAACCAATAAATAAACAAGAGGCCCAAGAGGGCCTGTAGATGCTCTACTGTGTAAAGATGTCATATTTAGCCTTTTCCTATAGGTTTACCACCACTTATTACATGTAAGCCTCCGAGGTGTAGTCGAATGTAGTTCCTATAATAAAAAGTAATCTCTCCCGTTTTTGATGAAAACGGGCATTATAAGTAGGGGAAAACTGCCCATTTCTATTCGATTTTGTGGTTATATGTATAAGAAGAGTATTAATAAGTTTAACTGGATAACTGATGAACATTTTCGAAATTTCGACTCCATACTTACACTTTGTGAGCAATGAAAACAGTCAATCAATGAAAACAGCTGTACCCTTGACCTGTTTAGTAAACAAACAAGAACTTTCTTACATGTCTTGTGACCCCACCTTTCCTGGTGTTTTTTTAAGTGGAAAATTAGTTTTCTTTATGAATATTACACTGCTGCATTATCCATACTCGAGTTGAATTTGCAGCAAGTCATTAATATGTGTCACTTTAACATTGGTGTCTATGGGGGAAATAATTAGTGGTATAATACCTATATAAACTTTGTTTATGATATTTCACAATAATGGAATAAATGGTTTCGGAGGCGATGTTGTTTGAAATTTCCCTAAATTTGACCTAATTTTAGCCATGGTGGCCATCTTGGATGACTGCCGGCCGCGAAAAACACAAATCTGAGGGGGCTATCCTAAAGATCATTGTAATGAAGTTTCTTCAAAATCCTTCAAGCGGTTTCAAAAAAGATGTCATTTTTAGCTTTTCCTATATAACTCTATGTAAACTTTGAGTCGCCGTGGCAGCCATTTTGTTTATTCGACGATAACGAAAAACATAAACTTGATAGAGGCCAATCCAAGCAACATATTTATGGTATTTCACAATAATGGAATAAGTGGTTTCGGAGGAGATGTCGTTTGAAATTTCCTTAAATTTGACCTAGTTTTAGCCATGGTGGACATCTTGGATGACTGGCGGCCAAAAAAAACAAAAATCTGAGAGGGGCCCTCCTAAGCAACATTTTGATGAAGTTTCATCAAAATCCTTCAAGCGGTTTCAGAGGAGATGTCGATTTTATAAAATTGCTAACAGTCAGACGGACAGACTGACGGACGAAAAGTGATCTCATAAGCTCGCCTGGCCTTTGGCCAGTAGAGCTAAAAACTCTGGGGTTAGCATCCCTTTTGGATCCAGTGTTTGTGAAAGGTGTTCTGTTCAATATATGGTTTACCTTTTCAATTATAGTAAACCATGAGCAGGGCCAACTGAAATCATGTTTTCCAAGAATTATGTATGTTGACTGGGGCCATATTCTGTCAAATGCATGACTGATGAACATTGCTGAGATTGGCATTTAGTGACCAAGTGATTAATTAATTAACCAATGGCTAGTACAAGAAATTAATGCATCATGTTGGATGGTTAAATTCACTGACACTTCTGTTATTGTGATTGACATGTCACGATCAAAGCCAAGAGAGAGTTCACAGAAGGTTCTATTAACAATAAGCGTTTCTGTGACTGAGATTATAGTAAAGACGCTGTATCTAAAACCTTCTTGCATCTCACCGAGGTAAGTTTAGCAAAGGTTTCTGGTCACTTGATTGCCCTGACACGAAACATTCCTCCGATATTAAAGATGAATGGCCACCCCTTTTATAGTATTATCAATTAACAAATTTAAATCTTAAACATCATAAGAACATTTCTTGATAGTCCCGGAGAGAAACATATATTCAAAACTGCTACTAACACTGGGGGTAAATGGATTCTCGATGAAAACCGGTCATGGTTGCTCAACGAAAAGTCAATACTGCCAGTATTATGTAGTTATGCGACTTAACAATGTGATTGTATAAATCTGTCATGGTGTCCTGACGATTGCAATTCTAATGTCCCGGTTTCTCCCTTACAGTGTCACGGATTTTCTACGACAATTACAGGGTTATCTAATGGAGGGAATCGTAGCTTTGCACTAGTAGATTTGAGAGTGTGATGGAGGTTTCTTTTGAGGAAGGATCTTCCATATGCATAAAGGAAGTAGATGTTTGTATAACGATGGAAGATGAAAGTGATGAGTCCACCTTAAAGGGACACACAGCAATCGAGTTTAGCTTACTTTTCTCTACATAAAAATTGCATTTGTTTAATCATTAATATTAATTATAAGAATAGTATAAGGCAAATTGTTTTTTGCATATTACTAACAGTTGATTATATTTCATTAGTAATATATTCAAACCCATGGTAGAATAACGAAGAAAAGTTGAACAATCAACATTGTATTTAAATATATGCAAGTAGGTTTAAAGTCAAAATGATACTGGATTAATAAACCGAAAGGCTTATTTTAATGCTCAACCCGGGGCTAGAGGGCATAAATGGTAGGAAGCTTTTATCACTTACCATTCATGAATAATCTCAATCAAACTGAGACTGCAACATTTTATTTATCGTGTGAATTTGGCGATTTCCAAATTTCTCGCTTTATGCTTTAACGTTTTAACGAAGTACACCAGTGAATACAAACTCGTAGTATGTTGGTATTAACACTACAATAGCAAACACATGTAATATTAAAAAAAATAAAAATACTACTACTAATAATATTATGGATATGACAGATCTATGAATATTTAGGCCAAACAAAAAAATAGGTGTGTTTCCTATTGCATGCTCTAGAAAAATAGGGTCGGTAGGTATGTTTTTTTTTTTTTTTTTTTTTTTTAGCAAGATATTGTGAGATTCTACATGTATTTATCTCAAAAACCCCATACAAGTTGATGATACAGCTGAAAGTTGCTCTGTGATGTCAGTTTACCTCGATATATTGTGATAAATCATTGTTCAGAACAAATAAAAAAATATATATTTTTTTTTTTTTTTTTTTTTCATAAGAAGTTTTAGGGTCGGCCCCTTAAAAATAGGGTCGGTCGGGCCACCGGAAACACAGGTATTTTTTTGTTTGGCCTTAGTAGTGTCACAATAGTCTGTACTTAGACCAGCGTACACTGTGAGGCTGCATGAATTGATGTATGGAAAGCCGTATTGATGACATTTATTAATAACATCATTTGGAGAAATCACCTTTTGGAATAGGCGATATCAACAAATGGTGTTTACAAAGGCAATACGACACCCCATACTGATGTTTGTGTTCATAGTTATAAATTGTTCTCCTACTGAACAGTAGGCAGCTAAGTGTACGCAAGCAAGTAGACTCATACAGTTAGTATGAATCAAACTATAGATTGTTCCTGTATATGTTAATGATTAATCCCGTAATTTCATTCAACTGTCTAGCTATTGCTTTTTTCTTCCTATACCTGTGACTTTCAGTACAGTACAGAATGTCTAACCACAGAGAATAATGTTTACATCTGCTAGTTAGACTCGGAAAAGAGAAAAATCGTCGTTGAGTAACCGTTACATTAAAAATGTTGTCGTCGAGATGCCGTGACACTTTCAGGGAGAAACCGTGGCATGCATTTTTTTTAAAACTTCTTTTTAACCCTATGACAAACAATATGAACTAATTATTATTTTCTACTGGTTTGTATACATGTTTTGATAAAGCATATAATGTATTAAAGTGCTATACATTTTGAAATTTTAAGAATTCATTCATTTTATAAATTGATGTATAAAATGTGGTTTATATAAAACTATGTAAAACACTTTTATTAAACATAATTAGTTAACTCGTATTAGCATATATAGGTATGTATTTTGCATGAAAAACTCTTAAAAGCAAAATGCTTACCATTTTCATTCAAAATCCACGTTTGTAAACTGACATCGTTGAGAATCATTGACTACTTGTGGCAAAACCGATTCCATTGTCGATGAGCAACTGTGACTGGTTTTCATGTGCTCATACCGGGTTTATACCAAGTGACTAAGTTGTATGTAAAAATCAGTATTATTTGCATGACATAGACATTTCCCAGTGTGACTGCATGCGGAATGAGGTAAATCTGAATTGTATAGCTGCACAACTGTTGCCAGATAATTGATAAATACATTTACCTGTGGATTTCCTGTTCAAAGTTTTCTACATCATCAAATGAAATATTGTTCTGGCTTTTCACAGATATTGCTTTTCACAGATATTGCAATGTCTGAATTATAAATATCTATTGTTGTGTATTGATTTCGATTTAAATAAATATAAACATGTTCAATGAAACATTAAACATGGCCGGAGATCTTTCAATAAAGTTTTCTTTTAAAAGGAATGGCTCTTTTTGTTAGGTGTAAGGTTGGACATGAGGAAAGGCATTGATAATATTGTAGTATTGACACCAAAGTGACAAACCTTTACAAACGTGGACCCGTGATTGGATCTGCTAACTATTGCGACTCTGAACCCCTTGACTGCGCAGCTTCACAAGTAGGTATTCATTTAAGCGAAGGTAAATCTACATATTTTATTTAAATATCAATAAATTTACAAATCTGTACACAAAAGAACAGTATTTTTAACATACAGACTGAAAGAACCATTGAATAATGTTGGAATATCGATATTACATAAATTAGCATGAAGGGAAGTGGACCTGTCCTTGGCGTGACAAGCGTCTAGATCCAACTGATCTAGCTGAGATTGGTAGACTGGCTAAGTCCTTATGTTTGTTAATGTTTATATTATTTGAGACAACTGAAGTTATCATCAAATAAAATAGTCCGCATTAAGTCCGCTTTGAATTACTGGCGGTTCAGAACTATTGATAAATGTTTGGGATTTTAAGACTTTATTTTGATTCTGCTTGCAAAATATAAAAAAAAGGTATAACCACTGGGACGACAGTCAGTCTATGAGATTGGTACCAGCGCCTGTTTTAGCGGTCAACAGTTGTACACCGAGTACCAAAAACTGATGTCGATATATAGGCTAGTAAGTGCGTGCCAGTAAGGTCAGGTCAACCACCTGCAGCCTCAGCACCTTAAAGGGACACGTTAATTTTAGTTTTTTAATAACTTGTGGCGTCCCGTTAGTTTTTCTGCATAACTTCTATTTGTTCAATCATTAATATTAACTGTTTTGCAAATTATTGATTGTTGATAATTGCACCAATAATATATTTATGATTATGGTAGAATAAGACGAAAAAAATAAACTCAACATTTTATTTAATTTTATGCAAGCAGGTTTAACGTCAAAATGATACTGTATAAATTAACTGAGACGCTAATGTCAATTGTTGATAAATATTTCAAGATTGCCATGTGTCCCTTTAAAGCATGGTCAATGGAACATTTAGTAAAACCATTTTGTATAACCCTTTGGGATCAATACCAATCATGTCTTAATGGAAACAAAGTTAATGGACAAGTACCAATTCTAGCAATGATCCAACATTCACATAAATTGTAGTCAAAACGCTGAAGCAGTAAATCTCTTGACTTTTTGCTCATTCTCCAGGAAAAGCAAGCACTTCATCTTAGCTGCATCAAGTTTTGAGAATAGATGACTGACCTTATGTGAGACATTAGTCTGAGTTGATCCCAGCAGACTTGATTTACGTCCCTGACATTTTTTGACTTCCCAGACTTGAACAGTCTAGTGAAACAATGTTTGATGGCCCAATCATCTCCAAATTAACAAAAGAGATGTTAGAAAGCTTCAGTGCTCCTGCTCAAAAGCTGGTGCTCAAAAGAGAACCAGTATTACAAGGAGTTAACTTCACGTTTTTTCTTCAGTTTTTAAAAACGCAATGAGGAAAATGGGTAAAAAATTCCTGAAAATTTCCCCAAAAAATCACACTGCTTGTGTTATTATAGGAGTCATTTGCAGAAAAGTTCATGATGTTCTTGAGTGTTTTTTGGAGGAACATGCGCAAGTTTTACCTGTCATACGCTTTCTGTTTGTGTATAGATATTATAAGTAAAATCATCATTATTGCTCATATAAGGCTCAAAAAAGGCGCTGAACTATGCAAAATTCCCAAATTGAAAATCTCTTCATCAAAATCTATATTACAAAGTCAGCTCAAAGTTATGACTCAAATATGATTACACACGAACTGGCACCAAAATACCAGAGTTGGCCATTACACTTATTACATTATTACAAATATTAAGAAGAATTGAAAGATATAATTATAGAAGATAACCTTTTTCTCTAGTCGTACCCACCCCGTGCTCCCTACAACACGTTAATTATCGGAAAGCACAATTTCAAGTAAAATCAAAAACAACACTAGAGGTAATTGTTTTTAGTAAAAACAGATGTCTCCCCCACTCCCCATAAATCTGCCAAAAATCATTCAACTGGAACCCGATGACGACATGCGCAACTAAGCATGGAAATGATCTTCTCTACCAAGTTTAGTTAAAATCCGGCCAGGGGATCAAGAGAACTAGTCTGAACAAAGTTTTTGTATTAAAATCTTTAAAGAGTCAAAACTCTACCAAAATTCATTCAACCAGAACATGGCGACGATATGCGCAACTAGGCTTGATACTACTGATCATCATTGCCAAGTTTCTTTAAAATCCAGTCAGGGGTTCAGGAGAACTAGTGCTGACACATTTTTTGTATTAAAATCTTTAAAGGGCAATAACTCTGCCAAACAATCATTCAACCAGAACACGGCAATGACATGCGCAACTAGGCTTAGTACTGATCATCCTTGCCAAGTTTTGTTGAAATCTGCCCATGGGTTCAGGAGAACTAGTCCGGACAAAGTTTATGACATACAGATGACAGACAGACAGACAGCACAAAACAATATGTCTCCCCTCTACAAAGTGGGGGAGACATAACTAGATCAGATTTTAGTACAATCCAATAAACAGGTGGGAATTAGCATTACATAACCCTAATTAATTAATTAATTACGCCGAGTGACAGATGGTCAATAGCAGCTCAGTTGTTAGACAATCATTTAATACTAAGATAAAATGGTACTAGTAGCTCCCTTGCTTGGCGTTCAGCATATAAAGGGTAGTTCTAGGACTGGTCGGCTCTATACTGTGTCTGGGTGGGGTATCATGTTATGTGTATATGGTTTGATATTCATAATTTTGATAGAGCATCATCATAAAAACTGACCAATCAGTGACCAGAAATAAGACATACATTATACATCTCGGTATTTATCCTTGATGTTCAACGAAGTTTACTGTTAAAATTAAGGTATCTACAATATGATTCTTTTAAAACCCTGCATTAATCATGCACATTCATGCAAATTGATTCAATATAATGATGTACCTTTCAAAATCAAAATCTTGAAAATGATCATCTTTTTACTCTGCCAAAGATTATTATTTTACTATAGAACCCAAGGATAAAACCTGAGTAACAAAAATGTTATCACCTACTGAAAATACAATAAAAATCTCAACATCTCTGCAATGAAAAATTATGAATTCCAGTGTGGCAGCACTTATTATAAAGAGCTTACTGCCACAAGCAGACACCATCACCATATGATTAAAAGATTGTAAACAGCCACATTAATTTAAACCCCACAAGTTAAATGCCACACATACATACTGATGATAAGGTCATAATAAATTAATTGCTAGTTTCTCATCCAAATTTATTTCAAAATAGGGGCATGGGGTGAAATTTTATTTTTTATTTTTATTTTATATGACAAATGGAAAATGGCCTCGGCACAAGGCAAAAATAGTAAAACATACTACTGAGTACTTCTAAGATTGAAAACACATTTTCAATAGTGTTTCATACTTTAAGCAATGTTTTTTAAAAAAAATCATTAATTTTTTTTTTTCATTTTTTTTAAATATAACGTTATATATATATTTTTTTTTTTTTGAAAAAATAACAATTACCGGGCGGCAAAAAACCCCGGAGTGGGCGGGGATGAGAATCTAGCAATTAATTTATTATGGCCTAAATTACATTTTTTAATAAACATATATTTACAAAAATGTACATGTAATGTAATGTAAACATAAAACTTAAGACAGCAAAAAAAGAGAGACAAAAATAAAAAAAGAGACAAGGGACTTTCATTTGTTATTGTGGCCACAGAAAATTCCCTTTGTAATAGCACAGGTGTAAATTGTTTAATTGAAAACAACACCTGTCGGAATTAATGGTGTACTACAACTACCAATTATTGGAAGTTAGAGTGTGGCAGGGAGCTGAAATTGACATGCTACAAAACAGAGTATGGTTTAAACTCCTTGTTTAATTGTTTAATTGTTTAATAACCAACTCAGTGAGGGTCCATACTCTATCTATTACTTAACCATCATAAGAGTTTCGGTGCACCTCTGTCTTATAGTGCTTTTGAATTGTAGCAAGTTGCAACACTTTCAAACCATACTTAGCTTTTATGGCAGTCATAACCAGTGTAGCTTGCTTTGAAATCCATGTAAAATAAATTGAATTAATTGGGTTAGTCACACATTTTCCATTAACAAGTTTTTCACCTAATTACTTCAGACACCAACCTCAATTTGCAATTATTTAATATAACTGCACTGTCATTAAAACATGCACACATGAAAGCACAGACACAAGAAACAAATAATTTTACTCTTGTATTCCTAAGAATCAATATTTAATTTCTTGATAGGAACAAAATACTTAACAAGTATTCATTATAGCAAAATCGATGGATCCTTTTTAGTCTTCGAAGTCAAAACATTAAAGAACTGACTTTTTCTCATTTGCGGAACAAAAGCCGCCAGTTTATCTGCAGCATTCACAGATGACTAAAATAATACAAAACTGATTTGGTCACGATCTGCAGAAAAGATTTATGTCCCCTGACATCCAGTGTACGCCATATTCGGTTTGTTGGAGGAGTGTACGGTTTGTTAGAGCATTATTTACGGCCTGTTGGAACAAACCAAGAGGAAGAACGATGATGACAGGTACAGTTTTTGCAAATAATTGTATTTCCATTTGATTAATACTATTTTTCTCCGTCAGAAATGTTCTTGAATATTTATATTAAAAGTCAAACATGAAATAAATGATCTCATGTTCTTCACTCTCATGGATATTAATGAACTCCGTCCTCCTTTAAGCAAAAAATATTATTTCGAATCCTATCTGCAGATATATACTGAACATTGAGAATTTATTAATTGCATCAAAGAAATTAGATATTGATGGTCACCTGAGCAAAAGCACACATCGCTATGATATAAGCTCAATATCCACAAGTGTTTATCTCTGTATTTTTTTTTACTGGTGTACGTTTTGTTGTTGTAGCCGGGTACGTAGCCGGGTACGCTTTGTTCGGCTCATAGGAACACTTGAGTGTACGCTTGGTTGGATGAGTTCAATGGATAATGACATTACATCATTCAATAAGTGTAACAAAACAAGTTTGCGCTTTGTAAAATGTTGGTACAGGTATTCAAAGCGGAGTTTGTATGACGATCCATGCTGAAAATTTGTATAAATCATGTACATGATATTTTACCCTATGGTTATATTCATTTAGTTGTGTCAACATTTTTGTCCCTAAATGTATAACTTATAACAGCTGGAAAAAAGGATGCCCATTGTGTTATATATTAAAGGTGGTCTTATAAAATAACCTTGAACCCAAAATCAGACATATTGTTATACATCTGACAAAAAACCTAACCTATTCATACACCTCCAAGTCCAAAAGTAAAGTAAGACCTATACGGCCAGTCCGAGTTTAAGTTCATAGCGGAAGTAGAGCTTAATATGGGCCAGTAGTTCACGGTAAACTCGAGCTACACTCACACATACATACAAATCGATATACATGTTATCTCTGCTTATTTTACCTTCAAATATAGTGGACTGAAACAGGTGAACTAACTTTACAGATTTCTGGTAAAATATATATCGTATAGTGATGATTGGCGATATAAAGGCATGCGCTGGTGACTTTTTCCTCCAAACACTTTTACTAATACTTAAAATGAACTGCATAATTATACAACTTGCAACAGAATTATGTTTAAAAGGTGACCATTGTAATTGTAATTTGATGCTTCCTTGCTTCATCATTGTTTTTGCATTGCAGATGTGAAATTGAGTTCCAGCCCCTTGATCATCATCATCATCAACCAGGTTCGTTTATATCCAAAGAATTCATCCACAAGAAGAGGTGCTTGACAGGAATGCACCAAGAAATGCTCCGTCATGTCCTGAACAATTAAACGCTCAGTCCACCGTATCAAATAGAACAGATTACAAACATGAGCAATTAGTCTCAGGACATCAAGCACATACAAAATACAAGGGTTGCGAATGTGGGTTCGAGAGTAAAAATAGATCTCACTTGGTAAAACATAAAACGACTCGTGTGAAAGACAAACAACTTTCGAATAAAGGAAGCAAAACAGATGGAGCTTTTGCAGAAATGAAGAAATCTTTCCAGTGTGGCAACCGTGACTTCAAGACTAAGTGTAACTTGATTTGCCATAGTAATACTCATTCTTATAGTCAGAAGGGAGAGAAACACATGTGTGACATTATTGGAAAACAGTTTGTCGAAATGTGGTTGTAAACTACACATTAATAAAGTTCATGCAGACAAGTTCCGGTTTACGTGCAAAATATGTGATAAGGGTTTTATGCAACAGACTCACTACCACACGGTCACATTGCAAGGCACCATCATTTTAAACCTCATAAATGCAACAAATGTGGAGCCGCATACACCCATTTGTCTACTTTGAAACAACTCCAGCAGGCATGTAGTAAAAAATCTAAAGGATTTAGCTGTCAAGAATGTGGAATAGAGTTTGAACATCATAAAGAAGTACCTACAAAAACACACTCGCGGAAAGCATGGTCCACCATCATACACTTGTGAGTGTGGAAAGGTTTTTAGATGGTTGATTGATTGAATTGGATTTTATAGTCGCACCAACAGCTAAGGTCATATGGCGACTTTCCAGCTTCCATTGGTGGAGGAAGACCCCAGGTGCCCCTCCGGGCAATTTTCGTGCACAGGCGGGCACCTGGGTAGAACCACCGACGTTCCGCAAGCCAGCTGGATAGCTTCCTCACATAAATATTCCTAGGCCCCTGAGGGATCGAACCTACAGCTGTGAGGGGCGAGTGATTTCAAGTCAGAGACGTTAACCACTCGGCCACAGACGCCCCCTGGTTTTTAGATGGAGGTCTGCTACATACGGTTGTAGAAACTCCTGATCTGAACATGTTTGTGTTCCTTTTTTGGTTGTTTCTTCTTGATGAAAGTTTACTAAGTTATCCGTAGAACTGGACGAAAAGTGTCTCATTATGGCCATATTTCAAATCTTTACGCTTTGGACTGGTACTTAAGACAATCTGTAAGGGTCCGAAGATCTGCACATGTTAAAAGTAAAAATTGTCTCCAGTGGCTAAGAAGGAATAACCGCGATCAGTGTAATGTTGCGGGATAATTTTATAATGCAAGGACTGTGAACATCTTTTGCCAGTTTGGGTTGAAATAGTAGGTCGGCGAATTGATAGTTCAGAAGAGGAATGCACACATACACAATGGTCCAAAACTTCTTGAAAATCTGTTGATTGAAAATCACAGTAGTAGCACTAGCAGGAGAAATCGTCAGACCTATAAAAAAGTAACTTATTTGTTATAATAGTTTCCGAAGCAAGGGGCCCAGAAGCCTGGGTCTGTATGGTGTCTGTAAGGTCTGTTAATGACTTTATCTCCTCAATTTCAATTCTGACAAATTTGGTGGAAATAAGTTTTTATCAATATCAAGACTCTAACCAAGTTTGGTAATGATCGAATGCAAAATGAAAGTGCTAGAGTGTTGACAAGGCAAAATATACAAAAAATCATTCATTCAAGGGTCATAACTCTGATGTTAATAATCCGCTATTGATGCTTTTTGAACTCGTCTGACCGTTCATCAATATTACGACTCTGACCAAGTTGAGGAAAAGACCGGATACAAAATGAACGTGCTAGAGTGTTGAGGTCAAAACGTACGTACGATGGACAGACGGACGATGGACAACATACCATGGCATAAGCATAATAAAACAGAACGGTGATGACTGGAATCCATCTCAATCCAACAAGTTCAAGAGATAAGACCACTAAACTGGATTGTTACAGTCAGGTTATCTATGTATAAAAACATTGTTTTAATAGCACCTTTTTAACATTTACACTTCTGTACACCAATTTTGAAAATGACGTAACCTGATAGGTAAAGAAATCGTTTTAGATACATGGAAGTAGCCAATAACAAACAATTTCAGACTTTCTGATTTTTTCTGTGCTCCAAGAAAGCGTACACTCCTACTTCAACAAATCATACTCCTGACAATTTTCGTTATCCCAACAAGGCGTATACCTTACGAAAAAGATGTCCTCTTTAATAGTTAACATGCTTTCTGTTTTCATAATCTTTTCTTTTTTTTCAAAAACAATAATCACGAATGATGTCCAGTCTACTCTATATCAAACCACTGATGGCTATATTCCAGCGAATAATAAGTTATGATTACTTTTTCCAAAATCAAATACAAAAACAACGGCAATATGAAGTTATGAAGTCACATTTAACACACAATATGACCCCTGCTTGGAAAACAATGTGCAAGTATGAAAGACAGACATATATAGAATTTGAAGTTATACAATGAATTACATTAGAAGATAATATGAAGAAAAACACATACCGTGTTGCCATGATTCATCTCTCATCTTAAAATCTGCTCCATCAAGTCGTACAAATGCTCTAACAAACCGTACACTCCTCCAACAAACCGAATATGCCGTACACTGGATGGACACAGTCATAATGTTTGGATTAAATTCTGATTTGTGTAATATTTAACCCTTAGCCTGCTAAGGGCGACTACAGTAGCCTTTGCATCCATTGTAAACCCTGATCAGCCTGCGAGTAACTCATAGTTCATTTCTTCAAAACGCCCCTTTGTAACATAAATGGAATGGTCTAAATTTAAAAAAAGAACAGTCCATTATGCATTTGTAGCGTGCTAATGGTTAAGGATCTGTGTATTGCCATGAATAGGCGGAAACTTGTGTTGATGATGGTCAGAGCAATCAATCATTTAGATTTCCAACAACAGACACTGACGGGGTATGAACAAAATCACAGAAATACTTCCAGATACTTGAACAGACCGCGAAATTGTGGTTAAAAGGCCTGATCATCACCCATAAGAACTCCTGAACACATGAAAGTACACATACACCTAGATGGAAAAAGTAATTTTATGCTTTTATTTGAGAGGCTATCAACTCTTGTGAACAGTGTTGACTGTGAATGCATGTCTGTAACCTAGGCAAGAAGTTACGAGTGATTGAGACTTTTATAAAATACGAAACTTTCCAGAGGAAATTGTATTGATGCATTTTTACTGTTAAAACATTAATAGAGATCAGCTATATTAGGCAATAGGTAACCACTTTCAATTTTGCCCCATCCCCTCCCAAAACTCCCCACCCCACCCCCACCCCTATGCCCACCACCACCACCAATGAATTTTGCTCTTTAAAGGGACCACCTGTCTCCTCCATAAGCGACCATATATTTTTAAACCAAAAGATTAAACTTTTGCTTTTGCATTGGATGGGACCGTAAACCGGGTCATCATCCATTGGATGGGACCATAAACTGGATGGTCCCATGTATCATCCATTGGATGGGACCGTAAACCGGTTGGTCCCATGTATCATCCATTGGACGGGACAGTAAACCGGATGGTCCCATGTTACATCCATTGGATGGGACCGTAAACTGGATGGTCCCATGTATCACCCATTGGACGGGACAGTAAACCGGATGGTCCCATGTTACATCCATTGGATGGGACCGTAAACCGGATGGTCCCATGTAACATCCATTGGACGGGACAGTAAACCAGATGGTCCCATGTTACATCCATTGGATGGGACCATAAACTGGATGGTCCCATGTATCACCCATTGGATGGGACCATAAACCGGATGGTCCCATGTATCATCCATAACCGAGTCTTTTTACCATTGATTGGCATACTTTAGGCACAATTATATTTTTATGGACTGAGAATTAGAGCTGAAATGCTTGTGTTTACCCACCGAGTTGAGACAAATCTTCATTATGGATGAGCATCTCGTGCACTTGCGCGCACCTGCTGATGACGTCGATTATTGAGCTTGATATAACCTTGCATGTGTTGAAAATGATGTAAAACACCATACATACAAAGAAAACAAACAAAACAAACTACCGACACTTTATGAGCCATAACAAATATGACTGCACCTGATATCTCCATTGGATTCATTTTAAAGAAACCAATTTATATTCCATAGGATCAATATATTTCATTTCTTAATAGAAAACAGGCAATTACAAGGAAAGTGAATGATCCCATTATTAGTTGTGATTAAATTTGAGGCAATTTTACGTTTCCTCACTATGTGAGAGTGTGTTGATCTCAAGTGACGTAATATAAAATGATTGGTTTACTTTCGGGAGACTTGTGATGGTAATGGCCCAAATATCAAGACCAATAAACCCCACTGAACTGGACAAGATATGAGTTTAGGATGTGTGTGAAACTGTTCGCTACTACATGACCATTGCTTAAAGATGAATGGCCACCCTTTTAGTAGTATTATCTATTAACAAATTTAACTCTTAAACATCATATGAACATTTCTTGATAGTCTCGGAGAGAAACATGTATTGAAAACCGCCACTAAGCTGTATTTAAAAATAAGTATTATTTGCATGACGTAGATACTACTATTACCACTGCGTGACTGCACGCGGAAATGAGGTAATTCTGAATTGTATTGATAAATACATTTACCTTTTTAATTTACCAGATTTAATTTACCTGTTCAAAGTTTTCTACATCATCAAATAAAATCTTATTCTCGTTTTCACAAATATTGCAATGTGTGAATTGTAAATATCTATTGTTGTGTATTGATTTCGATTTAAATAAACATAAACATGTTCATGAAACAAAACATGGCCGGAACTTTAATATGGCTCAATCTCAATTATTTATGGTATGTTCTGAAAATACATTGAAACGATTAATGATTTCCATCCGATACTACATTTTGTAATATATGGCAAAAATTCAAGGTCACAGTCAAGGGTCAAAAGTCAAATTTGTGCCTTTGTCAATGTTAAATAGGAATTGCAAGGCATACTCAGGTTCGACTTTAAACTCATAGCAAAGTTGTAATATATATATATATATATATCACATACAGTTCATTTGTGTGTTAAATATCTTAATCAGATTCCACTTCTGAGACATCTTCATCCAAAACTGTTCCTTGGATGTTTTCACACATTTACATTTCACCTGCCATGCAAAAGCAAGCATTTGTGAAGACTAAATTGGTTGCTTGGCATTGGCAAAGGTCGGTCGTTCTACAGGCTGATTCATGACATCAGCTCTTTTAATCTTGAAATTGGAGCCGAGGCTTTGGACATCTAAAGCGGTTTCAAATCGCTGTCTTCTGTGTTCCAAACAAGTCCATTTGGAGATGGAAGATTTTGTATTGTTTCCAAACTAGTGATTGATAATTAGCCATTTTGATATGATAAATAAGGCTTTTAGGTGGTATATTTTCATTCATTTGCAAAACAGCCAGTATGTTAAATTCAATATCCCCTAACATCTTCCAAAACTCTTTAGGACCTATAAAGCCCAAACAACTTTTCACAGTCCATTGCACATTCCAAAGATAACACCTCATCTTATCCAAGCTAGTGTGATAAAATACTGCTAATGGGTTTTAGACTTAACTTCAGATTTAGACCTTTTATCTTGCCTTTTTCAGATAATGCACATTTAATTACTATCAAGCCTGTTATTTCTTGGAAACAGGCTCAAGGTGATCTATTGGGATCACTCTTCGTCCGTCGTTGGTCGTCGTCGATCGTCGTTAACTTTTGCTTCAAACGACTTCTCCTCAGAAACCGCTTGGCCAATTTTGACCATACTTCACATGGATGATCCTTAGGTGAATGCTTTTTAGATTTGTTCAAATTAGGTCAGCATGACATTCAAGATGGCCGCCATTACCATATATGGTCGAAACCTTAAAAAATCTTCTTCTCAAGAACCGCCAGACAGATTTCAACAGTTTTTATTTTAAAATGACCGCCAATAGCTAGGCTATAAAGTTTGTTCAAATGAAGTCCCCGAGATCACAAATGGCCGTGCCCCGGGGGTCCAAAGTTTGTATATTGAGATTTTGCATGTTTTTCATAGACATATAGGAAAACACTTGAATCTTCTTCTCTGAAACCACAAGGCACAGAGCTCTCATGTATTACATGTAGCATCAGCTTATGGTCCTCTACTAAGTTTGTTCAAATGGTGACACTGGGGTCAAATTTGGCCCCACCTCGGGGGTCACAATTTTACATAGACTAAAATAGGAAAAAAAAAAAATCTTCTTCTCTGAAACTACAAGAGCCGGAGGTTTAATATTTTGCATTTACTATAAGCTTATGGTCCTTTACCAAGTTTGTTCAAATGGTGACCCTGGGATCACATTTGGCCCCGCCCCAGGGGTCTCATGTTTTACATAGACTTGTATAGGGAAAAACTTAAAAAATCATCTTCTCTGAAACTGCAAGAGCTAGAGTTTAATATTTCGCATTTGCTATAAGTTTATGGTCCTCTACCAAGTTTGTTCAAATGGTGATCCTGGGGTCACATCTGGCCCCGCCCCAGAGGTCACATGTTTTACAAAGACTTGCATAGGGAAATTTTCAAAAATCTTCCTCTCAGAAACGGCTTCGGCAATTTTGACCAAACTTCACATGGATGATCCTTAGGTGAATGTTTTTCAAATTTATTAAAATTAGGTAAACACGACATCCAAGATGGCTGCCATAGAAAACTCTTTAAAATACTTCTTGTACACTGGGATGCTATTTAAAGGCCGTGGGTTCAAATCCCATTGGAGTTTTTTTTTTTTTTTTTTTTTATTCTTCATTTTTATTATTGTTTCCTGTTTTTCTTTTGTTGAATTTTTCTAAAGTTGGTACAGTATATACAGATTTTGCTTGTTTTACATAGGCTTATACATATAGGGAAAACTGAAAAAATCTTCTTCTCTGAAATTACAAGAGCCAGAGGTTTAATGTTTTGCGTTTGCTATAGACTTATGGTCCTGTACCAATTTTATGCAAATGGAGACCCTTGGGTCACATTTGGCCCCTCCCCAGGGGTCAAATATTTTACAAAGACTTGTATAGGGAAATACTTAAAAAATATTCTTCTGAAACTACAAGAGCCAGATGTTTAAGATTTTGCATATACTATAAGCTTATGGTCCTCTACCAAGCTTGTTCAAATGGTGATCCTGGGGTCACATTTGGCCCCGCCCCAGGGTCACATGTTTAACAAAGACTTATATAGGGATAATCTTCAAAAAGTTGTCTTCTCGGAAACAGCTTGGTCAATTTTGACCAAACTTCACATGGATGATCCTTTGATGAATGTTTTTTAAATTTTTAAAATAAGTTAAACGTGACATCCAAGATGGCCACATAGAAAAATCTTTGAATTACTTCTTGTATACTGGGAAGCTAGGGCTTTGGATGCATTTTTTCTTTTGTTAATTTTTTTAAAGTTTGTATATTAAGATTTTGCATTTTTTACATAGACTTATATAGGGAAAACTTAATAATCTTCTTTTAAATTGTTAGCATGAAGTTGTGGTATAAATTTCAGTTGAGGGTGTTGTTGTGTTTTGCACTTGTAAAAAGGTATTGAAAGGAATTTAATGATGAAACCCATTGATATAAGAGCCATTTTAGCTTGTAGAGCATCCAAATGCCCTCTTGCTCTCTTGTTCTTCATTATTATTAATGATCGCTAACCATCTATCGTCTATCAAGTTTGCTCATTTGAAGTCCCTGGGGTCAAATGTGGCTGCAACCCCTGGGTCCAAAGTTTGTATGAAGAGAGTTTGCATGTTTTTACATAGACTTACACAAGGAAAGACTTAAAAACATCTTCAATCAGCATTTGTGAGAGGACAATTTTTTCATCATTGCAAAGATCCTCAGGTGATCGATTTAGGGCCATTTGGCCCTCTTGTTTTATGTTCCTAACCATAGTTCATTAAAGGTTAGAGAGTTACATGCGAATACATTTAGTATGGCAACATCGATATCAGGTTAATGTATAACTACTGTTAATGCGGTTCTCAGAGGCATATTGCTGAACATTAAAAAGCATTTATCTGCCTCTCTGTGGTAAGACCTGAGATCTTCCAGTGGTCATAAATCATTTGCAAGCCATTACTGAATTCAACAGCATGAATGATAACTTTTAATATCATGTTGCAATAGTTCAGGTCTACTTTTACATATATAGTCATGTTGTTAAGTTGGCCTTTTTGACAGAATTTAATACTGGTGAACTTGTTCCACCGCACTGAAAGAGGTGCTATGAGTTGATATAATGCTTGACATTTGGACAGCTATAGCAAATAAATACTGGAAAATATCTACCAATTGTCCCAGTTGCATATAGTTTTAGACAGATATGATATGGTTGAGTAGATTAAAGCTGCAGAAAAGAGGAAAACAATGTTCATCTTTAGACAGATATGATATGGTTGAGTAGATTAAAGCTGCAGAAAAGAGGAAAACAATGTTCATCTTTAGACAGATATGATACGGTTGAGTAGATTAAAGCTGCAGAAAAGAGGAAAACAATGTTCATCTTTAGACAGATATGATACGGTTGAGTAGATTAAAGCTGCAGAAAAGAGGAAAACAATGTTCATCTTTAGACAGATATGATACGGTTGAGTAGATTAAAGCTGCAGAAAAGAGGAAAACAATGTTCATCTTTAGACAGATATGATATGGTTGAGTAGATTAAAGCTGCAGAAAAGAGGAAAACAATGTTCATCTTTAGACAGATATGATATGGTTGAGTAGATTAAAGCTGCTGAAAAGAGGAAAACAATGTTCATCTTTAGACAGATATGATATGGTTGAGTAGATTAAAGCTGCAGAAAAGAGGAAAACAATGTTCATCTTTAGACAGATATGATATGGTTGAGTAGATTAAAGCTGCTGAAAAGAGGAAAACAATGTTCATCTTTAGACAGATATGATATGGTTGAGTAGATTAAAGCTGCTGAAAAGAGGAAAACAATGTTCATCTTTAGACAGATATGATATGGTTGAGTAGATTAAAGCTGCAGAAAAGAGGAAAACAATGTTCATCTTTAGACAGATATGATATGGTTGAGTAGATTAAAGCTGCGGAAAAGAGGAAAACAATGTTCATCTTTAGACAGATATGATATGGTTGAGTAGATTAAAGCTGCTGAAAAGAGGAAAACAATGTTCATCTTTAGACAGATATGATATGGTTGAGTAGATTAAAGCTGCGGAAAAGAGGAAAACAATGTTCATCTTTAGACAGATATGATATGGTTGAGTAGATTAAAGCTGCTGAAAAGAGGAAAACAATGTTCATCTTTAGACAGATATGATATGGTTGAGTAGATTAAAGCTGCGGAAAAGAGGAAAACAATGTTCATCTTTAGACAGATATGATATGGTTGAGTAGATTAAAGCTGCTGAAAAGAGGAAAACAATGTTCATCTTTAGACAGATATGATATGGTTGAGTAGATTAAAGCTGCGGAAAAGAGGAAAACAATGTTCATCTTTAGACAGATATGATATGGTTGAGTAGATTAAAGCTGCTGAAAAGAGGAAAACAATGTTCATCTTTAGACAGATATGATATGGTTGAGTAGATTAAAGCTGCGGAAAAGAGGAAAACAATGTTCATCTTTAGACAGATATGATATGGTTGAGTAGATTAAAGCTGCTGAAAAGAGGAAAACAATGTTCATCTTTAGACAGATATGATATGGTTGAGTAGATTAAAGCTGCGGAAAAGAGGAAAACAATGTTCATCTTTAGACAGATATGATATGGTTGAGTAGATTAAAGCTGCTGAAAAGAGGAAAACAATGTTCATCTTTAGACAGATATGATATGGTTGAGTAGATTAAAGCTGCGGAAAAGAGGAAAACAATGTTCATCAAATGGAAGAAACAATTGCAGCTGATAACACCCTTATTCTGCAGTGGCACAAGTACATTAGCAACTCTATCAATAAAACCAACTTAACGTCATTGCTATTTGAAAAACGGTGCATTTATGCTGCACCTGATATATTCTGTCATGCCAGTGAAGTTGTCATTCTTTTATGGTGGATTCAGCAGGGATGACATCGGGGTTGTATGCATTTGTCAAGCCCTGAAATACAACCGAAGACTGATTTTGATGATCAACATGCCTCCCAGGACAATGCTGGAGTAGTTATACATTCACCTCATACCGATGTTGCTTCACTAATAGGTGAATATGCATTTAAATACCTGACTTGTGATGAACTATGGTTCCAAACAGGAAAAAATACCAACTGCAACAAATACCAATACACACTGTCACAGAAAAAAACGTATTCAGCTGTAATTCAGCGTATATAAGCCTTGAGCTTTAAAGCTATAGACCTCAGCCCCGCCTAGGTTCGCTCATTGGCAGAGGCATGCTTTATCCTTCATCTAGTCTTCCTCTAGAGATTGCTGTCCCAATTTATCTTGATGGAAACCCCATTTCAATTCATGCGCTTACTGTGAGGCTGAGGCAATAACAGGTTGTGGCAGTACCAGTGCACTGTCTAGCGAGACATTATGGTGTCAGACCAGTCGGGAAGTAGGGTGCTGAAATAGTTCCTTGAAAGAATCCAAAGTTTCTAGTTTCCATGTGTTTTCCCCAAGATTAGTTTTTATTTCATTGTTAAATCTAACCTGAGGTTAAAGTAGTATGTCTGTTGTCATGAATAGTAAGTATTTTACTGTGTTTGTCAGGATTATTTCTTTGGAGAGTATGAGCACAGAGGTTAGGTAGAGATGTGGTTTTGACAGATGTTTCTTTCAAAATAAGCATAGTGTGAATGAATGACGCGAAATGTTAAAAAAATGAATCTGTGTTTTATTCCAGATATAGGACCGTTTGCTAGCCAAATGTGTTTAATACACAGAATAAAAGTGTATTTAAGCGAACGAATGTTGTGGAACTTGTGACTGATCTCCAAATATAGCCTATATTGCATTGTGTTCAATAGGCTGATTTTCACCGGTCTGACACCATATGCTCTAAATATTTTAAAGAATTGTAAGTCCGAAACAGTAGTACTTGATCGGTATTATATCTGGAAAATGCAATGTCCACTGAAAAGTTTGTTTGTGCTTTGTGAGGTCTCCAAAAATGTTAGGGATTCTGCAGATGATAGCAGGCACTGGCTGTTTTGCCAAAGGAATAAAATTAAATGGAACTCTACCACCTACATCAAATAGCCTTAAACATCAAATAAAAAGGGCCAATTTTAAGTTGTTTGTCTGGAAATGTGCATTGCAGACTGTACAAATCTTTTATCTCCAAATCTGCCTTTGACTCGGACATTCACTTTAACCTTTTCTTCATATTATTAAAATGGTTTGTTTTTTCTCGTATCGTAAAAGAAACAAATAACAGTAAGAGTATTGCTTATATCAGTATAGATTATTAATACAGCAGAAATATTCCAAAAGATCCATGTATTTGACCCAAAACTGTGACTTGCCTTGAAATCGATGAAAACGTCATATGGTTTTGCCGGAGTTAAGTTACTTGTTCAACAAGAAATGTGACCAGCAAGTGACAAATACACTGGAAGTTCATTTTACCTTTGGCCTCCAAGTGTGACCTTGACCTATGTCATAAGGACCTGACTATTACACATGACACACATTTTCATTGTGACATTTGTGTGAAGTTTCATGAAATTGCCTACAATACTTCTGAAGTAATGGCTGAGACTAGATTGTTTTGGACGGAGAAACGGATGAACAGACAGACTGAAGGTGCAATTTAATTATACGCCCCCTCCCTTCCGCGGCATAAAATTAACCAGTTAAGTTTTTTCATGAAATACAACGGTTGTATAAATGCAACTATGATGAAAACCTAGAGCCAAAGAGATCGCTGCAGGAACCACAATTAATATTAATTTATCTGGGCATATCTGGATATTGACATTTTATCAAATTCTTTTTTAATGAAGAACAATTACACAGACAATATCATGATATCACAAACTTCATTTCCATGACAATAATTGCTTCATTATATTTTTAGACAAGTCTTAACATACATGCAACAATTTGTTATGCTTCAACAAAACAGAACTTTTAATACATTTGTGGCATTGTGTGAACAATGAAAATACGCACATACAAATTCACAACAGGCAATTAAATTATTTTAGGCGTTATTTTTTTATTTTTATTTTTTTCATAAAAGATAGCGATCAAGCTAAGACCAGCATTATTCACAAACATTCAAAACTAGAACTGTCGCCGGAGGCGGACAAATACCCCCCGCTGGCAACATGTTGGGGGAGGGGTGGTGGGGTGGGGTGGGGTAAACGTAAACATATAAGACTTTGTTCCTATAAGATATATAGACATATATTATAGAGGAAGAGCCCAGACAAGAATTTTCTATTTGACTACCAAGTATGAAATGCATTAAAAATGCAAAGGGCCATAACTGAGTGGAAAATATTCGAACCGGAACATCACGATAATATGTGCATCTCCACTTGATATTGATGCATTGTAGCAAGTTTCAATAAATTCTAACAAGGAATTTTAGAGAAATAGTGCGGACAAGAATTTTCTATTTCACTACCAAGTAAGAAATACATTAAAAATACAAAGGGCCATAACTCAGTGGAAAATTATTGAACCAGAACGTCATGACAGTATGCACATGTCCACTCAATATTGATACTTCCTTGCAAGTTTCGCAAAAATCTAAGAAATAGCCCGGACAAGAATTGCATCTACGGACAGACAGACGGACGGACAAGGTGATTCCAGTATACCCCCACTGTGTGGGGTATAATAAAGGCCCCTGGTTAGTCTTTGCAGAGTGGAGTTGGTTAGAAAAGACCGCTGATGTAAAATTAAACTAATTTGGACAGGAACTGCAGTCATTATTTATATATCTCCCTTTCATGTTAAGATTATATATTTACATTAATTTTTAATTAATACTTCATTTCTTCATTTTTCATGAGTTTTTGCGCACAATATGACCTATTTATGTGTCGACGTGCCGTAAATCACCATTCATTCATTCATTCATGTTAAGATTAAATTCTGATCCAAGTGATATAAAAGCATCTATATGACACAATTGTCATGAATTATATATAACTTGGGTGTGCCTCCATGGCTGAGTGGTTAACGATGTTGCGTTGTAAACCTTCTCGCCTCTCACTGCTGCAGGGGTTCGAATCCCACTGGGAGCTTGACTTGTAAGTGAGGAAGTCTCGATTCTTATGGATGGCAGGAGGTGTACAGTACTGGTTCTACTCAGGAAAATTGGGTTGTCTTCTCTACCACAAAAAAAACAACCATTATATATAACCTGACATGTGTTGAAAATGACGTAAAACACAATATAAAACAAACAATGAATGAATGGTGTTTTACTGCATGTCGACACATAAATAGGTTATATTGTGGGCAAAAACCGACGAAAGATGAAGAAATGCAGTAGTAATTAAAAATTAATGTAAATATATATTAAAGATACAACTATTAAGTAAAACAAACAAACAAACAAACAAACAAACTTGTGTTGATGCTGGTATAAATGTCATTGTAACTGTAGAGTTCCAACAAAAGCGCCAATACAAACTTATAAATGAAATAATGGTAGTTGGGAGACATATAATGATGAAACAATGATATTACCAATAAGACAAAAAGGCCCATGACCTGACAAGCTGAAAATTAATAATTGGATTCTTGTCAAATGGTTCAGTGACACACTTTCCATGTTATTTCGAGCTGATTATAGAAAGAGTGCGAGAATACCACAAAAAGGCTAGTGATCTCAGGTTGAAAATAAATGAAGGATTATTGTTTAACGGCTCAGCGACATATTTTCAGCTTATTTCGAGCTGGTTAGAGGGAGTGGGCGAGGATAGAGGAGTGGATAGAGGAATTCGGAACAACTTTTACTATGAAAATAGATTAATGTTCCCATCAGATGGATGAACCAGTTAAGTTACTTGCTCAAAAATAATCTTTGAATTTTGGTCATAACATACAATGTAACTTCTGAATTGCAATGATGAAAACTGAAAAACAAACAGATGGCTGAATATTTATCTAGGCGTATCTAGACAGTGACATTTTGTCGAACATTGGCCTTATTCATTTTTAGCTCTACTGATCAAAGATCAGCAGAGTTTATGCCGTGGTGCTCGTCGTCCATCCATCCGTCCGTCTGTACGTAAACTTTGTTTTGCTGAAACTACTCCTCTGGAAATACAAGATGGATGAAACAGGAATGTTTCCCATAATGTCTAGTTGACCCTAGCAAAAAATCACATTGATGTGAAATCCAAAATGGCTGTCAAAGCTAAAAATAGATTTAAAAAAAACAAATTTGTAGCAACTACTTCTTGAAAACTATAAGTGATATTGAAATGGGCTTTTTTCATAAATGATCAGCATGACATGATGTCGGTCCTTGTCGAAAATCGTTTTGATTCGACGTTAAACATGGCTGCCAGCATCCATATTTGTTGAACATTGCCCAGATTCATTTTTCTCATGAAGAACAATTACTGAGTACACAGACAATGTTATGATATCGCAAACTTTATTTCCATGACAGTAATTATGCTCCATTCCATTTTTAGACAAGTTACCATTCTTAACATACATGCAACAATGTTTTAGGCTTCAACAAAACATGACTGGTATTCCCTAAACTCTTTACAGAGCTTAAATACATTTAGGGCATTGCGTGAATTCAGCTTAAGTCTAATGATATGTTTGTTTGTTAGTTTGTATGGTGTTTTACCTCATTTTCAAAACATGTAAGATAATATATGATGGTCGATGGAGGAGGCAACTTCTAATGAAAATACACACATACAAATTCACAATAGGTAATTAAATTGCTTTATGTGTTGTTTTTGTCTTTTTCATAACGATTGTGATCAAGCTAAGACAGCATTTTGATCATTTATTTCACAAACATTTACAATAAAGGCCTTTGGTAAGTCTGGACAGAGTGGAGCTGGTTAGAAAAGACGACTGACGTAATATTAAACTAATTTGGACACAATCTGCAGACAAGATTTATATCTCACTTTCATGTTAGGATTAAATTATGATCCAAGTGATATTAAAGTCTCTATATTCACACAATTGCCATACAATTATATTCATTCATAACTTGTATTGATGCTGGTGTAAAACCAACATTTATGATCTCACTGGGATCCCACTGGGAGCTCCACCTGTAATCCAGAAAATGTTGATTGTTAAGGATGGCGAGAGGTATCTACCCAGGAAAAATGGAGTGGTCTGCCTCCACCACAAACAATCGACCGTCATGCATAGCCTAAAATATGCTGGAAAAATGATGTTAAACCAAAACAAACAGAGTTCCAACCTGATGAATGAAATAATGGAAGTTGGGAGACCTGACAGATCAGTGAAACAATAATGGATTGGCTGATCATTACCAATATGACATGTCAGGGCCCATGACCTGACAAGCTGAAATTTTATGAATGGATTGTTGTTTTACTATTTAAAAGCTCAGCAACACCATTTTTTAGGTTATTTCTCACTGCTTACATACAGAGGGAGAAAAGACTAGTAACCTCAGGTTGAAAATAAATAAATGGATCGTTGTTTAATGGCTCAGCGACAATTTTTTAAGGTTATTTCGAGCTACTTATAGAGAGAGGATACTGAGGATTGATTGTTAAGGATGGTGGGAGGATACATTACTGGTTCTACCCAGGAATAAATGGGTGGTCTGCCTCCACCACAAAAAAATGATGTTAAACACCAAACAAACAGAGTTCCAACAAAAGAGACATTACAAGCTGATGAATGAAATAATAATGGAAGTTTGGAGACTGACAAAATTGTAAAACAGTGATGGATTGGCTGATCACTACCAATAAGACATGAAGACCCATGACCTGACAAGCTGAAAAGCAATGAATGGATCATTGTTGTTTAACTGCTTAACAGCTCAGCGACACATTTTCAAGTTACTTCCTGTTACTTACACAGAGAGGGAGAAAAGACCAGTAACCTCAGGTTAAAAATAGAATGGCTCAATGTTTACCGGCTCAGTGACACATTTTCAGGTTATTTCCCCGCTACTTACAGAGAGAGGGAGAAAAGACCAGTAACCTCAGGTTGAAAATAGAATGGATCATTGCTTAACGGCTCAGCGTAACCTTTTTCAGGTTATTTCTAGCTACTTATTGAGAGAGGATACTGAGGATTCCGGGATCACCTTTTGTTTTTACTATGAAAAAAACTAATGCATCCCATTTGATGGATGAACCAGTTAAATTATTTACTTAAAAATAACCTCTGAAGTTTCTGTTAACACGAATTGCTCGATTCCATTTTTAGACAAGTTAACGTTTTTAACATACTTGCAAAAATTGTTTATGCTTCAACAAAACATGATTGGTATTAATGAACTCTTTAAAAGAGTTTGCTACAGAACTTAAATACATTTATGGCACTTAGTCAATTCAACTTCAGTCTAATGATTTGTTTGTATGGTGTTTTACATCATTTACAACACATGTAAGGTTATTATATGACAGTTAAATTTGTTTTTGTGGTGCAGGATGCAGACACCCACTTCTAATTGAAATACACACATAGAAATTCACAATAGGTAATTGAATTGCTTTAGGTTTTGTTTTTTTGTTTTTGTCTTTTTCAGAAAGATCGTGATCAAGCTAGGGCCAGCATTTTTTTTATTATTTACTTCACAAACATTTACAATAAAGGCCCTTGGTAAGTCTGGGCAGACTGGAGTTGGATAGAAAAGACGACTGACGTAATATTAAACTAATTTGGACACAATCTGCGGACAAGATTTATATCTCCCTTTCATGTTAAGATTACATTCTGATCCAAGTGATATTAAAGCATCTATATGACACAGTTGTCATGATTATAATGCAGCCATTCCTGAATTGTGTTGATGCTGGTGTAAAAGACATTCATAACTGCAGATGATTGATGTAACATGTAACTAATTTGGGCAGGATCTGCAGACATGATTTATATCTCCCTGATCATTATGATCCAAGAGATATTACAGCCTCTCTTAATAATTCACACAATTGCCATAAAATAATGCTCACCCATTTAAATTTGTGTTGATGCTGGTGTAAAACAGTGGTTTATAACAGTTACTGTAGAGACCAAACAATCCCACCGGGAGCTCCAGTTGTAAGTGACTTACGGATGGTGGGAGGTGTACAGACTGCTTCTACCCAGGAATAAGTGGGTGGTCTGCCTCCACCACAAAACATCAACCGTCGTGCATAGCCTTAAAATGATGTGCTGAAAAATGATGTTAAACACCAAACAAACAGGAGTTCCAACAATAGAGATATTACAAGCTGATGAATGAAATAATAGAATATGGGAGAACATCAAACAAACAGGAGTTCCAACAATAGAGATATTACAAGCTGATGAATGAAATAATAGAATATGGGAGAACATCAAACAAACAGGAGTTCCAACAATAGAGATATTACAAGCTGATGAATGAAATAATAGAATATGGGAGAACATCAAACAAACAGGAGTTCCAACAATAGAGATATTACAAGCTGATGAATGAAATAATAGAATATGGGAGAACATCAAACAAACAGGAGTTCCAACAATAGAGATATTACAAGCTGATGAATGAAATAATAGAATATGGGAGAACATCAAACAAACAGGAGTTCCAACAATAGAGATATTACAAGCTGATGAATGAAATAATAGAATATGGGAGAACATCAAACAAACAGGAGTTCCAACAATAGAGATATTACAAGCTGATGAATGAAATAATAGAATATGGGAGAACATCAAACAAACAGGAGTTCCAACAATAGAGATATTACAAGCTGATGAATGAAATAATAGAATATGGGAGAACATCAAACAAATAGGAGTTCCAACAATAGAGATATTACAAGCTGATGAATGAAATAATAGAACATGGGAGAACACCAAGCAAACAGGAGTTCCAACAATAGAGACATTACACGCTGATGAATAAAATAATGGAATGTGGGAGAACACCAAGCAAACAGGAGTTCCAACAATAGAGACATTACACGCTGATGAATAAAATAATGGAATGTGGGAGAACACCAAACAAACAGGAGTTCCAACAATAGAGACATTACAAGCTGATGAATAAAATAATGGAATGTGGGAGAACACCAAACAAACAGGAGTTCCAACAATAGAGACATTACGCACTAATGAATAAAATAATGGAATGTGGGAGAACACCAAGCAAACAGGAGTTCCAACAATAGAGACATTACAAGATGATGAATAAAATAATGGAATGTGGGAGAACACCAAGCAAACAGGAGTTCCAACAATAGAGACATTACAAGCTGATGAATAAAATAATGGAATGTGGGAGAACACCAAACAAACAGGAGTTCCAACAATAGAGACATTACGCACTAATGAATAAAATAATGTAATGTGGGAGAACACCAAGCAAACAGGAGTTCGAACAATAGAGACATTACACGCTGATGAATAAAATAATGGAATGTGGGAGAACACCAAGCAAACAGGAGTTCCAACAATAGAGACATTACACGCTGATGAATAAAATAATGGAATGTGGGAGAACACCAAACAAACAGGAGTTCCAACAATAGAGACATTACACGCTGATGAATAAAATAATGGAATGTGGGAGAACACCAAACAAACAGTCTCGTTCCAGCAATAGAGACATGACAAGCTGATGAATAAAATAATGGAATGTGGGAGAACACCAAACAAACAGGAGTTCCAACAATAGAGACATTACGCACTAATGAATAAAATAATGGTATGTGGGAGAACACCAAGCAAACAGGAGTTCCAACAATAGAGACATTACAAGATGATGAATAAAATAATGGAATGTGGGAGAACACCAAGCAAACAGGAGTTCCAACAATAGAGACATTACAAGCTGATGAATAAAATAATGGAATGTGGGAGAACATCAAACAAACAGGAGTTCCAACAATAGAGACATTACGCACTTATGAATGAAATAATAGAACATGGGAGAACATCAAACAAACAGGAGTTCCAACAATAGAGACATTACAAGCTGATGAATAAAATAATGGAATGTGGGAGAACACCAAACAAACAGGAGTTCCAACAATAGAGACATTATATGCTGATGAATAAAATAATGGAATGTGGGAGAACACCAAGCAAACAGGAGTTCCAACAATAGAGACATTACATGCTGATGAATAAAATAATGGAATGTGGGAGAACACCAAGCAAACAGGAGTTCCAACAATAGAGACATTACACGCTGATGAATAAAATAATGGAATGTGGGAGAACACCAAGCAAACAGGAGTTCCAACAATAGAGACATTACACGCTGATGAATAAAATAATGGAATGTGGGAGAACACCAAACAAACAGGAGTTCCAACAATAGAGACATTACACGCTGATGAATAAAATAATGGAATGTGGGAGAACACCAAACAAACAGGAGTACCAACAACAGAGACATTACAAGATGATGAATGATATAATGGAATATGGCAGACCTGACAGATCCATGAAACAATAATGGATAAGCTGATGATACTACCAATAAGACAAAAAGGCCAATGACCTGACAAGCTGAAAATTAATGAATGTATCATTGTTCAACTAGCTGTTAACAGATCAGCAAGACTTGTTCAGGTTATTTCACATTGCTTATAGAGAAGGGGAGAAAAGACCAGTTACCTCAAGTTGAAAATAAATTAATGGAACTTTCTTTAATGGCTCAGCAATGCATTTTCAGGTTATTTCAAGCTGCTTATAGAGAATGGGAGAGGCTATAGAGGAAACTGGAATCACTGTTACTTTTACTTAGAAAATAGATTAAAGGTTCTCATATGATGAACTTAGAAAATAGATTAAAGTTTCTCATATGATGAACATAGAAAATAGATTAAAGGTTCTCATATGATGAACTTAGAAAATATATTAAAGTTCCTCATGAAAATAGATTAAAGTTTCTCATATGATGAACTTAGAAAATAGATTAAAGGTTCTCATATGATGAACTTAGAAAATAGATTAAAGGTTCTCATATGGTTCTCATATGATGAACTTAGAAAATAGATTAAAGGTTCTCATATGATGAACTTAGAAAATATATTAAAGTTCCTCATGAAAATAGATTAAAGTTTCTCATATGATGAACTTAGAAAATAGATTAAAGGTTCTCATATGATGAACTTAGAAAATAGATTAAAGGTTCTCATATGGTTCTCATATGATGAACTTAGAAAATAGATTAAAGGTTCTCATATAATGAACTTAGAAAATAGATTAAAGGTTCTCATATGGTTCTCATATGATGAACTTAGAAAATAGATTAAAGGTTCTCATATGATGAACTTAGAAAATAGATTAAAGGTTCTCAGTTCTCATATGATGAACTTAGAAAATAGATTAAAGGTTCTCAGTTCTCATATGATGAACTTAGAAAATAGATTAAAGGTTCTCATATGATGGATGAACCTGTTACTTGCTCAAAAATAACCTCTGAAGTTTGGTCGTAATATACAATGCAACTTCTGCATAGCAATGATGAAAATGGAAAGCGAAAGAGATGACTGAAAATGTATCTAGGCATATCTAGACGGTGGCATTTTGTCGAACATTGGCCCAATTCAATTTTCGATGAAGAACCATCAAATAACACAGACAATTTCGTGCTTCGTGAACTTTATTTCTATGACAATAATTGCTCCATTACATTTTTAGACAAGTTCTTAACATACATGCAACTATTGTTTATGCTTCAACAAAACATAATTGGTATTCCCTGAACTCTTTAAAAGAGTTTCCCCAAGTAAAAATAAACTGCCTATTTGAGCAGTTTCTTGACTGTTTCTAAGCAGTTTCTTGGTTTTTAAGCAGTTTTTTAGCAGTTTCAGGCAGTTCATGTTATAGCAGTTTTCATAAACTGCTTAGGAACTGCTTCTGAAAGAGCCTAAGCAGTTTACTAATAACAGGTTAGCAGTTTTTATAGCAGTTTCTTACCAGTTCAACATTTCATGTCTACAAAAATCGATGCACTAGCATATTAAATTTTGTTAATTTTAAAAATTGTCTATTATACTTACGACATTACAATTGCAATAACTCAACTTGCCCTAATCCATGAACGGAAAAAACTTCCCCAAATCCCCTTCCCGGGACCTGCGGCACCAAGAGAGCCACCGATTACACATGGACATGCAGAGTTACCTCCTTTTTCCACAAATAAGTCCTAAATTTAAGGAGGTAGTTAATGTTGTCGTAAGTATAATAGACAAATATTAAAATTAACAAAATTTAATATATTGTTCTATTGATTACTTACGACAAGATTACAATTGCGACTTTATCATAAGAGCTGGGGTGGAAAAATGTAACCTGTTATGAGTGCCAGAATATGTCAAGGGGATTTGAACAACTCTGAAACAACAAGTAACAAAGCAAGATCAAACCTGCTCTAATCTCCAGGAATTAGAGCAGATGTGAGAATGAACCCAACCAACTAACACTCACCATTGCATACTCTGGAATCCTGCCTGACGACAGAGCAAATAGGAGGAGCCTCTAATACTTCTTAAATTAGCAGACGATTGTTACAAGGTGAATATAACACCCTCATTAGTCCGTGAAATCGGTCAAGAACAAAAAAGTCCACCACCATCCAAAATCATAATCGACAAGTTCAAGCCAATCTATTGAACAGAAATTTGCTGGTATAACATAGATCATCTAGATAAGTATCGACAACCTGATTCAATACTAACAATAACAGCTTCATAACTGAGCTGTAAATGTAACAGAACTATGAACACAAGATAAAAAGTGACTGCTTCTTATGGTGGTTTACGGCAATGCCATGAAGTATCTCTCCGATATTTCACGCTCCGACAGAGAATCCACTCCTTCAGAAGGTGGCTAGGCCTTTGTTAGGAAGGACTCATCTGCGTGCGTTGGCATGTCTGACAAGACACCGAAAAAGAGAATAACAATAGAAAGTGCCGAAAACACTAACTGTGATTATACAAAGAAGTCAAAATAATAACCGATGAATGTGGGCCATGACTAAAACTTTCCCCTTGAATGCGAGTACCGACGCAGAAACCTAAGCCCAGTCTTCCCATACCATAGACAGAAGTCTTAGCCTTCTTCAAGACTACTAGTCTGGATTATAGGGGCAGAGCCCTTCAAAAGAAACTATATGCTTCGTTAGGTGGCCCTCACCATTACAAGGACAAATAGTTTCAGACCTAAGCATTTCACCCATAACTCAGGAAGAAAACTTACGCCAGAAAACGTAAGCCGTCTAAGTAAGCTAAAGCTGTCTAAGTAAGGAAAGGAACTTAATAAGCATTACGCTTCCGTTCCAATCCTTTATTTGTTGTTATTGTATATATGCTTAACTTGTAAATACAATGAGTAAAAAATGTTTAAACTAAGTATAGCTAAATGCTTGTTACAAAAACACTAGTCTCTTAAATTATAGCAACTCCAGAGGGATTTTTAAAGTGAGTATTTGTAATTAATACATGCTAGTTTGATGATTCATAGATTCATAGAGACAACTTAATATAAGTTAAACTGCAATAAATAATTACTCATAATCATTATTGTTTATATGTATTCATCGGTTCTAGGATCACAACCATACTCTAATCAAATGTAAACAGTATTTCCTTAATAAAGAATTGAATTGGTGACACGAGTAGGAAGGTCACCCTAATGGTGCCTACATTCCGGTGTTAAGTCAAATTCCGATACTTATTCTCTTGAAATGGGGTCCTTACCGTCAGAAGAAACTAAATATTGCAAGGATAGGCCTTACCACAATGGTTATTAAAAATTAAAAACCAAAATTCCAAGTCTGAATTTACCAACGAAGCGAAAATAGACCGTGTGGGTGGGGTATGAATTGCGGTCTGAATTAACGGCGAAAGAACAAAAGCCGGTGTAAAACCACCAACTACGCTTATAAACCCATAAGAAAATAACATATGGGAAGTAAAATTAAAGTAATAAAACAATAAACACCATCATAACGTGGAAAAAAAACAAATATTTTGAGCACCGTTCGACTTACCCGCAACCATTATAGGTGGCGTCGCGAACAGAAAAGAGGAGGTAACTCTGCATGTCCGTGTGTAATCGGCGGCTCTCTTTGTGCCGCGGGTCCAGGGAGGGGGATTTTAGGATTTTTTTTTCGTTCGTGGATTAGGGCAAGTCGAGTTATTGCAATTGTAATGTTGTCGTAAGTAATCAATAGACCAATAGTTATACTAGAATGTTAAGACTCCAAACTGTTCTATACAATTGAATTGAATTGAATTGGGGTGGGGTTTTAAGGCGCACCAACACATGAAAAGGTTATATGGCGCCTAAAAGGCATGAACATGCCAGGCTCATCTTCCATGTACATCGAGATAAAATATGGAAAATGGGCCTAGAACCTTCTCACCCTGAACTGCAGAGTTGCTGCAAATTCTATCGTAGAAACTCCATTTACGCTGGAGCCACGTTATTGTTTTTCTGCCACTGCTCTTTTGATGCGAGCGAGATAGCACCTGAAACAATGCAGGGATCATGATGAAGACCTTTAATGAACTTGAACAAAAAATGATAAAATGAACATGAATTTGGGGGGATTCTACCCCTCTGCCTACCCCTCCAAAGGGATCTGCAGTGGCCGTATTCTTTGCCCCGTGACCAAACGGGGCCCCCGGCAACCACACGGGGCTGTTCTATACAAAAACTAACACACTTGTAAGCAGTTTTCATAGCAGTTTCTTACCATTTCAAAGTTTAATATATTGTTTATATATGTTACTTTCTGTGGACTAGCAAATAATAGCAGCACCTATACAGATCAAGTTCTTATAATGATACAAACAAATCACATAGAAAACAAAAAACTGTGAAGTAACTAATATATATTTTAATTGAAGACAATAATCAGAATAAGCATGCAATATATATAATACGAGTTTATTTCAATATAACGTCACCTGTGTAAACGGAATTACATCAGTTATAACGATGCGTGAAAATTACGTGACATCACAGTTCAGAAAGACCATTAGATTGGCTCAGTTTCAACAAGAAGAAACAACTTGGTAAGTATTTCAGACCGTACACTTAAAGACATATTTCGAGCCTATTGTATTTTTGTGGTGGTGGGGGAGAGAATTTCTATAGGTAACTGTAAATCACTGTTAGCCATACATTTTCATGAGCAAAGTGTGATATTCAATTTTTTCTTCAGATTATGAGACCCACCCAATAAGGCATTTGTGACCAGTACACATAATAACAAATTAAAGAATGTTGTATATATATTGTGTTTTTGGTCTAAAAACAATTAAGAAATACCAGATAAGTTTTGTATTCAAAAGCTAAATTATAAACATATATTTTTTCATTAAAGTAAATTACAAAGTGTTGTTAAGCTATTCTTACCCTCAATATAGCAATACCATACAAATATAAAATCTAAGAGTGGGCCTCAATTTATATACCTGAGTTGATCAGCCATGAAGTGTGCTGGCTATAAATATTCAAGCTTCTCATGCTTTTTCACTGACCAAGTAGCGTTGGGAAAGGTGTCTTTAACATATGTCATGCATATAAACAATGTAATAAGTAGATATATGTTCTTCCACAAAACAAGAACTCATTAGTTCCTTTTTAGATGGAGGAAATCATATGCTCAAAACGATGTCATAAGTTCACTAATATATACCTTTACTTCTTTTTATAATTTTTTGCTACATTTGGGCTTTAATTCATTTTCACACATATAGACTGTTAATTCGTTAAATTTTCCTATACATCTTACCATTATATGCAAGCATTTGAATATTCATCTAACAGGGTGGAGTCTCTTCCTTAAAAGGCCAATACAAGCAGTTTTAACCAGTTTCTTAGCAGTTTTAGCAGCAGTTTGCATGAATATACATGTAACAGGGTGGAGTCTCTTCCTCGGAAAGGCAAAACAAGCAGTTTTTAGCCAGTTTCTTAGCAGTTTTAGCATGATGGAATGACACAGCAGTTTATAAGCAGTTTAAATTGCCTAATTTAAATAATTCGTGAAAATAACTGCTAAGGAACTGCTCGAAAACTGCTCGAAAACTGCTAAAGTGAAGATTAGAACTGCTATATAAGAAACTGCTTTTTTTCTCTCATCAAGATAAAATAAAAACTGTTTATTGGAACTGCTAAAATATAAGAACTGGGAAGGCTAAGAAACTACTAAGGAACTGCCTTCCACTTTGACAGGGGAATTGCTACAAAACTTAATACTGTAATACTGTAATACTGTCTTCGAGGCCACTCATAAACCGTCGTTTCTTAGGCCCATTTGGATTGTTTATATAATTTTCCGGTAATGTCGTTAAGACTATTCTGACTTCCGGTTCCCTTTTGTCTTTTTAGGTTATATTGTCTTTTTGTTGTTGTTTCATTTCATTAGTTGTTAGGCCTAAATTTGGAAGGATGTTGCACCCAATGTTTGTTTAGCCTACTTTTGAATGAATTTATGGTGGGTGCCTCAGTTACTGTGTTAGGTAGTTTGTTCCAAGAATCTACCACTCTATAAGCAATACATTTATGGCACTGGGTGTATTCAACTTCAGTCTAATGATTTGTTTATTTGTTTGTATGGTGTTTTACATCATTTATAACACATGTAAGGTTATATATGATGGTCGATTTTTTTTGTGGTGGAGGCAGACCACCCACTTCTAATGAACACACACATACAAATTCACAATAGGTAATTATATTGCTTTAGGTGTTGTTTTTTTGTTTGTTTTTGTCTTTTTCATAAAGATTGTGATCAAGCTTAAAGGCCAGCATTTTTTGATTATTTATTTCACAATTATTTACAAGAAAAAGGCCCTTTATAAGTCTTGGCAGAGTGGAGTTGGTTAGAAAAGATGACTGACATAATATTAAACTAATGTGGACACAATCTGCAGACAAGATTTATATCTCGTTTCATGTTAAGATTAAATTCTGATCCAAGTGATATTAAAGCATCTATATGACACAGTTTTCATGATTATAATGCAGCCATAACTTGTGCTGATGCTGCTGTAAGTCATTTGTAGATGATTGATGTAATATTAAACTAATTTGGGCAGGAGACATGATTTATATCTCCCTGAAGAGATATTAAAGCCTCTATATTCACACAATTGCCATAAAATAATGTTCAGCCATTTAAATTTGTGTTTATGCTGGTGTAAAAGTCATTCATAACAGTTACTGTAGAGTTCCAACAATCCCACTGGAAGCTCAACTTGTAAGTGAGAAAGTGTTGATTGTAACGGATGGCGGGAGGTGTACAGTACTGGTTCTACCCAGGAATAAGTGGGTGGTCTGCCTCCACCACACATAATCAACCATCATGCTTAGCCTTAAATGTGCTGACAAATTATGTTAAGGTACTTCAGCAATTATGCAACCTGTGACAATGAAAACCATTTCGATGCAATATGCATTTTAAGCACAAGTTAGGCATTATATCAAGTTCTTTCATTATTTATTATATATATAGCACATATAGAGAAAGAAATCAAGAAAAAAATGCAATAGTTTAGTAATTATTTAAATTAAAAAACTGCCATTTTCCTGCATCCACACAGTAATATTCAGAAAAGCAAATTAAATATTGTCAATAGCAATGTAATCTTCAATTTTAAGTCTTATCTAGGGCAGCTGAAAATCCATTTTCTTAATGTCACCAATCACTTAAAACTTTACAAATATTGTACATGAACACATTCTCAAAATCAATTTCCAATGACCATAATGGGGTGACAATTTAATACACAAAGTATAGAGGTTCCTGAAGGTTTACATTATCATAGGTAAGTTAGCCTAGGTAATTGCAATGTATCCATGGTCAAGCACACTGCTATTGATTGAATACACACATCTGTTTACCTACCTGGCACCTCATTTTTCAAGCATGATCTAATGGCCCTGTCACACTATAGCGCGTTTCCACTGCGTTGGCACGGCGTTGTTTAATTTTTCAGAACGCCGTGAGATCGCAAGAAAAATCTGATATTTTTCGTGAAGATGGAGATGTCACGGCGTCCTCACAGCGACCAAGGCGTTGCTACGGAGCTCCCATGGCGTTCTATCGCGTTCCTACGGAGTTCTTGTTGGCGATTGTCTGTGCTCTCACGGCGCTTCCACTGCATGCACTGCGCTTTCACGGCGCTCACACTGCGCTGACGGCGTGTTGAAGACGTTCGTTTGCACTACCTATAATTCATTTATACTATTTTGTTCGTTTTTGTCATGCAAACGCCGATGGACGCGGTAGAAGCGCCTTGGGAGTGCAATGATCGCCGTGACAGCTCCGTACAGTCGTTGTAAGAGCGCAGTAAAATAAATAACACTCCGTATAAGCGCCGTAGACGTGCCGTATAAGCGCGGTAGAGACGCAGTGACATCTCAGAGAACGCCGTACAATCTCCGTGCAAGTGCCAACGACAACCACAGCGTCGCACTGCAACCTCTGTGCGCGCCCGCGGAGCTCCTGTGGCGTTGTAGGAGACCTTACTGCGCTGCTATGGCGACCTTACGGCGACCCCACTGTGCTCTTATCAGAACGCCGAGCGACGGCGTTTGTTTTGTGCATGCTCAAAGTGCGTGCCGTCGCTTGGCGTTCTATGCGATCCCAATGCGTCTACTGGCGATGCCACTGCGTTGCTGCGGCGATGCTTGCGATCGTACTGCACGCACTTCGGCGTTCTGCATTTTTCTTGGACGCCGTGGGATCGCCGTGAGAACGCGGCCCTAGTGTGACAGGGGTTTAAGCATGCTAAGATTTGTAATATTGTTGGGAGACACCTCTGTGTTTGGTAAAATTTGAGCCAAAATGAAATAAATTTAAAAATTTTGGATTTCAACTGCCCTTGTTAAGACTGAGAGGATTATATGGATGTTATTTGTTTTTAGTTTAAGGTTATAGATATTTCTAGGCAGATGCACAAAAAATGGTATATTTTAATGTCAGATTGTACATAAATGATAACTTTTTAGAACACATTTTTTATTCTTCATTTGCTCTTATATATGTTTTGTATAATGGAAATCAATTTGTTGCGTTATTACCATGAATTTTCACAGGAAGGACTCTGCCCAATTCAAAATTTTAAATATCCTTAAACACTGGTGAAACAATAATCGATTGCATGGCTGATCATTACCAATCAGACACAGATGACAGATTAATGGTTCCAATATGATGGATGAACCTGTTAATACTTGCCAAAAAAACATCTGAAGTTTGGTCATAACATACAATGCAACTTCTGCATAGCAATGATGAAAACAGAAAGCCAAAGAGATGACTGAATATTTATCTAGGCATATCTAGACAGTGACATTTTGTCGAACATTGGCCTTATTCATTTTTAGCTCTACTGATCAAAGATCAGCAGAGTTTATGCCATGGTGCTCGTCGTCCGTCCATCCGTCCGTCCATACTCCTCTGGAAATACAAGATGGATGAAACAGGAATGTTTCCCATGATGTCTAGTTGAGCCTAGCAAAAAATCACATTGATGTGAAATCCAAAATAGCTGTCAAAGCTAAAAATAGATTTAAAAAAACAAGTTTGTAGCAACTACTTCTTGAAAACTATAAGTGATATTGAAATGGGCTTTTTTCATAAATGATCAGCATGACATGATGTCGGTCCTTGTCGAAAATCGTTTTGATTCGACGTTAAACATGGCTCCCAGCATCCATATTTGTTTACATAGAGTTATATAGTAAAAACTTGTAGCGACTACTCCTCTGAAACTACTTGACAGATTTTCATGAAACTTCATAGGAATGTTGCTCTTGGTGTCTAATTGATCCTAGCAAATTTCATGTCAGCAGGAAATTCAGGATTGCCACCACGGCTAAAAATAGATTTAAACATGATGTTGGTCCTGGTTGAAAATTATTTTGATTCGACATTTAACATGGCTGCTTAAGTGGCCATCTTTGTTTACATAGCGTGATATAGTGAAAACTTGTAGCGACTACTCCTCTGAAACTATATGACAGATTTTCATGAAACTTCACAGGAATGCTGATCTAGCTATGAAAACCTATCAGTAGAGATTCAAGGTCATTGACCTCTTGTTTAATGAAGAACCATCAATTAACACAGACAATTTCATGCTATCATGAACTTTATTTCCATAACAGTTAGGTATTGCTTCATTTTATTTTTAGACAAGTTAACTTGTTCAGGTTATTTCAAAAAGCTTATAGCAGGAACGTGTATGAAGGGGACTGGTCTCCCACTTTTAAACCCGAATAACTTGTCTTCTGTTTCCGCCATTTTGGAAATTTACTGCAAATGCGAAGAATATAGAGACAAATCAAGGAAAGAAAATCGGCTAACATCGATGCATTATTAATAATTATAGGTTAATCCTTAGTGAAATCTTAAACATAAACTGTTTCTCTTTAATTGTATGTAATTTTGTATTTGAATCGATATCGATTTAGGTGTTAATTGACGGGAGTTTGTTAGCTAGTAACGGGTTCTTTTGTTTACATTACCGTGTAATGGCGTCTGAAATCGCTGAAGTGTCAAAGTGTTACACATCTATAGGTACCTTTACAAGCGATATACTACAATATTTTAACGATATTTTGATGAAACAGGGTTTAAATTAAAGTTGGCGTTGATTCATATTTCTGTAAACAGTTAACTTGACTCTTTTTTAGTCCGATGAAAATACAAGTTTTTGTTAAAAACGTACGAAACAAGATGGCAACAAATATTGCAAGTGTGATATAATACACCTTTTCATGCACTTATATTAAATACCTTTTTTCTATTTATTTCTGGCAAATGAATGCTGGTGTAGTAAAGATATGTCTAAATGAGGTTTTGATGGGTTGCATTGGTTTTATATGGGAAAAAAACGATCACCAATTTTCTGTAATTAATTGATTCTTGTTATCTTCTGATTCTTTTCAGAAACCTTGAATTAAGGCAATCAAGTTTATTTGATGAAATAAACGTGGTCTAAACTCGAGGTATATCACCGCTAATTGCGAAACGGGATATAATTATTTAATTTAAGAATAATTCTAATCTGTCTTTTTGAAAAGTGAATTTCTTATAACCTTTTTTTATGATATAAAGTTTATTAAAACTGGAAACATACTGAAAATATAAACTTCTGTAGACGGACGTCTTATGTCACCGGATAGAAACGACAAGGGATAGCATTAATCCATTTCATTAAAGATTAGATGTATTTTTCGATTGAGAAGATAATGTTTTTTGTATGGCTAGATTGACAAATCCCTATCCTTTTTATTGATACAGAAATTATTAAAATTGGTAGAACATTGAAAATACGACAGTTTTAGTTGCACCACTCGACGCTCTTTTGACGGGAAATACGCGACGAAGGAGTAAACAAAAAACGTTTCAACTAAGATCTGTTCTCTTTTTCGGTCTATAACATCTAAGATTTTACATGGTTGAATATATTAAAGTATGACCGTTTTATTCATTTAACAATTATTAAAATGGGCAAACTATTGAAACTACGAGAGCTTTTCTAGTTGCAACCAATCGACGCTTCTGTGACGGGAATACGTGACAAAAAGGGAAAACACATGTTTCAACTAAAGTTCTGTTCTCTTTTTCGGTTTATAATATCTATTTGTTTTACATGGTCGAATAGATTAAACTATAACCTTTTTATTGATATACAAAATATTAAAATGGGTAAAATATTGAAACTACGAGAGCTTTTCTAGTTGCAACCAATCGATGCTTCTGTGACGGGAATACGTGACAAAAAGGGAAAACACATGTTTCAACTAAAGTTCTGTTCTCTTTTTCGGTTTATAATATCTATTTGTTTTACATGGTCGAATAGATTAAGCTATAACCTTTTTATTGATATACAAAATATTAAAATGGGTAAAATATTGAAACTACGAGAGCTTTTTTAGTTGCAACCACTCGACGCTTTTGTGACGGGAATACGGGACAAAAAAAGGGAAAACCCATGTTTCAACTAAAGATCTGTTCTCTTTATCGGTCTCTATAAATTATTATTTTTAGATTGTTGGATAGATTAACCTTTAACCCTTTTATTGATATAAAATATATTAAAATCGGTAAGATATTAAAACTACGAAAGCTTTTTTAGTTGCAGTAAGTAGCTAATATTCTACGGTAATATACGATAGTTTCTACGGTATTATACGATAGTACACGCTACGTCCGGCTTATCGAGACGCAATAAACATGCTAAAGGTAAAAATCGATAGGAAGACAAGCTAAAGCTTGATTTATCGATAAACCACTGGCGTTGCGAGTCCCCTCTATTAAACGTTCCTGCTTATAGCGAAAATGAGAGGATATGACAAAAAGACCAGTTACCTCAGGCTCGAAATAAATACAGTGGCGTAGCTGCCTATAGGCACTGTAGGCACGTGCCTACACATTGTCCCCAGAAATCAAAAAAATAAAAATGCCAAAAGTGCAATAAAAACTGAGGGGATGGAGGGGTTATATAATGGTCAGCTCATAGCAATTTCTACTCGTCGTCTTTTCAGGAAAAAAAGTCTAACTGTGTTCGCTCGTGGTCTTTCGAAACCGAAACCTCTCTACTATCGATAATCGTTCAATTCTATTTTGTTTTGAACTTCATTTTTTATAAGAGCATCTTTGAGATTATGATGAAAGTTTTTTCACGGGATTGTTTTGATTTGCAACGCCAACATGGCTTAAATCTTGGGCCATCGTATCTGACCATTTTAATCATGTAGACAAAGAAGTAAAATCATGACTTTTGACAGAAAAATGGCAAACCCAGGGCGTATCTGCCTTTACATTACTGAAAATTACACTGACATAAAACAAGGGAAATGTGGTTCAATCAATAAGAAGATCTCATCATCGGCAAGGTTGACAGTTGAGAAAAATAGACACATTCTTCAGGAAATAATAGAAGTTATACTGTTGTGTGGAAATCAAATTATTCCATTAAGGGGTCACACAGAAGAAAGTAGTAATTTCATGACAATTTTAAGAGCCTGTGGGAACAGATGCCCCTATGTTGACTGACCATTTACTCAACGCCAAAACATATGCAAAGTACACTTCGCTGGAAATTTAAAATGAGTTGATAGGAGTTTGTGCCGACCAAATAAAGGACAAACTTAATGTTGATGACTGCAAACAAAGTTTGTACTTTGCAAACTTTATAGATGAAGCCACTGACAACTCCACAAAAGAGCAGCTATCATTGTGTGTCAGATTTATTGACTCGAAATGTGATTTTATAATAATAATAGTAATAATATACTTTATTTACAGAGGGGTTAGTTACAAAACTAATCTTCCATGTGGCCCTCTATTATTTACACATTTACAATACTTATTGGCAAATTGATCATAATGAATAAGAGAATAACATATCAGCAGCCAGCCTCACACACCCTTAATGTATACGCAGCCACCTCTCATTCAGCTTCTGTCCACAGGCCTGCTCATACATTAGATTTACTCAAACTCACAAATAATAATAATAAAAGTTAAGAAACATAAAACATGCACAAAAAAAATGATGGCATTTTAACATATATGTAGATACCTGAAAACATAGACAAAAAAAAGAAAGAAAGAAAAAAAAAAGGATATTAATTATTTGAAAAACAATAATTATAACAAAACACACAAACAAGCAAACAAAGCTTAACGATAACACTTTCCAACACACTTACACATATTCATACTGTCTGATGTACATATATCTAACTCCCCTATATTCTCTAGTATTCTATTTACAAAATGTTCAAACCGAAAATTAAAATATTCTGAACTCAGATAATTTCTTCAGATTTATATAATTCGCAATCTTTAATATCAGTCTAGATTGTTTTTAGTAATACATTAATAACTTTATGATGTTTGTTTTATCCATTTTACGAAGTTACAATGAAAAGAAATCTGTTTTCAAGCTTTTTTAAACTGTCTGGCAAGCTATTAAAATGATTGGTCCAGAATATGTAACACTTAGCTTGAATATTTCTTTCTTTGGTGGTGGGGGGATAACATTATGGGCTGTTTCTGATCTCAAAACAGGAAATTTTTCATTTGCTATTCGACGTTTGAACATTTCATTTACATACTGAGGGGTTTCAGATCTGTATACTTCAAACATAAACTTTGCTTTTCGCAGATATAATCGGTCAAATACTGTTAATATTTTTAATTCTTGCATGCTTTCTACTACATTCTAAACATTATAGTCCAATATCAAAAAGGGTAGTACCATCTGCATACAGCTCAGTACTTATTTGATTAGTATAAAGCGGTAGATCATTTATGAACAATAAAAAGAGTAGAGGGCCCTGGAGGATGGAGCCTTGTGGAACTCAATTTGTAATAATTTATAATGGTCATTTTTCATTGATCAATGATTTTACTATTGGGCATTTTAATGAATGGAGCGATCATGCCCCATTACATTTTTCATTTGTATGTTATAAAGTATCACCCGATGTTGACAGTTATTCTGAGACATGATTTAAGTGGAATGATTTGTATAAGGCGCAATTTCGGTCTGGTATTATTGCCAAATTGCCCGACTTCAATAATATTGAATTTAATTTAAATAACTGTACTAAATAGTCGATAAACGAGTCTTTGAGCAATTTTACTGATACTATACGGAGTGTTGCTGATCCCACTTATTTTGAAAATAAACCTTGTTTTGATACTGAGTTTCGTATGAAAAATGCAGACTGGTTTGATCAAGACTGTGTGAATGCTCGAAATACGTATTTAGCTGCCTTAAACCTGTTTAATTGTTATAAAACTGATGCAAATAGAATAGATTTATGTGAACATAAATTATTGTATAAGAATATAATTTGTAAGAAGAAAAATACATTTTATAAACGCAAAACGTCTGAAATAGAGAGTCTTAAGAAAAGTAAACCACGAGAATTTTGGAAGTATTTCAAGAGCTCAAATAAGTCTGTTGCTAATAAGATAGCATTAGACACTTTTCATGAATATTTTGAAAAGCTTGGCAGTGATGTATTTAACTGTACAAATGATGACGCGGAATATTTTTGTGAAAATAATGATTTTGCTAATCCTAATGGGTCCTTCCCAGAACTTGACCAGCTCATCACGATTGATGAAATTTTAAATGCTGTAAAATCTTTAAAAAGAGGGAAGGCTTTTGGTAGTGATTGTTTACTGAATGAATATTTTATTGAAAGCATAGACATATTATCGGCTCATGTATGCGATATATTCAACTGCATTTTGAATTCGGGTTTTTACCCAGATAAATGGATGGAAGGGATTATAATTCCTTTACACAAAAAAGGCGATGTAAATGATGTAAATAATTATAGAGGCATTACGCTAGTTAGTTGTTTCTCAAAGATTTTTACTACTGTACTCAATAGGCGACTTGAAAACTTTTGTAATGAGCATAACATAATTTCGGATGCTCAGTTTGGATTTCGCAAAGGAAGATACACTGTTGATGCGATTTTTATACTTATGTCATTAGTCCAAAAATACTTGAATGAAAACAAACGATTGTATGTTATTTTTGTCGATTTGATGAAATGTTCTGATTCTATTTATAGAAATGCATTATGGCTTAAGATGTATAGATGTGGTATTAATGGCAAACTACTTAGAATTATACGCAATATGACCAAAAAGTCAAATCATGTGTCAAATCCTGTGCTAATTATACTGATTATTTTAATTATGCTGTTGGCTTACGTCAAGGGGAGGTAATGTCCCCTCTTTTGTTTTCTCTTTTTGTTGAAGATTTGGAGTTATATTTGCAAAATAATATAGATTCAGGTTTGCAATTAGATGATATAGTACTAATGTTATTGCTATTTGCGGATGACATGGCCATTGTAGGAAAAACACCTGCTGAAATACAAGGACATTTAGATACATTAAATAATTATTGAGATTTGTGGAGACAAAGTAAATATTGCCAAAACTAAAATTATGTTTTTTCGTAAACGTGGCGGATTATTAGCCTATGAGCACTGGACCTACAATGGAGACATTATCAACGTAGTGAATGATTTTAACTATTTAGGGAATGTTTTCAATTATACTGGAAATTTCGCTCTTAATCAGGAGCATTTAGTTGGTAAAGCTCTTAAGGCAATGAATGTTCTATTATGTAAATGTAAAGTATATGATTTGAGTCCTAAAACTTTATGTCAGTTGTTCAATGCCTTTGTTGTGTCTGTTCTTAGTTATGCATGTGAGATTTGGGGCAATACTAAATCTAAAGAAATTGAAAGAATTCATTTAAAATTTTGCAAAAAGATTATTAAAGGTACTACCTAATACATGCAATGCAGCTGTGTATGGTGAACTTGAAAGATATCCCCTATATGTTAATAGATATATAAGAATTATGAAATATTGGTTGAAAGTAATAAATACTGGCAATATCATTCTAAAGACTGTGTATGAACACGCTTTACAGGGCTGTAATAACGGAAAAACGAACTGGGTTAGCAGTGTTAATAAATTACTAGATGATTACGTTTTTTCTTATGTATTCGATAATGCTTCTTATATAAACAGTGACGTATTTTTGTATGACTTTAGAATTAGAGTTTTAGATGCCTTTAAAAAATTGGTGTGGTACCTTAAACAACAGTTCTGTGTTAACATTGTACAAAGATATTAAAACTAGTTTGGAATATGAAACATATTTAGATATTTTGCCAAGACGTTTACGTCTATATTTTACTAGACTTAGACTATCTGTACATCCACTCAGAATACAGACTGGTAGATATGCCAACAATAGAACACTTCTTGAAGAAAGATATTGCCTAATTTGTAATAGTTTAGATATAGAAGATGGATTTCATTTTGTATGTATTTGTCCTTATTATATTGATAATAGAAAGAAATACTTAAAACGCTGTTATTACAAACGTCCTTCTGTTTTCAAATATTTGGAGTTACTGAAATCACATGACAAGATAGAAATAATAAAACTTTCGTTATATGTTAAAGAATCAATTATATTAAGAAATGCATTATTAACTATTGAAAGGTAGCTACTTAGTTCAACCTCCTACTCTTATTTACTATACTTAAGAAATAGAACATCGTTTACTGTGAATTATCGTTTAATATATCACGATTTGGAGTTCAATTGTAAACAATAATTTCACGAGCCCGAAGGACGAGTGAAATTATTGTTTACAATTGAACGACAAACCGTGATATATTATAGATAATTCACCGTAAACAAGTTCTATTTCTATTCTAATACCCCCTAAAATGTGAAAATACCGCGCACATCTGAAATCTTTTACATTGCTTTGCTTGCTCTCCTAACGTTGCATACGTTACAATGCGGAATGCGCAATGCGCAATGCTTATTCTCCTAACGTTGCAAAAATTACAGTGATATATCGTTCAATATAACGAGATATTTTAAACTAGGCTATATAGTGCGGGTGTATTAGAATACATAGTAATGAAAATAGTAATGATGAAATGATAAATTATACCATTTGTATATATTTCACCATTGAAATCACATGACAAGAAATAATAAAACTTCCCTTATATGTTAAAGAATCAGTTGTATTAAGAATCGCTTTATTAACTATTGAAAGGTAGTTACTTAGTTCAACCTCCTACTCTTATTTACTATACTACATAATAATAATAATAATAATGAAATGATTAATTATACCATTTGTATATATTTCACCATTTACTTGTATATATTCGTTGACATCATATATGCTAATATGTATGTATTGTAGACGATATACTTTGTACAAGTCTGAATAAAAAGTCTGTCTGTCTGTCTGTCTGAAATAATTTAATCTTCAGACATAGTATTGTTGGCCGATACTCTTTGTTTTCAATTGAGTAAGCATGAGAAAATGAGTATCATCTGACAGTTTGTAGAGTTTCAGCTTTTTTTATGTTCCACAAGGTCAAATGCTTTTTTAAAGTCAATCATAACTACTCCAATTAAAAGACCATAATTAATTGATTCAAGTCATTTGCTTATCATACCTAATAAGGCAGTCTCACATGAATGGTTAGGCCTAAAGCCAGACTGAGTTTGGTGAAGTAATTTGTACAAAATAAGAAATTCCATTAAACAGTCTTGTACATGTTTTCCAAAACTTGAGAGAGAATAGGAAGGACTGAGATACGGGCCTATAGTTATTGACATCATCTGTCGACCCACTTTTATGAAGAGGGGCTACTTTACTTTCTTTCCATTTATCTGGAAATACTGCAGTCTTTATACTTTGATTACATATATATAAGTAATACTATCCGTAATATGAGGTGCAGCAATTTTTATTTATCGCGGGCCAATAATATCACGTCCAGTGGCCTTAGATATATACATATTTTTTAAGAACTTTTCAATTTTCTCCCTTGCAATTTCTGGAATTTTAAATAAGGTTTCTTCAGGAACACTGCTATCACAGAAAAATTTAAGTTTTTCAAATTCTGACCTTACATCAGGTTCTTTTATGTTTGAAGCTACTGAAACAAAAAACCTATTAAATTCATTTGCAATTTTGCAGCATTAATTGATTTCATTTTCGTCAATTTTAAGTGAAGGAATATTTGAGTTGCTATTTCTTTTATTGACTCCTATTTCTTTGAATAATTTCCATACATTACCAGGTTTATGATTGTTTTCTGTTATCAAAGCTGAATATTGTGCATTTTCGGATTGTTTAATAAGTGTAACAACTTTATTTCACCATATTTTGTATTGATTTTCATCATTTAATGATTTGTATCTTTCTCTTGTCTTTATGGCATCCATAATATCAGGCGTTATCCACTTTGGCTGTTGTTTATACTTTACCCTATGTGATTTCATGGGCAAATATTTGTCTATAATATTCAAAAACATAGATGACCATGTGTCTACAATTTCTTTTGTGTCATCATGTCCCATGGTGCAGACTGCAGATCGTTTATGCAATTGTCCTCATTAAAATGTTTGTAAGACCGTTATGATATAGTATGATGCAACAATTTAGGCTGTGCACAATTTGTTTTTCGAGTAAGAAATATAGAAAAGTGGTCACTTAATCCTAGATAGAGCTAATATTTGCTTGCACATTGCAGTATATATGATCTATCAGGCTTTTTGAATTTGTGGCTTTCCTGGTTACTTTAGTTACATTTTGAAATAGACCAAATGGTTCCATATATACTAACCATGACTTTTTTATCTGTTCATTTAACAGTTTTCTATTAAAATCTCCTAACAAGTACATTTCTTTTTGTGATTCTAGTACCTTTCTATTAAATTTTCAAAATGTTCATTCCATACACTTTTAACCATAAACATTCAATTTCATTCATCTCAATATCACTCCTTCTCTCAACCTTAACACCATTCCTTACATAGACAACAATTCCACTCCCTTCTTTATTTCGTTCTTTTGAAATTACTCTGTCTTTTCTAAATAACTGATTGTTGTCTAGTTGAAAGAAGTTGTCAGGATGAAAACATTTCAGATTTGTTTCACCTAGTCCAAAAATACGAATATCATTACTTGCATTATTTAATATTATATCAATTTGGTCAAATTTTTTTTGTATACCTTGAATATTAATGTGGCCTATTTTAAAGCCTTTGCATGTTAACCCTAAATTTAAAGAGTTTTGGGTACTGATGGATGAAGTAACATCGTAATTAAAATTTTCATCAAGTGTTATATCATGGTATAAGTTACTTTTATGTTAATAAGAAGTGTCATACAGTGTTGTTAAGTCATAACTGTTGTGTTGGTTATTTTGATTGGTAAATATTTTTTCTCCAATTATTGTTCTATCATTATCAGTACCATCTGTATCCAAAATGCAAAAACTTTCTGACTGATTAATGTGTTCATCGTTTATCGACATACAAAACACTTTGTTTGATCACATTTATCACATATACAGTCTAATACAGTGTACCTATTTGACGTAAAAAAATCATCTAATGTTCCATTGTCAGTTGTGGCATATTTGCCTATGTCCTATTTCTTCCAACACAAACCCGATGAATCTTTGTGGCCATAGAACTTGCACTTAAAACACTGAACTTGGTTTTGGTGTCGACATTCTGCTGTTGTAGGATTTGTTAGGCCACATTTCATACATCACTCCTCCAGTTGATATTCAGTAGACTGACTTGGGCGGAGAAACCTGTGGTACTGGTTTTGGTATTTATCCAGATTTTCGTTTCTGCCTTCATGTTTTCTTTGATGTTGTCTGTTTGATAACCATATGTCTCCATTTTGTTGTTGTTGTCTATTTTCACTTAAATAATTTCTGAATCTTAAATGATGTGATTCATTGGTCTGTTGCAAATAACTGCTACCATTTCCCGTCCTTCTTTGGTCGTTAATATTACTTGGAACTGGTCCGGCATATTGACTGATGGGGGAAGACCGATTTCTCAAAGTTGTCCACAATATGGAGATGTTGGTTTAAAATTCTGTCAACGTTTGATGCCAGATCTTGATAGATGACTATTGTCGCTCAGTTTGTAGAAATGGGATCTCAGTTGTTGTTGCTTGTCATAGAAAGGGAGGAGTTTCTAGGCTTTGTAGAGTGTAAGTCGATTAGAGGCGTTAATATAATGAAGTTCAGGCACTAGTCAGAGAACTTTCACCACATGCTAATTATGTACATTCTAAAGCTCACTGTCTAAATCTAGCTTTAGTGCATAGCTCTAAAATTCTGTGTGTTTGCACAATGTCGACAGTTCAGGACATCAAATTTGCTTTTGATTACTCTGCGAAATGATTATCTGCCATTATGGATGACCTAGCACAGGATGCTGCATCAAATGAGCCAAGCTCAGAACCCTGTGTGAACACGATGGTCATGTATTCATAACTTTCACATCTGGTCAACTTCCGGTAGGTTGAGATATTCAGTAGATGAAAATAAAGGGGTTTACTCGGACTTTATCCTCAAATTCTATATGAAAAATGAAAACATTAGACCATGATTTAAATTAAATGTATCCATATTGCTGTTTTTAAAATCGACAACATCAAAAGAAGATACATAGATGTACAAAAAAAAAAAATCTTTTAATATAATTATCACTATAAACTAGTTTTATAAAGGGCTAAAGTCAGTTTTGCACCAACGATAAACACCGATTTTACCCCCTACCAGAATGTGGAGGTGTTTTATTTTATTGATTACTGATTGGTCAATTTATTTTGATGATGTCATGTGAAAGTTATTGAAGCCATGCCTATGCTCTGAACACATTCAGAGATATGTTTCCAGTTGTTATTCAAGCGCTTAAAACCCTACATGAAGACGTTGATGACAAAGCAGGACGATACACTGCTGTAATTTTAAGATTCGACTTTAAAATCGTCCTTGTCGTAGCCGAACATATCCTTAATAGCATCGTTGCGCTGACCAATTTGCTCCAAACTTGACTTGATGGAGGCAGTGGCGGAGACCAGAGTGGTAAACTTTGTTTGGAATACATTATATGAAAAAGCATCCACCCACTTTTCCTGGGTAGAACCAGTACTTTACACCTCCCACCATCCATAAGAATCGACACTTCTTCACTTACAATAAACACCAAACAAAACAGAGTTCCAACAAAAGAGACATTACAACTGAAGCTGTTGAATGAAATCACGAAGTTAAGTGACTGACAGAATGGTGAAACAATGATGGATTGGCTGATCATTGCCAATAAGACAGAGGCCCATGACTTGACAAGCTGAAAATTAATGAATGGATCATTGTTCAACTAGCTGTTAACAGCTCAGCAAGACCTGTTCAGGTCAATATTTCACACTGCTTTTGGAGAAGGGGAGAAAAGACCAGTTACCTCAAGTTGAAAACATTTTGTCGAACATTGGCTCAATTAATTTTTTAATGATCTTAAATGAAGAACCATCAAATAACACAGACAATTTTGTGTTATAGTGAACTTTATTTCCATAACAGTAATTGCTCCATTTTTAGACAAGTTAACTTGTTCAGGTTATTTCAATAAGCTTATAGCAAAAGTGAGAGGATATGACAAAAAAGACCTGAAAGTAACCTCAGGCTGAAAATTAATAAATGGATTTACAACAGCTCAGTGACACATTTTCAGGTTATTTCGAGCTGTTTACAGAGAGTAGAAGAGAATACAGAGGAATTTGGGATCATCTTTACCTTTACTACGAACATAGAGTTATGGTTCCCATCTAGTGGATGAACCAGTTAATTTACTTGCTCAAAAATAACCTCTGAAGTTTGGTCATAACATACAATGCAACACTTCAGCATTGCAATGATGAAAATGGATCCAAAGAGATGACTAAATATTATCTACAGGCATATCTAGTTAGTGACATTTTGTCAAACTTTGGCCTAATTAATTTGTTTAATGAAGAACCATCAAATAACACATTTTCAGTTGCTTATAGAGAGTGGGAGAAATGACCAGTGACCACCTCAGGTTGAAAATAAATGAATGGATCTTGTTTAAGGGCTCAGAAACACATTTTTATGCAACTTCTGCATAGCAATGATTAAAACAGAAAGTGAAAGAGATGACTGAATATTTATCTAGGCTTATCTAGACAGTGACATTTTGTCGAACATTGGCTTTATTCATTTTTTTAATGAAGAACCATCATATACACAGACAATATCGTGATATCGTGAACTTACCCAAACAGTAATTGGCTCCATTCCATTTTTAGACACATTACGGTTCTTAACATACAAGCAACAATTTTTTATGCTTCAACAAAACATGATTGGTATTCCCTGAACTAAGACAGTTTGCTACAGAATTTCCAAACATTTATGATATTCGTGTGAATTCATTTTAAGTCTAATGAGAGTATACTCGTTCAAGTCCCCAATAGGTAATTTGCTGTAGTTGTTAATGTCTTGGTCAATCATAAAAAAACGTGATCAAGCTTATAAGGTCAAAACTTTTGATTATTCAATTCACAAATATTTGCCCTTGGGATGTCTTGAATTTATCTTTTGAGATTAACACATTAAAAGCATTGATAGATGGTTTAACTTAATGGGTTTGGCACAGCATAATTTCCCAGGCGAAATGAAGACCATGGTCACCACGTTTTTTGATTGCCGACCATGAACTATCATGATCGACCATCAAATACCATGGTTAGAATTTGAAGATGATGGTAAACCATGGTAGACCATGGTAAAAATTTAATGTATATCTCATAAAATTGTAGTTCTTATGCACATTTAGACGCATATCCTTTTGAGAATTCTTGTGAATTCAAAATGCAAGGTTAAATTTAGGAGATGAATTTCAGCTGTACCATCAACAAAAGACATTCAAACTTTGGTTTGACCATTTTATTAGTGGTAAATATATGTTTTCTTGTAGTTTATGTATATGGGAATGAACAAAATATCAAAATAATGTAAACAAATGTCAAAATAATTCTGTGAATATTATCTGTGATTATTACCCCACCCACTTTTCTAAGAAAGAAACTTTGAAACCTAGGTTAAATTTAAGGAAATTTCAAACAATATATCATCCAAAACCACTTATTCCATTCTAGTGAAATATCATATACATGTTGATTGGGTTGGGCTCTATCAAATTTGTGTTTTAACATTTTAAATTGTGTCAAATAATCAAAAAGGCCACCAGATTTGAAGATGATGGTAGACCATGGTCGACCATGGTAGGCAATGGTAAAGATTTAATGTATATCTCATAAAATTGTATTTCTCATGCACATTCAGTTGCATATCCTTTTGAGAATTCTTGTGAATTCAAAATGCAAGGTTAAATTTTGGAAATGAATTTCAGCTGTACCATCAACAAAAGACATTCAAACTTTGTTTTGGCCATTTTATAAGTGGTAAATATATATTTTCTTGTAGTTTATATATATGGGAATGTACAAAATATCAAAATAATGTAAAAAAATGTCAAAATAATTCTGTGATTGTTACCCCACCCACTTTTCTTAGAAAAAAACTACCATGGTTGATGGTTTTAAACCGTTCATTTTCGCCTGGGTTAAAAGCTGACAATTCCAAATTTGACATCCATCTTGGCAGTTCTATGCCTACTTGTCATTCACTTAAATTCCTCTGAATGATGAAGACATTTGCAGCTAGCTCATTGTCAGCGTTTTCAGCGAAAAAAAACAAGGCTTCAAATTGGGCGACTCAGTTTTGTGCTGGTTTCCCTTCTCTTGTGAACTGGTTTCCCTTCTATTATGAACTGGTCTCCTTCTTTAAGAGCGCCTCCGTGATTGAGGGGTTAAGGATGTTGCATTGTAAACCTTCTCGCCTCTCATCACTGTGGTACGAATCCCACTGGGAACTCAACTTTAAGTGAGAAAGTATTGATTCTTATGGATGGCGGGAGGTATACAGTACTGGTTCTACCCAGGAATAAGTGCATGGTCTACCTCCACCACAAAAAAATTGACCGTCATATATGGCCTAACACGTGCTAAAAGTGACGTAAAGCACCAAACAAACAAATCAGATCTTGTTATGCTGCAGCAATACTTAGTAGTAGAGTGTCTACCTCACATAGAGGAGATCATGGGTTTGATACCTGGCCGGGCCAGTGCAAGAACTGGTTGGCTGGGTTTGAGTATCATGTGATTGGGTGGAGTATCATGTCATGGTATTACAGTGTAGTATTGCATCATGAAATCAATAATTACGCCTCATTGGCGTGCAGTCGTGCCAACTAGTTTCAATCCATTGACGCAATCAATGTAATTCTATGCTCAATCGGGAACGACTGTAGCACCAAACCGTTTTCACCTTATTTTTGAACCCAGATGAAGAAACTGTATTTTGTAGGGTGACTGTTATGATGCAAACATACACAAGAAAACTGTTTTATAATAAATTTTTGACAATAAAATAACGAATTTCACATAAATTAATCATAAAAAAAAATTTCATTGTTGAGCTTTATGCTGTTAGTAAAACGAGCAACTGTAAACGCCAAATTGAAATCATGGTGCTCTAGGCAAACTTTAGTACACGCTGCATGTGAAAATGCAACACTTGGTATTTTTAAATGTCTAGAGATGTTCAAGTTAAATGTGTTTTAACTGCAAGACGTAGAACAAATCTTATGCAACCATGTTTATAACCATATGTTAACCTTTGGGACAAAGAGACTTGTGAACTAACATAAAATACAATCTTAATTTGAAAAAAAGCCCAAGAGGCTAAAAATAATTGAAAATCAAAAAATTTGCGTTTTGAAATGTACTGAGTATATATATATATGTATATATGTGGAGAGAAAATATATATACACTAATAATTATTACTATTGCTTTTGTTGTTGTAGCTTAATTAAACATATGAGTTTAACCGTGCATGTGGCATGATACACGTTTACAGGATTAATGTAAATGAAATGCAAATAATGTACACGATAAACTTCGCTTATTTACATATTCGGCTTATTTGCATATAATCCTGAAGCAGAAAATCATTTATATTCCTTTACGTGCTGAAAACGATTGATATTTGCATTTATTTTACGACTGAAATGAACAAATTTATCGATGATCACAAATTTTACACATGGTACACCACAATTTTATGTGGATTTTTACACCTAATTTGGAAGAAGAAATGCTTCAAGTCCAATTTTCTGACAAGCAATAGGATGTTATGTCCCATTAACACATCTAAGGACTGAAAATTAAAGGGAGATTTTTTTCTAGTGAATATATTTTAATATTATTTTTTTCTGTTGTCTTATGGTACAATCTGTACAGTTTATATAACACCATGGCATGTAATATTATGAAAGTATATTTATCATTAATATTCTTGCATGTAACTAGTATGATACAAACGATGATTGGATTTGTGACATATTTATAGCCTTTATCGTGTCATTGTTTAGCTCTTTCTATCTAATGATCAGTATAACAGTCAATGTAAGATTTCAAAGACTTATATGGCTGTCAGACTTTTGTATTTTTACTATTTTTTGCTGGGCTTCAATTCCAATCATCCATGACTGGTGGCGCGCCAGAAGCGAGCTGCCTATATTGGGATTGGTTTTTGATGCTGCATATCGAGGAGCTTGTGACTTGTTGTTGTTGTTGTTGTTGTAAAAATGTTGGGGGTAAATTTAAGACTGGCCATAAGATCGTTTTGTTGTATTGAAATTGGCGCTATGTCATAGGTCCATATAACAGCTACAACTTTGAAACTGTATACAGTTGTTCTACATCATAACATGACCAGATATAATCAGGTTTCATAACTTTGTGCTGCGTTCTGCAAAAGTTATGCCCCTTTTTGAACTAGTATATTGGTTAAGTTTTCCGTTAAGGTTCACTTTTTAGCCAGAATTTTTTGGAAAAAAATACGACTTATTGTCATCCCTTGATCGGCGATTGATTTGGTTAAGTATTATGTTAAGGTCCACTTTTTTCAGTAACTATAACAGATACAGCTTTCAAACTTTGCTTGAGCATGCTATTTCCTGATGCAGGCCATGCAATACCGGTTTCCACTCAGGAAAATCTCATGATTATCCCTACTTGGCACATAACTATGACAAACATTCAAAAAGCCAACTGTACGATATCTTACCACTACAAACCACTTCCTCCGAATACATGTCCACCTACTCCAGCCATTTGCCACATTTCACTGATCATATCAGCTTCTTATTTGATGTTTTTCTTTACTTAATTCAAACTACCTCAATATTCTAAAAATCTTCATAAAATTCTAGAAATATATATCATCAGCAATTAATGCAAACACTTAAATATGTTTTGATATATCTTAAGTATGTCCCTTAAATGTTCATCTTAAGTATGTGCCTTAAATGTTCTCAAGTTACTATTGCTTACTATTGCCATATAACTTTTTATACATTTTACAATATTTCTACATTTTTGTTATAAAATAAAAATTTGCAAATAAATACACGTTTGTTTCCTCCTGAAAATGTTCTGTGCCACCCTGATGCTTTGCATCAGTTTCTTCTTGTAATTTATATTCAGTTTGTTACTTTTTATGAGGGAGATTTGATGAGTGATCAGTCATGCCTTCGACATGGGGCGAGCACATGGGGTGCAGACGTCTGTATAACCTCTAAAGCACAAGGCTGAGGGACAGTTGAGACCAGCCCTGAACTCCTCTGTCCCCATGTGGTTGCCGGGGTAGAATACAACCACTGCAATTACCGCTAGAGGCAGAGGGGTATGAACCCCCCTTTATGTTAACCTTGTCATTTTTTATCATGCTCATTCAAGGTCTTCATCATGACACCACGTATGCAAACGTGGAAACACGTGGCTCCATCACAAATGGAGTGTTTACTATAAAATTTGCAGCAACTCTGAAGTTCTGCAGGTTAGAAGGTTCGAGGCCCATTCTCCATATTTTATCTTGAAGTAAATGGAAGAAGAGCCTGGCAAGATCATTCCTGTTAGGCGCCATATAACCTTTGATGTGTTGGTGCACCATAAAACACAATTCAATTCAATTCAACTCCTCTGATGTGTGACATTGATGTATTTTCGCTATATATTGTATGTTTAATATGCTACTGCTGGTACAGGACGACATAAGGCCTGACCTTTCGGAAAGAAGGTTTTAAACAGCACTGAACACACAAATGGTTACCCCTTTAAAGTTTCATTATCGACAGAATGCGCATTTGGCTCACATAGCAGGTGAGCAAACTTAATAGGCTTTAAACGTTGCAATGTCTTAACATTAAACACAATACTGAAATGGCTTGACAAGCTAAACTTCATTACTTTGTCCGAGTATTAACTTTCATACCCCATCCAACCCCTTCTCTAAGAAGCAAAAACGGAGTTGGCTGAGGTATGAAATAAAACCTTCATTTCGGATTAAAAAGTTTACATATTGCTAAATTAAAACATTTAATACCTAATTTTATACAGGTTATCACATTTGTTTAGTAAAAAATATTTTAAACATGTTTTACTGTAGTAATACCCGTTATAAAATCCTTCTAATATAAGCTTTCCCATTGCTTAATTGAATTAAGGCGGAACCACGTAACGTCAACATTTATGAATTTCATGTAACAAGGTATACTTAGATTAAATGGTCTACTACATGACAGAGTTGTCCTTCCTGTAATTAGTTGTAGCCCCTTTTTGTACAAAACACATTGAGATATATCCGGAATATTACTGGAATTAGGTGTATATAATATTGTAGTATAGGCAATTTTTTGATTATGCGTTTCTTTTTCCTTTCAGTATACAATGAGATAAAGAGGCTGTACCATTAAAGCAACTATTCCGCCAACAGCAGCCAAATTTTACAATTTATGTACACTAACTCTAAAACTTATATGGACGAAAAGGTATATAATTTTATGTAACTTGCTTATTTTGAGAATCCAAACTTTAAAGACACAATTAACGGTTTTTAAACCAGCCAGACCAACAGACCAAGCCGCAAAACTGGAGGGTCAAAATAATGTTAAATAAACTCTTCTTCAAATTTTCAAATTAAATAATTATTATATGAATTGAACTCCTGGTTGAAGTTTTGATAAACAGTTCTGTAGTCTAATTTTGTCATTATTTAGCGGGTTAGCTTCTTTAACATGAAACAAACCATATCTGGAACAAAGTAGATCCCAGCTATGACATACAAATTGGTTTTCCAAAAGGAACAAATTGCTTGTGTTACAGTTTGATCAATATCCCACCAATAACAACTGAGATTCTGAACTTCTACACTTACCAGGACATGACCTATAGTTCAGACAAAGCAGGTCACAGAAACAAAAACGTGGGCTCACCATGTCAGGTTAATAAGAGGAACAAACTGACGAAGTTTGATCAATATCTCACCAATATCTCACCAATATCTCACCAATATCTCACCAATACAATCTGAAAACATAGCCAAGTTTGTATTTACATTGATACCATAATTCTCACTTAAAAACCCAATACAATAATATAAGATCTGTTAATTTAGAGCAAGCTTCAGGCTTTTATGAACTCATGTTGGTGAACAAGACGGATTGGATGTCAAGAATGGAGAAATTCTGCAGAAATGTTCAGGGTGGCGAATCCACGTTTGATCGGTTTTGCAGCAAAAAACTGTAGACAAAGAGCTCGATTCAGGTAGGTGTTTGCTTCATAACTTTCCTAATAATTAACAAATTTTATTCAACTAAAGCACACATACCCCTTTAAAGTAAGCTCTTTCCTCCAACGAAAAAGGCAATTTGATTCATCCAGTAGTTTCTATGGTTAGCCCTCCCAAAGTCTTTGAAATGAAACAGCTGAATGAATCGAATTATCTTTGAAGGTGAGCAAAGAGCTGACACTGTTACGGTATGTCCGCTTTAGTTGAACAAAATTGTTAAATATTAAGAAAGTTATGAAGAAAAAAATTACCCTAGTCGAGTGCTTCGTGGACAATCTCTTGCTTGCAAAACTGATCAAAAACTCATGTCGTTTCGCCACCCTAAAGTTGCGTACTTGATGCAAAATATTATGAACAAAAATATGTGCAGCCAGAGATTTAAATAAACATTTTAGCAGTATATTACCTTGCTTTTAAAAGATATGACATTGCCATCATGCTTTAGATCAGGCCTGTGTGGTTCGGGTTACCCAAACCTACCTACGGATTTGCCCCTACTCTACTGTTTTATTGACCTGGAGCCGGATTTTTTTGTATGAGACGAAAATTAGACTTCTGTGAAGTTGGGAGCCATAAAATAATGTTACACTGGAACTGTATACGCAACATCTAGTACACTGCTTCGCAGCATTACTCACTTGTAAATTAAAGGTTTCCATATTGTATACGTCATCGCGCCTTAGATTCGCCTTTCCGTTTCACGTTTCATTTTTACATGGAAGTTCTACACGTTTTCAGGGAACGGTGTCCGCATGCAGGCATGGTGACAATTCAGGGTTGTCATAAGTAACCGATTGCCCATCGAAATCATGGTTAAAATTGCATTTTGATCGGTTACCTTTGATGAATTGCTGTGTTATTCAGCGCGAATGTTTACATGTACACAGATGATTTTTGCCGAGGTAAAAATCGTTCATGAATAAACTGTTAAAACATGTTAAATGCCAGAGTTATATTTGATTGCAAAACCATAACTTTTAAACCATACATTTAAAACATAAACTGAATAAATCTTAACCCAAACAATTGTTTAGTTTGCATTAAACAGGGTTGCTAGCTAGCGACCTTGGAAATCTGAGTTTTTTTTCAAGGCCAGTGAATTTTGAAAAATGTTCAGGGAAATTAGAATTTTGTGAAAAGTCAGGAAAAAATAAAATAAAATTGTGTATCTGTGGCTATGGCAGTTTTCAAGCTACACACTGATCAGTATTAACCCTTTTGTCATTTATGGCTTTTAGATGCTGTTCACTGATTCTGTAATACTACATAAGCAAATGAGTGGGATTATGTACTGATTTTACTAATCATGTACCTTTCACAGGTTTGCATTGGCCATATTTTTGTATTTTTTGAAAGTTTCCTAGAACTTCATTGCAGTATAAAACATGAGACTGTCAAAATTGTTATTTTTTTATAAATAATAATTGATGTAACATTATTCAATTTGAATTAAAGTAATATGGGTGGAATGGTTGGCTGTAGGGGAGTGAGGAGGCCGATAAAATTATGTCATAATGGTCAGTGAAAACATTACATTTGGTCAGAGAATTTTTTTTGATCCAGATGCTGGCAACCCTGTTAAAAATATCGGCCTACAGCGACGCAAACATCGGTAGTCTAGTAATTTGGACTAAACATATTTCCAGATATTTTTCTAAAGAGTGATTTATTTCAACAAAAAAGCTAGGTTTCATATCAAAATAATTATTTTTTATGACTCAATAAAAAAACATAATTATACTATCAATTGTAGAAAAAAAATCGAAATTGGCTTGAACACCGCATGATTTTTATAATATAAAACCCCTGAACAGGGTGATGAAAACAAAACAAAATACAAATATTTATTTCTCTTTAAATTTATTTTACAGTGCACTATACTTGGGGCCGGGCCATTCGGTCAAGGAATAAATTTAACTGTTAAGGACAAAAATGATGAAACCTTAAAACCAGCTGAATTAGGATGTCTCAAACGATAAGCAAAATTTAAATCTCATACAGTAGGTTCACAGGTTTAATAACAGATAAAGAAACTGTGAAATATATCTCAATTTCACATGCCATTATTTGCCACATGATGTTTCGACTACTTCACTGCTTGAAAGATAGGAGGTTTCCTAATGTGAACACGTTTCAACTAAATTTAATAATGTAAAAAGTAAATTTTGAGCTTTCTGGGGATGGGGGTGGTCTCTTAGCTGTTATCATGGACCTGTTAAATGAAATGTATATATGGCTTTTGGTGGTTTTAACACTTAAATCAGTAGGTTCAGGTTTAATATGCAAATGCATTGTAATACTGCTGTTGGGTTTGTCTTCCAGTCTGTCAAGGTTAACCGGACCATAGTATATTTTAACAAGAGGCTCAAGAGGGCCTGTGGATGCTCTACTAGCTAAAGATAAAGTTTATGTATAAAGGGCCATAACTCTTTCAAAAATCATTCAACTGGAACATGGCAACGACATATGCAACTAGGCATAGTACTGATCATCCCTGCCAAGTTTCGTTGAAATCCATCCAGATGTTTAAGAGAACAAGCCTGTACAAAGTAAGTGTATAAAAACCTTTAATGGGTCATAACTCTGCCAAAATTCTGCCAAAATTCATTTAACTGAAACACGACAAAGAAATATGCAACTAATCATCCCTGCCAAGATTCGTTAAAATCCTGCCTGCCCGGGATCAGGAGAATTAGTTGGAACGAGGTTTGTGCATTAAAACCTTAAAAGGGCCAAACATCATTCAACCAGAACACGGCAATGACAGGGGCAACTAGGCTTGGTACTGATCATCCCCGCCAAGATTTGTTGAAATCCGGCAAGGAGTTCATAAGAGACTAATCTGAACAAAGTTTGTGTATTAAAACATTTAAAGGGCCATAACTTTGCCAAAAATCATTCAACCCGAATATGACAATGATATGCACAACTAGGCTTGGTGCTGTCATCATCTCTGCAAAGTTTCGTTGAAATCTGGCAAGGGGTTCAGGAGAAATAGTGCAAAGTTTGTGTATTAAAACCTTTAAAGGGCCATAACTCTGCCAAAAATCATTCAACTGGACAAAGGTGATGATATGCACAACTAGACATAGAACTGATCATCCCTAAAAGGTTTCGTTTAAATCTGGCCAGGGTTTAAGGAGAACTAGTCAGGACAAGTTTTGTGTATTAAAACCTTTAAAGGGCCATTAAACTCAACCAAAATCATTCAACCGGAACACGGTGACTATATGTACAACTAGGCTTGGTACTAATTATCCCTGCAAAGTTTCACTGAAATCCGGCCAATGAAGACCCCTTCGTCTTACTGGTAGAGTTTGGAAAAGACCTGATGAAAAATGAAGGCCCTCATGTCTTAACGAGGCAAAATATAGCATTTTTAACTAAATCAAGGTCCATAACTCCGCTGTTACTGGTCCAATCTGGCTGTGTATGAAACTGTTTGAGATTTCATTGATAGTAACAATCTGGTAAAGTTTGGTAAAGATCGGATGAAAATGAAGCTCTATAGTCTTAACGAGGCAAAATATAGCATATTTCAGAAAATCAAGGGCCATAACTCCTGTGTAAATAGTCTAATCTGGCTATTTTTCAAATTTGTCAGAGTTTCTATTGTTATTAACAAGCTCTTAAAGTTTGATAAAGATCGGATGAAAAATGAAGGCCTATCGTCTTAACGATGCAACATATAGCATTTTTAACTAAATCAAGGGCCTTAACTCGCTGTAACGTTTACTGGTCCAATCTGGCAGTTTTTCAAACGTGTCCAAGCTTTCATTGATAGTAACAATCTGTTTAAGTTTGGTAAAGATCGGATGAAAAATGAAGCCCCTATCGTATTTACGAGGCAAAATATAGCATTTTTAACTAAATCAAGGACCATAACTCCCCTGTCTGGCTGTTTTTCGAACTTGTCCGAGCTTTCATTGAAATTAACAATCTGATAAAGTTTGGTAAAGATCGGATAAAAAAATGAAGGCCCTATCATCTTAATGAGGCAAAATATAGCATTTTTAACTAATCAAGGGCCATAACTCTGCTGTTACTGGTGCAATCTGGCTGATTTTCCAACCTGTCTGAGCTTTCAATTGATCTTAACAAAATCTTTTTAAGTTTGGTAAAGATTGGATGAAAAATGAAGGCTCTATCGTATTAACGAGGTAAAAGTCGGATGGACGACGGACAACTCCCCATCCCATGGCCAATATAGCTAAATAAGGCCTAATAAAAAAAAAAAGAAAAAAAAGAAAATTCGATCTACACTACCTTTTTTTTAGTGATACTGTTTGAAGGACAAAGTTTTGTCTGAAAGGGTATAAACACAGTCATAAACACAGTCATAAGCCACAAGTATTTAGAGTTGTTTACATATATAATTGCATACACTGGTTGTGGTAAAAATATTAAAATCGAGAATCACTTGGAATATAATATGGCCCAACTGGGTGCATTGATATCTATGAAGAATGCTGTATTGGCAAGGAAAATAACTGAGAACAGCTAATGAATATCTCGCATGCAGACAAACAAATACAAGCCAATGTGGTATAACCACTGCCAATGATTATTTACAATGACTTTTTCTTTTCACAATATGAATGGAATGAATGGTGTTTTACGGCACGTCGACACATAAATAGGTCATATTGTGCGCAAAAAAATGATGAATCATGAAGGAATAAAGTAGTGATTAAAAATAATGTAAACGTATAAAGATAAAACTGTCTACAAATAAGGGATGATATGGTAGCAATATAAACTATGTATACGGTATATGTAAATCAACAAATGTCCGCCAACGGGCTTGTAAACAAGTTAATATATATAGGAAAATATTATACTGATTTATAAAGTCTGATTTCTTTAAGGAAATCTAAAACAAGACTAAAATCTATAGTATCAAATAACTCTTTCAAATTATTAACTGTGTAGTATCTTTGTCGCATAGGATCAAAGTCTACACATTCCAACAATATATGTTTGACCGTTAACGGTGCAAAACAGGGTATACATTCTGGCAACTGCTCACCTTGTAATAAATATGAATGAGTACAGCGTGTATGCCCTATCCTGCACCGGGCTAGGACAACTTCCTCTCGATGAATGGGTCTACTAAAAGGACGCCATTCTCCGAGTAACGTTTTAATGGAATGGAGTTTATTGTTCACCGACAAGTCCCAAGCGGCTTGCCAAGAGTTACGAATATATGTGTTGATACAACTTTTAAAATCAGTATAAGGTAATTTGGTATTAGATATATGTGAACCTAATGCTGCCTTAGCAGCACTATCAGCTCTATCATTATCACGTCTTCCTACATGGCTTGGATACCAGCAGAAAACAAATAACATTATCAACTTTAAGAGAAGTGTACTTTTCTACAAGTTGAAGCACAACTGGATTATCATGTTTCATATTACCCAGTGCTTGAAGAGATGAAAGGGAATCAGAAAAGATTATGAAATGGTCATCATCAGATTCCTGAATGTAATTTAAGGCAAGTTCAATTGCCTTAAGTTCAGCTGAGAAGATAGAGGCCTTGTCAGGCAGGCGGCTCTTTATGCTATGTTTGTCAACAACAGCTGCTGCAGCTACCTTTTCTCCATCTTTAGAACCATCTGTGTATATATGTTGAAAGTTACTGTATTACGATTTAATTAAATTTGCTTTGAAAGATAGTAGGATCTGTAATGGATTTGTTATTATTACAAAGATCAAAAATAATTGTTGGTGTTTCCAAAGTCCACGGTGGAATTTGTGGTACTTTGTACTTGGCAATCAAATTTAGGTCGATTTCAGTGACTCTTAATTTTGGTTTAATACAAAGACCAAATGGCCGAATGGCCTTCGGTTTTCAATCAAAAAGAGGTTCATAATTAGGATTAAAAACAGTATCGAAAGTTAGATTATAATTTAATGGTATACTGAAGGGATAATTTGTCCCGTCTATGAGACAGTGATGGTTCATTAGCTTCAACATACAGACTTTCGGCTGGTGATGTACGAAAGGCACCTAAGGCGAGTCGTAATCCTTGATTATGTATAGGATCAATATGATATTTGATCGATGGAAATAAATAAAATAAAATAAGAAAGAAAGAAATTGCTGATTTTTCTTTCGTCTTCTTTTCCCCCAAAATATTTGTTTGATAGCAGCTGATTTCTAAAATGAATAACTACAAGAAATGTCAGATAGTGTGACAAATGCACATCCATCCCCACCCCCATTTACCATTAATCAGGTCAGAGTTTTTGTGTGTTTTTTGGTTCTCAGACTGTTTTATGATGTTATAACGATGTCAGTAACATTGTAAAACATTACACTGACCAGAAAAAAGCTATATAACCTGATCTTCTAATTTTGCATTAATTTTTAAACATGATCACATGGTTGTTCGAAATGCAGGATCAAAATATGGACACTGGTTACTTTTCTTACCATTTTTGTTTGTGTTTAAAAAATATAATTAAATTTCCTTTTTTTTTTAATTTTTACAAAAAATAGGGTCAGAGGGTTCCCAAAAAATTCAAAAAAAAAACAAACTTATTATTTGTTAATGTTTCGGTATGATGAATAAACAAGCCTTAACATTAAAGAATGAACCTGGAAATTGCAATTTCTCCTCCTGCTTAACGTTTCCATGAAGTTCCAAGACATTCCATTAAAATTAAATTCATTGGTTTTGAAGTTATAACAGCTGACAGGAAACATGACAAATGAACAAACAAATTGACAGCTCAATTACTATATGCCATCATGTCATTGAATCTGGGAGAATAAAACAAATATAGGCCTTAGCGAGCATTGCCTGTATCAAAATGTTGAAAAGTTAATATGCAGTTCATATTAAACACTCTATCTCACTAAATGTTATGTGAACCCATTTGATCATGATTATATCTTATCAAAGGTTATGTGAGCACTTTGCCATACATCTATTTCACCATAAGTTATGTGAACATTTTGTTGTATCAAAGGTTATGTGAGCAATTTGCCATACGTCTATTTCACCATAAGTTATGTGTTCACCTGGCCATGTAACATCTATTTCACTAAAGATTATGTGAACACTTGACCATACATCTATTCCAATAATGGTTTTGCGAACGGCTTTTGCCATACATCTATTTCACTAATGCTTATGTGAGCACTTTGCCATACATCTATTTCACTAATGCTTATGTGAGCACTTTGCCATACATCTATTTCACTAAAGATTATGTCAACAATTTACCATACATCTATTTCACTACAGATTATGTGAACACTTTGCCATACATCTATTCCACTAAAGGTTTTGTGAGCACTTTGCCATACATTTATTCCACTAATGGTTATTTGAACACTTTATCATAAAAGTTTATGTGAGCACTTTGCCATACATCTATTTTACTACAGATTATGTGAACACTTTGCCATACATCTATTTCACTACAGATTATGTGAACACTTTGCCATACATCTATTCCACTAAAGGTTTTGTGAGCACTTTGCCATACATCTATTCCACTAATGGTTATGTGAACACTTTGTCATAAAAGGTTATTTGAACATTTTACCATACATCTATTTCACTAAAGGTTTTGTGAGCACTTTGCCACACATCTATTTCACTAATGGTTATGTGAACAATTTGTCATACATCTATTTCACTAAAGGTTATATGAACATTTTAACATATATCTATTTCACTAAAGGTTATGCGAACACTTTGCCATAAATATATTTCATTAAAGGTTATGTGATCATTTTATCATACCATCTATCTCACAAAAGGTTATGTGAGCACTTTACCATAAATATATTTCACTAAAGGTTTGGTGTTCACTTTGTCAAAAATCCATTTCACCAAAAATTATGTGAACAATTTGCCATACATTTCACTAAATGTTATGTGAGCACTTCGCCATACCATGTATTTCACTGATGTGAGCACTTTGTCATTCCATTTATTTTGTAATTCAGCAAAGTTTATGTGAGCACTTTCTATTCCTTGTATCACATCTGTGGCTGAGGGGTTAACAAAGTTGCCTGTAAACCTTCTCGCCTCTCATCGCTGCTCCCAGTGGGAACTCAACTTGTAAGTGAGAAAGTACCGATTCCCGGATCACGCAGGACCAGGCGGGAGGTATACAGTACTGGTTCTACCCAGGAAAAATGGGGTGGTCAGCCTAAACCACAAAACAAGAGGACCTGTATCGCTCTACTGGCTTTATGGAATCTGTGGTGTAAGTTCCCCAAGTCATACTCACGTAGAGCCAAAACTCTGAAATAGTAAATTACTGCAACTTCAGCTCTCCAAGTTTTATTCCTGAAGAGGAGGTCAAATCCCGTTTTATATTATGTTGAGCCTCGAGTCCCTAAATGACCATAGCAAATTAGAATTAAATGCATTCACATTTGGACAAGATATGCATATTTTTTACTTGATTACCCACTAGAGAGCCGCAGGGGATGGAGCCAAAAAGAAAACGTATTGTGCATCTGCACATCCTTAACTAAGAAACACACCACACATGAACTTGAATTCTCTCAGAATATAGAGGCAGTTAGCATCAAAAGATGAAAACTTCGAAATATGAAATATGAAATAACTGCAAGTTCCCCAAGTAGTACCCAAGTCGAGGGTCACTTTGTGCAGGAGGTGAAACTCATTTTATAACTCCATAGAATTGAACTGAATTTTGTTTAACGGCTCATCAACACAGTATAGGTTATTTAGAGCCACCCCAGAGAGAGGGGAAGGATACATAGGAATCCGGGAACCGTGCCCTACTCTTAGGCCAACATTAAAAAATTGTTTGTTTGCAGTTTCTGACCGATGGCTTTTAGGGGTGGGTCGGTAGGCAGTTTTTTTTGAAAAAAGGCTTTAGATACCTATTAACAGAACATGCAAAACATTGATCAAGTGTTCATTTATTGAACCATGAACAGACTTAGTAACTAACTATAGTATAAATGTCAATTTCATTTCTTAGTGTCAAAATGTCAATTTCACTTGATGGTCGCTTCCATTTAGTGTCCGTTTTACCGATCGGTTCATCTATTTCTCGAAATAATTCACTAAAATTGTCCTCCCAGGTTAATCCGTACAGCCTGTTTTTTAACATTTACTTTTCTTTGCCATCGATGTACTACAGCTCACAAGAAACCCACACTTTACTCTTCACTCCAAGTCAGGAATTTACAAATCACGTAATTACGCAGAGTTTCGATGATAAAACTACTCGGAGTCGGAGTGCAGCAAACGGAATATGAAATATTTCATTAAATTTGTGCTTAAATGATGTCAAATATGACCAAGTATCAAACAAATAAAAGCGAGGTAATCAGAAGAAGTTAAGTTACTGAGGTTTAACCAGGGTGTAGTTTTGGGAAAATGATGCAAAGTATGACCTTGACCTTGGTATTTTTTGTCGTTCAGCGATGTCCACCAATGCCAACAATACATATGACATAAAGTGAGGCAATCACATAAAATTAACTGAGGTTAAGTTAGCTAACCACGGTTAAGGCTAAGTTTGGGGAAAATAACGCAAAATATGACCTTGACCTTGGTATTTTTTGTAATCCAGTGATGTCCACCAATGTCAACACTACATATGACCAAGTATCAAAGACATAAAGTGAGACAGTCACATAAAGTTAACGGAGGTTAAGTAACCTAACCGAGGTTGAGTTTGGGGAAAATACTGCAAAATATGACCTTGACCTTCGTATTTTTTGTTGTTCAGTGATGTCCACCAATACCAGCAATACATATGACCAACTAACAAACAAAGAAATTACAGTTATCAGAAAAAGTTAATTGATGTTAACTTACCTAACTAAACTGACGTTTAGGGTAAATAATGCAAAATATGACCTCGACCTTGGTATTTTTTGTCATTCAGCAATGTCCACCAATGCCAACAATCATATGATCTAGTATCAAAGACATAAAGTGAGGCAATCACATAAAGTTAACTGAGGTTAAGTTACCTAACCAAGGTTAAGTTTGGGGAAAATAAGCAAAATATGACCTTGACCTAGGTAACTTTTGTCGTTCAGTGATGTCCACCAATGCCAACATACATATGAGCAAGTATCAAATAAAGAAAATGAGGCAATCACATACAGTTAACTGAAGTTAACCTACCTAACCAAGGTTAAGTTTTGGGAAACCTTGACCTTGGTAATTTTGGCATAACGTGATGGCCATTGACATCAAAGCATCTGACAAAGTTTCAGAAAATTTCGATCAGCAGTTGTTGAGATATAGTTGATTTAAAATACAGCTGACGCCGCCGCATCACTGGAAAAGTTACTGCTACGTCTCGCTACCTACTATCGTGGACAAGACAAAAATGGGATTTTTCAGCAAAACAAAGGCCATAACTCTGATGTTACTGATCCGATCTGGCCATTTTTCGAACTCTTCCGAGCTCTCATTGATTTAAAGACTGGCCAAGTTTGGTTAAAACTGCATCAAAAATGAAGGGGCTAGAGTGTTCACAAGGCAAAATATAACATTTTTCGTTAATTCAAGGGCAATAACTCCATTCTAGTGAAATATCATACATATTCCTTGGGTTAGCTACCATGGTAGTTCATGGTCAGCCATGATAGTTCATGGTCAACCATGGTAGTTCATGAACTACTGTGGTAGTTCATGGTCAGGAGACCATGATATACCATGTTTTGGTAAATGGCAGTTAATGGTCAATGACCATGGTCTCTGACCATGGTAGTTCAGAGACCATGAACTACCATGGTCAGAGACCATGAACTACCATGGTCAGAGACCATGGTCATTGACCATCAAGTGCCATTTACCAAAACATGGTCTACTATGGTCTACCATGGTCTACTGACCATGAACTACCATGGTAATTCATGGTTTTAAACCGTTCATTTCGCTTGAGGACAATTTATCATGCTTTTATCTCACTGAAAGGTTATGTGAAATGAATTTGCCATAGCTGGTATCATTCTCAAACATATACTACAAAAAATAAAAAACACATTTTCAGCTCGTACCAGTCTCAGGTATCAGCTTCTCAGTAGTTTTTAGAATGTTTACATTTTATCCTACTGGAGCTTAGAACCAAAAACGTATGAAAAATCGGCCTCCAAATCTCAAGCTCGACTATTATGGCTTCCCTTAAGATCACCAGAGTAACAAATCTATTTTGACCAGATTCCAGATTGTATACCTTCCTTAGTCTGTGAGAGTTTCTTGCATGTCCACGCTTTGTTGTGCCTTTAAGGGACACTTGGCAATCTCGAGTGTTTATCTCGAGTGTGGTTCCAGGGGCCCCGTTTGGTTACAGGGCAAAGAATAGGGCCACTGCGGATCCGTTGGAGGGGAAGGCAGAGGAGTAGAACCCCCCAAAATTCATATTCATTTTATCATTTTTTGTTCATACTCATTAAAGGTCTTCATCGTGACCCCTGCATTGTTTCAGGTGCCATCTTGCTCGAATCATTAGAAAAACTATAACGTGGCTCCAGCGTAAATGGAGTGTCTACAATAGAATTTGCAGCAACTCTGCAGTTCAGGGTGAGAAGGTTCTAGGCCCCATATTTTATCTAGATGTACATGGAGGATGAGCCTGGCATGTTCATTCCTGTTAAGCGCCATATAACCTTTCATGTGTTGGTGTGCCTTAAAACCCCAATTTATCTCGAGTGTTTATCAAGCATCCAGTATCATTTTGACTTTAAACCTGGTTGCATAATTAAATAAAGTTTTGAGTTTTCATTCATTGTCTTATTCTAACATAGGTTTATATATATTATTGGCGCAGATATAATCAACAGATAATAATATGCAAAAAAAAAAAAAAAAAAAAAATACTTTGATACGGTTCTTATAATTAATATTAATGATTTAACAAATGCAAGTTAAATCAATTTAAAAAATGACGAAAGCCATGCATTTTTGAAAAAACAAACAATTACTGTGAGTCCCTTTAAACATCAGTAATTTACACGCACTCATCCATAGAGTCTGGAAGTAACACCCTTATAACAAAATATGCTGCAAATGCAAACAGATGGTGAATAATTTCTTTCAATAATTTGGAAATCTGCCTTCTGATTACCCAAGAATGTTAATCTAATACTAAAGACAAGATTTCTCCTCAATCTAAATATAATTTTGAAATGATTTGTTTTGGTAAGCAGAGATTTGGTTTTTCTTTAGAATCAATAAAGCTGTTTTCTTGCATACCAGATAAGGTTATCGTGTTTTATAAGGGTGATAAAAAGCCTGATCTTGCACCTGGGGGAAGATAAAAGTCGCGAGCTGATATCAACAATGACATTGTATGACGTCATTGTGTAAATGATAAGACCTGCAAATGTTAGTAGTTGGTGATGTCAATGCGCAGAATCAATCATGGGTATCCAGTCCACGTAGAGAAATTCCAACACTCGGAATATCTGTTTTAATCAGAACCTCGGCAGACAATTATACCTCGTGCTGGAATTCCGATCTTCACCTTATACCCATGATGCTTTCTTATAGAAGGATGGTAATGCATCTACTAAGTAAATATTAGAATAAAAAGCATGGGCCATCAAAAAATGATCGAGTATACATTTTTAATAGTTATTACGTCCAACCAAGGGAACAGATAGATTCCTCGCTCATTTTAGCATTTAGCATACTCGAACAAATTTTCATTTATTTATTTTCATTTAACTTACCCTTGAATATTGAAAGTTTGTGGACATAAGCGGTCACGTGACTGCTGCTTAGCAACATGATAATAAAATATTGAAAAATGTTTCTTGACTTTTACAGTGATTCTTTCTCTTTTATTTTAAAGCATTTTATTCTTATTACCATATAACTCCAATGATTGTATCTGGGACATTTGCTCCGGCTATGTGATAATAAAAAGGTACCATAAAAATAATCCTAACTTCGTGGATGGTCTCCCTTAGATGTAAATACAATGTGCAAGGTTCTTAAATCAATTTTGCGCTTAACAATATTTAATAAAATATTTTGTGTATTTTTTGTTGTTTTATTTTAAGTGTAAATTGGAGTAAATGTAACACGAAGGCTGAGATGTCCAGAGCATCGTGTCAATTTTATCCAAAAAGTTTAATAAATTCAATAGTAAATAGGCATGAATGGGAGATTCTATTGATTACTCCGAAAAAGCCTCATAAGAAGACTTCATTATTGTAGCTGCCTAATACAGGATGACGTTGTATGATTGTATCACGTCATTTGGAGACTGTCGTCTCCATAGAGTACCAAAGAAAGTAACTACCTCGTCGATTTCTGTAATGCAGTATTTCCAGTAATTCTGATGTAAAATTAACTGAACGGAAAAGATCGAATGGTGATTCGGGTCTCCTTTGCATTTTATTTCACTTGTGTAATATGATAAATATATCATGGCTTTATTCCACTCCCACACTGCAAGTTATGTGATTTAATGTTTGTTAAACTCTAATCTAAATGAAGACAGAGTTATGGTTCTTGCACACTGCACTTTCTCTCATTGCCCTCTATCACTGTGTAAAATTTCGCTGCAGTCCCTCTAGTAGATTTTGAGTTATTGAGCGGACACAAATTATAGGTATAAAATTACAAAGGGCAATAACTCTAATTTAATTGAAGGCAGAGTTACTTGTGCTCTGCACGTCCTGTCATGGCCCTCTTTCATTGTGTGAAATTTCACTGCAGTCCCACAAGTAGTTTTCGAGTTATGGAGCGGGCACGAATTATAAGTATAAACTTACAAAGGGCTATAAATCTAAATTAAATGAAGACAGAGTTATGGTTATTGCACTCTGCGCCTCCTCCCATTGCCCTCTATCATTGTGTGAAATTTCGTTGCAGTCCCATTAATAGCTTTCCAGTTATGGAACAGGCACAAATTATCAGTATACATTACAAAGGACAATAACTCTAATTTAAATGAAGGAAGAGTTATGTTTTTTTGAACACTGCAAGTCCTCTTATTGCCCTCTCTATCATTGTGTGAAATTTCATTGCAGTCACATTAATAATTTTTGAGTTATGGAGCAGACAGAAATTATAAGTATAAAATTACAAAGGGCAGTAACTCTAATTTAAATAAAGATGGAGTTATGGTTCTTGCACTCTGCACTTTCTCTCATTGCCTTCTATCATTGTGTGAAATTTCGTTGCAGTCCCTCAAATAGTTTTTGAGTTATAGAACGGACACAAATTATAGGTATGAAATTACAAAGGGCAATAACTCTAATTTAAATGAAAGCAGAGTTATGGTTCTTGTGCTTTGCATGTCCACTCAAGGCCCTCTATCATTGTGTGAAATTTCATTGCAGTCCAATTAGTAGTTTTTGAGTTATGGAGCAGACACGAAATATAAATATAAAATTACAAAGGGCAATAACTCTAATCTAAACAAAGGTAGAGTTATGGTTCTTACGCTCTGCGCATCCATTCATTGCCCCCTATCATTGTGTGAAATTTCATTGCATTCCTTTAGTAGTTTTCTAGTGGACACGAATTATAGGTATAAAATTACAAAGGGCAATAATTCAAATTAGGACAGAGTTATGGTTATCATTGTGTAAATTTCATTGCAGTTTCGAGTTATGGGAGCCGACACGAATTATAAGTATAAAATTACAAAGGGCAACCACTCTGATTCAAATGAAGGCAGAGTTATGGTTTTTACGCTCTGCACATCCTCTCATTGCCCTCTATTATTGTATTAATTATTTTGCGAGTTCTGGAGCAGACACGAAATGAGACGGACGGACGAACGGCATTTCTATATCCCACTTCCACCTGCAGCGTCAGTGGATAATATGAGCAAAAACACAACTTTAAACATTTTACTGCAGCTGACCTAAAAGCAAAACTTTTAAGCTTTCAAGCATGTGACTTTCACCTTGTTGTGATCAGAAACATGAAGGAACTTAGTAAAAAAAAAATGAAAGTAATTCATGAAAGGATTTGCTGAATATGAGTAAAAATGACTGACGAGCGAACGAATGGACGGACAAGGCCAAAGCAATATAGCCCCCCCCCCCCCCCCCCCCCCCCCCGCCAATTTGGAACATAACTATGATTTTTCATTACAGAGACTGAGTATAAAATCTGAGTAACACATGTTTGAGACTGTTGACACATGCAAAAATAACTCCATAATAATGTAAACATAAATTTTGCTCATCTTCAACCTTCCACTGTGATCTGATTAAAACCAGACTAATTATTTATGAGACTAATTATTTATGAGGCTAACGAGCAGTAACATAAGTTTACCACACTATTTAGGGTTAAAAACAGTTAAAAAAGGAGTTTTATAGCCTAACCTGAAACCATATAATCCAGGTAAACCATCAAATAAAATTTGATGTTAATCAAAAACTAGTTACTAAAGTTACAGTGCAAACAAGATGAAACATTTAGACAACATTTCAATGGACAACTGACAATGGACAATGGACAACTGACAATGGACAACTGACAATGTGCCATATAGTAGGCTCTTCTGGCTTTCGGCAAGTGCCCAGTTGTTCAAAGATTGGTTAGCTTAATCCTTGGTTAGTGTAAACTTTCAAAGTACAGTATATCATAAAAATATGTTTTGTACTACTAAAAGTTTTTAATTTGCATTTCTTTTTAACATAATACTTTCGCATGCTCAATTTCTGGTAGAAATATTCCTTTATCGGAAATTCATAGAGATTTGAAATTTTGACTTTTTTTTTTTTTTTTGATATATGAACCAACTTAATGCCGGTATCATACGACAACTGCATTGACTTTAATATCAACAATTGCCGCAATGTTATGTGTCGCTAACCTCTCAAATTATATTCTACTTTCGCCTAGGAGTCCAATTACTTCACGGCGAGAATAAACTCTGTCTCTAGTCCATCTACTGTCATGTGTCTTTAGTATGTATAGTAAGTCTCAGTCGCGCATTTGATGGTATAATACCATTTAAAATTTGACATTTTATAACTTTTAATTTTAGACAAAAATAATATCATATAACTTCTGTCTTTATAATTAGAATTACGAAACCATGTGTAATGGGCATATCTTTATTCCATTTAAAAATATATACGCATATATCGTGGTTATATCAAATATTGACTGTATACAAACTATATATATTACATATAAAATAACAAATATACTTTATTTGCTTATCTGTTTGAACCATTTGAAACAAATACAATCTATCAAGTTTGAGCGCTCAACTTAAAATAGAACTTATTACATTTGTCGTTTCAGTTTGTCGGTGACAATATTATCAAAGCAAGTTTTTGAAACGGAAGACTCTAGCTAGCGTTAGCTAAACTCCTTAGAATATATAAATTCTGTTAGACTCATTTAATTAGCATTGATATCCTTGGGAAATATCACTGGCAGTTTAAAGCTTTAGTTCGACGTCGAAACCCTCACTGCTCATGCTAATTTACAATTATAAAAATGTTATCATAGTGAAAAACTGAAACGTCGGTTATAGTGAGTGACATATCATACATATATATAAATATATAAAATATACAATCATATAGTTCTAAACAAGAAAGGGTAGAGATATCATATATGAATAAATGCAATTTAAAAACGATGATATATTCTAAATGCAAATAAAAACAATGATATATCTTCTAAAGCTGGCGATTCAAAAGTTCTATACGTGTACTCTGCCTTTTAATGATTTATTTTAGAGAATTGTTGGGTTTCTAAAATCCGGTTATGTCACGAATGTTGTGAAAAATAAATAAATCTGAAGTTATAAAAGCTGTAAAAATTAATAAATCTGAAGTCGTAAAATTATCCTTACCTTTATAAAGCTGATAAACATGTTGTTTACCTTTCAAGTTATAATCTCAGTTATTTTCACTTTTATGTCCAGAATATCATACACATCTAAACGGTTAGGCACGTGAGCGGAGAATGACAAAACGTTTTTACACATTATCTTTGAATGGTCACTGAACCGAACGCACGGGACATCCATTATTTTTTTAAAAAATTCAATTTAATTATGTTATTTATTCCGTTTATCTGTTAGTGCACTTGGTTGTAAGACATTGTCTTAAGATATAATAAGTGTTTTTTGAATTATAAAATTGCAATTTATTCCGTATATCCGTGACATACTCAGCTGGCGTATAAAGTACGGATGAAGTTAGAGTGTAATAAAAATGCAATATATTAGGATTTAAGGTATCTTCGGTCTGGCAGGTCATGTGGTACAAAATATCATGATAAATATATGTGTCTATGATGCATCACGCATTTGTTATGTGTCACTGTTATGTGTTACGGTTATGTGACACTGTTATGTGTTACAGTTATGTGTTTACAGCGCAGGTCATGTGGCACATAATATTATGATAATTATTTGTGTCTAATGATGCATCACGCATGTGTTATGAGTTACTGTTATGTGTTACAATTATGTGTCTACAGTTGTATGTTACAAGTATGTGTTTACAGCGCAGGTCATGTGGCACATAATATCATGATAAATATATGTGTCTATTATGCATCACGCATGTAAGCTAAATACATTATTAAACTATTTACTCTTTCTGAAATTACATGACTTATCATGTCACTATACCATTTTTTGATGTGACGTAACATATATCATAAATAAGTACGCCTTATCTCTGGTTTGCAACAACTCTACTATATCCATCTAGAAATTATCTCAACTTGGATGACTTTATTTAATCACAATACCATTTTTTGATGTGACATAGCATTGTAACCAAGTACGCCTTATCTCTGGTTTGCAACAAAACTATTATGTCAATTAGAAAAACCAATTTTTGTATTTCATGCTATAAATGTTTCTAATCTGTCTTAACCTGCATGACTTACATGATAAATATATGTGTCTATGATGCATCATGCATGTGTTATGTGTCACTGTTATGTGTTACAGTTATGTGTTTACAGCGCAGGTCATGTGGCACATAATACTAAGATAAATATTTGTGTCTATGATGCATCACGCATGTGTCATATGTTACTTTTACGTGTTACTGTTATGTGTTTATATGTTACAGTTATGTGTTTATAGCGCATGCATTACGTATGTATTATATGTTACTGTTACGTGTTACAGTTATGTGTTTACATGTTTTTGTTATGTGTTTTAGCGAAGGTCATGTGGCAGATAATAATATGATAAATATTTGTGTCTATGATGCATCACGCATGTGTTATGTGTTACCGCTATGTGTTACGGCTATGTGTTTACAGCGCGGGTCATGTGGCACATAATATCATGATAAATATTTGTGTCTACGATGCATCACATGTGTAAGCTAAATACATTATCAATGTTGTAATGAATTAATTAACAAGATTAGTCTACTAGTTTCGTATCACCGGTATGTATCACCGGTATGTATCACCGGTATTTTGTATCACCGGTTAAATCGAGGACTCGCTTTGATAGCCAGAAGGCCAATTGACGAGAGGGCCGAAGGCCCGATATACAACTGCTTTACCGGGCAGGCCGAAGGCCTAGACCGTCGTCATATATCTCGCTTTGATTAATCGAGGACTTGTATTTTTAAGGTTCTACATTTCTCTGATATACACATTGAGCTTCCCAAATGGTTGAGAAGCGATTGAAGGGGGTATTGGGGCCTCCCTTGTGACAATTTTTAGGAATCTTTTTCTTTGTTAAAATACTTATATTTCAGAGTCTTGTATTGTATATAGCGTTTTTTATGAATGAATATACATACATATATACTTATTTCTTTGTTATATAGCGTTTTTATATATATTTAATTATTATTATGACAATACCTTGCGTAAGTTAACCGATCTTTGAACAACTGGGCCCTGATGAAAAATGAAGGCCCTACCATATTAAAGAGGCAAAATATAGCATATTTAATAGCATAACTAAATCAAGAGCCATAACTCCTCTGTTACTGGTCTGACTGGTCCAACACAGAGCTAAAAAAAATAAAAAAATCAACAAATCAAACAATTAAAAAAAAAAAAAAAAAAAAAAAAAAAAAAAAATTATATAAAAAAAGAGTCATAAAATCTGGTAAAGTTTGATAAAGATCAGATGCAAAATGAAGGCCCTATCGTATGACGAGGCAAATTATAGCATTTTTAACAAAATCAAGGGCCATAACTCCGCTGTTACTGGTCCAATCTGGCGAGTTTGGTAAAGATCAGATGAAAAATGAAGGCCTTATCATCTTAACGAGGCAAAATATAGCATTTTGAACTAAATCAAGGGCATTAACTCCGCTGTTACTGGTCCGATATGAATGGTTTTCAAACTTGTCCGAGCTTTCATTGATATTAACAATCTGATAAAGTTTGGTAAAGATCGGATGAACAATGAAGCCCCTATCGTCTTAACGAGGCAAAATATAGCATTTTGAACTAAATCAAGGGCCATAACTCTGCTGTTACTGGTCCGATATTGCTGGTTTTCGAACTTGTTTGAGCTTTCATTGATAGTAACAATGAAGCCCCTATCGTCTTAACTTAATCAAGGGCCATATCTCCGCTGTTATTAGTCCGATATGGCTAGTTTTCGAACTTGCCTGAGCTTTCATTGATGTTAACAATGTGGTAAAGTTTGGTAAAGATAGGATGAAAAATGAAGGCCCTATCGTCAACGAGGCAAAATATAGCATTTTGAACTAAATCAAGGGCCATCACTCTGCCGATACTTGTCCGATCTGGCTGGTTTTCGAACTTGTCCAAGCTTTTATTGATGGTAACAATCTGGTAACGTTTGGTAAAGATCGAGTGAAGGATGAAGGCCCTATCGTCTTAACGAGGCAAAATTTAGCATTTTTAACTAAATCAAGGGCCATAACCTTGCGGATACTGGTCCGATCTGGCTGGTTTTCGAACTTGTCCGAGCTTTCATTGATAATAAGAACCTGTTAAAGTTTGGTAAAGATTGGATAAAAATTGAAGGCCCTTAATCGTCTTAACGAGAAAATAATAACAGACGACAGACGGACGACGGACGACAGACAACACATCATCCCATAAGCTCTGCTGGTCTTTGACCAGTAGAGCTAAAAACGATAGTTATGATAACAGCATGGACATTCACGGTTAAAGTACTAAGTAATGCATATTTTTAAATAATCTTTACAATATCGACCAGCTAGATACATGTAAATAATGTCTTGGTAATACTCACTGTATAAAATGTCCAAATCTGTCGGGCAACATATATCTGTATTTGTTATCGTCTTTATTAAATAACTGCCATTTGAACTATGAAACCAATTTGAACCAATAAATGTTTTTAAGCAAGGCAGTTTTTTTTTAATCCTGTTTTTTTAAATTTTAAAGCTCATGTTATGGGCACAAAAGTGGTCATGCTTTTTTAAAATACCACTTGGTTAAATCTGGTTTATTTACAATGGCTTGTTATTAAATTTGACAATATAGTTATTTCAGATGTTATGCACAAATTGGCACCAACTTATAATGAGAAAATAAGAAAATTGTTAAATTTTTTAATATAATATTTATAATAAAAATATATGCAAATTTAAAATTTTATAACAAAATAGAAAATTTGATGATCTTTCTAAATATGGAAGAAAAATCAACATGTCGTACAACATACCGATAAATTCCCTTCAGTACGGATAAATCCTTCTTAAATTAACATCTCCATTTATCACTATGGTAACTGAAAATCACCGACTGCGAATCTTCCGCAAATCTAGCTTGACTTTGTAATTATGTCTATGATAGAGTTGAGTTCCCCGTAAAAACAAATGGCATCGCGACATTGACAAATTCTCTGCAAAAAAACACTGTAAGATCAATTACATTAACCCGATTCAGAGATACTGAGGAGACTGAGACTTCCTCAATTTTCTGATAGAGGAACAAATCCATGTTGAACAGCTTCTTACAACCAGGAGCCGTAAAAACGACAAGGACTTTAATATTGATTATTGATAAATAACATTAATTAAATATCAGTTTTCGCATGTTTTTAACCACAGTTTGTATCCGTTTTGTCATATTTAGATTTGATTTGAATTGTGTTTTATGTCATTTTTAGCACATGTTAGGCCATATAAAAAAATTTACTTGTTTTTCCATGATCCATAGCCATTAATTATGAATGTTTCAGTATTTGACTGACTTCTTATAGGTCACATTCACATGACGATCCATAGTTTTTGGACATAAAATAATGTGTACGCAATCCTAAGGTGTATAGAACCTGCCAGTCCCCTCCACCTCATGATGAATATACATGCATAATCAACTGTTTGAGTGCCAGTCCCCTCCACCTCATGATGAATATACATGCATATTCAACTGTTCGAGTGCCAGTCCCCTCCACCTCATGATGAATATACATGCATATTCAACTGTTCGAGTGCCAGTCCCCTCCACCTCATGATGAATATACATGCATATTCAACTGTTCGAGTGCCAGTCCCCTCCACCTCATGATGAATATACATGCATAATCAACTGTTCGAGTGCCAGTCCCCTCCACCTCATGATGAATATACATGCATAATCAACTGTTCGAGTGCCAGTCCCCTCCACCTCATGATGAATATACATGCATAATCAACTGTTCGAGTGCCAGTTCCCTCCACCTGACATGGTGAATATATATGCATAATCAACTGTTCGAGTGCCAGTCCCCTCCACCTCATGGTGAATATACATGCATAATCAACAGTTCGAGTGTTGAAAGTGCAACTATTGTAACTGTATAAAGAAAAAAATACACTAGTTTTTGCACTTAAAGGGACACTGTCCGTAAGTAAGCATATATTGAGCATAACCAAATAACTGTCTGACTTTTATTCAGTGAAATGTATACATGAAAACATGAGCATAAACCCAAAGAAGTCTTTTCTGCTGATCAGATGACTTCAATTAGCGCACTATGTTCATACTACATAGTATATATTGGGTAATATATATGGCCTGTTTAGCTCAGTCGGGAACGACGTCGACTATTACGCGCTCATTATTATTACCCGCGAGTGTAATTTTAGTTTGGGCTGCGAGTTCAAACTGACGAAGCTGAACTTCTTTTTTTGTACCATGAATGAATTCCTTCAATCTTGCTTTTAATTAGGAAATATTCAATATTATGTTTAGTGTTTAATGTTTCTGAATGTAATCAGTGTGTGTTTTATATGCTAAAAGTTACGGACATTGTCCCTTTAACCCTCGTGTTGCTAATACAATTTTAAATACGTAGCATTTAAAAACAAGAGAGCCAAATGGCCTTGAATCGCACACCTGATGACCTTGTCCAGTATAGACACTAAGTGCAACATTAACAGATGTGGATATGATAAAAGGTTACTGCAGTTTGGGGTGGGGCCATAATAATTTATCCCCGGGGACTTTATTTGAGCAAACTTAGTAGTCTGGGTGTTCAGCTGGCAATAATTAAAAAGAAAAACTGTCGAAATCTGTTCAGTGGTTCTTGAGAAGATTTGTTAACGTTTTGACCATTTAGTGTAATGGTAGCCATCTTGGATGTTGAGTTGACCTAATTTCAACAAATGTAAAAGCCACTGATATCAGGGTCATCCATGTGATCAAAACAGACCAAGAATTTTCTGCGACTTCCATCAGTCAGGCCTGATCTTTTGTTTTTGTTTTTAACAGAAGATCAGGCCGACAGAAGGAAGATGGGCGAAGATACATCTCAATAGCTCACCTTTGAGCCTCCTTCCCAGGCGAGCTAAAAATGAAACAATTTTAAAATAGTGATAAATATTTCGTCGGCCTCGTTCGAAAAGGACGTAACTACGCTTTCATCAAAAATCGTATTTACAGCGTATTAGAGGGCTTATAATCTCCCGTGTCTTGTGTCAAAACCTCGTATCTTTTAGCCAATCTGTTCCCCCAAAATGGTCACATGTTGAAAGGCCGTAACTTGATTGGTAAAAAAACACCTCGGGCGAAAAAGTCTAACTACACTGTGTGCGTCGGCTGCAAATGTTTACAAAGAAAAAAACTGTAGTAAAAGTGTTCTAGTCTTGGATATATTTATATACTGGGATATAATTCTAGCTGTAAGTAAAATGTTCTTATTATATTATCAATATGAAAACGTAGTATTGGCGATTTTTTCTATAAATCTAACAAATTTGACTGCTTTGGTGTTTTTTCTACGCATAACAAGCAAACATTTTGTATTTAGGGTTAAATATTAACCTAAATACAATACAACTGATTATGAAAAATGAAATGTTTACAGGAAAAAGGTCTATTTTCTTGTTTGTTTTGTAGTTACGTCCTTTCCGATCCGATCATAAAGTAGATAGTTTTGACATAATGAAGTAGTTTTTTCTTTCTCCTGAAAAGTTACCTTTTTGCACTTACGTCCTTTTCGAACGAGGCCGTCGATTTATTGCCCCTTGCATCAATCAAAATGATCAAAATGTTCCGTCTGCTAGGTTTGAGGTCTCTGTCAATTTCCTGATATTTTTCGGATTTCAAACCTTTTGACAATTTCCAATGATTTATGAATATCTGATTATAGAAGCTTTTAGTATTCATTATAGTTGGGAATTTAAGAATATGACGTGCATTAACGCTAATGTGCTTGCAGTTAGTAAAAAATATATTAACTAGTGACCCGTAAATGTGGTCATAAATCTATATATATTCAGTTTCAGAAAAATAAAATATATACAATTTTTATAATAATATTATAGGGTGCAGCCTTTAAAATATAATGACATTTGCGTTTCCATAAAACCAGTTGTTTTAAAGGGACACATGGCAATCTTGAAGTTTTATCAAAATTTTAAACTTAACATCTCGATTTATTATCCACTATCCATTTTAACTTTAAGACTGCTTGCACATAATTAAATAACATCTTTGGTTTACACATTTTCTTCGTTATTCAGCTATATGATTAAATATATTATTGGTAATCAACAGTTAGTAATATGCAAACACACTTTGCTCTTAACGGAGTTCTAATGATTAATATTAATAATTATAAAAATGCAAGTTATGTAGACGAGAGTGACCATGGGACACAAAATATGCCCATCGAAAGTGGATCATTTCTAACTGTGATAAATGATTGTAATTGTAACAAGAGGCCCAAGTGGGCCTATAGACGCTCTACTTGTAAGATGTGATTCCAAAACATAAACATGATAGAGGGCAACCCAAGAAACATGTTTCCTATATATAACTCTATGTAAACTTTGGGTTATCGTGGCGGCCATTTTGAATATTTGACAACAATGAAAAACACAAACTTGATAGAGGCCAAGAACAGGAACATGTATATGATATTTAACTAAAATGGAAAAAGTGGTTTCGGAGATGTCAATGGAAATTTCCATAAATTTGACCTAGTTTGAGGACATGGCGGCCATCTTGGATGACTGGCAACTGCGAAAAACACAAACCTGAGAGAGACTATCCCAAATATCATGGTGATTAAGTTTCATCAAAATCCTTCAAGAAGTTTCAGAGATTAGATGTCATTTTTAACCTTTTCCTATATAACGCTATGTAAACTTTGGGTTGCCGTGGTGGCCATTTTGATTATTCGACGATAAAAAATAACACAAAGTTGATAGAGGCCGACCCAAGGAACATGTATATGATATTTCACAATAAGTGGTTTTGGAGGAGATATCATGTTTGAAATTTCCTTAATTTTTACCTACTTTTAGCCATGGCCGCCATCTTGGATGACTGGCAGCCGCAAAAAACATAAATCTGAGAGCAGCTAGGGACTATCCCAAAGATCATTGTGATTTAAGTTTCATCAAAATCCTTCAAGCGGTTTCAGAGAAGATGTCATATTTAATGTTTTCCTATATAACTCTGATAATAATGTAAACTTTGGGTCGCTGTGGTGGCCATTTTGAATATTCGACGATAACGAAAAACACAAAACTAGATAAAGGCCAACCAAAGAAACATGTTTGTGATATTTCACAAGAATGGAATAAGTAGTTTAGGAGGAGATGTCGTTTGAAATTTCCTTAAATTTGACCTAATTTTAGCCATGGCGGCCATCTTGGATGACTGGCGGCTGCGAAAAACAAGAATCTGAGGGGGACTATCCTAAAGATCATTGTAATGAAGTTTCATCAAAATCCTTTAAGCGGTTTGAAAGAAGATGTCATATTTAACCCTTTTTTTTGTATAACTCTATGTAAACTTTGAGTCGCCGTCGCAGCCATTTTGATTATTCGATGATAACGAAAACACAAACTTGATAGCGGCCAACCCAAGGAACATGTTTATGGTATTTCACAATAATGGAATAAGTGGTTTCGGAGATGTCGTTTGAAAATTCCTTAAATTTTACCTATTTTTAGCCATGGTGGCCATCTTGGATGACTGGCGGCCATGAAAAACTAAAATCTGAGAGGGGCCCTCCCAAGTAACATTGTGATGAAGTTTCATCAAAATCCTTCAAGCAGTTTTAGAGGAAATGTCGATTTTATAAAATTGCAACAGACGGAAGACGGACGAAAAGTGATGGCATAAGCTCGCCTGGCCTTTGGCCAGTAGAGCTAAAAATTGGCCAAAATGATCTTTGAAACAGAGGTGTTAGTATCAGCATTGTATCTTCTCATCGCGGACATCGCAAAAGTTAATGCACAGACAGACAGACGGATGGACGGACAATGTCACGACATAATACGAACTCCATTGTTACCAGGGCGAGTGGACTGGTTTTCGAACTTGACCGAGTTTTATCAAGATTGAAAAACAAATATTTAAGTTATTGAGCGGACATCATCAAAATTGTCAATTTTCAATAATTAAAGGGCCATTGTTACTCTGTTGTTATGCACATAAACATTATTTCCAAGTTTTATAAGGATTGGATAATAATTGTTAGAGTTAGAGACATCGCAAAACTTAATGGACAGACAGACAGACAGACAGATGGACAACGCCACAACATAATATGTCCCGTCTTAGGACGGTCGTATGAAAAACTAAAGGGATACTGCGAGTCTTAAGGGTGCCCTCGGGTGAATATCAGTATAACAAGAGTTTTTAATTTCCCTGTTTTTTATGAAGACTAACATATTACTAGTTAGTTTCTGGAAAAATAATGATGTGTTGGTGATTTAACTTTTTAGCAATATTAATCTTTATTAATACACCCCCAAAGCCCAAAGTGGGGTTTTAAATTCAGAAGCAGCTGAAAATTTGGTATGGCTTTAGAAATGATCCAATATTTTAGATAAAAAAAAGAAGCAAATGAAAAAAAGTTATGGGAAGCTAAACAGTTATCAATACAAAAGTAAGAAAACCCTTAAAATGATAAAAATAGGAGAAATCTTTGAAGTTTGTAAATTCAGCGCACATTCTAATGAAACAAAAAAAAAATCACAGAAAATTGCATATTTGGCAAATTTTGGGCAAGACAAACTTATAGAAATAATAATAAGAAATTTGTAATAAACTGGTATATATAACAGAGAATTATAAGGTTATCAAATAAATGTGATAAAAAGTATATGCCGGTGTTCATCTAAAAGAGTTAACAATTAAAAATGTTAAAGACCCATCATTTTATTACAGAAAAAGATAGATATAATTTATGTGGGTGTGTTTTATTTTTTTATATCAAACGTCATTAAATGACTGGCATACATACACCTGATATACAAATATCACATCTATTACAAACAGTGAATCAGTATATAATACACACAATATGACCAAAATACGTTAAGGTATGAAAGCACTAATTATTTTCCCCATAGATACCAATGTTAAAGTGTCACATATTAATGATTTGCTGCAAATTCAACTCAAGTATGGATAATGCAGCAGTGTAATGTTCATATATTTTAAATATTTTAAGATTTAAATTTGTTAATTGATAATACTATAAAAGGGGTGGCCATTCATCTTTAATATCGGAGGAATGTTTCGTGTCAGGGCAATCAAGTGACCAGAAACCTTTGCTAAACTTACCTCGGTGAGAGGCAAGAAGGTTTTAGATACAGCGTCTTTACTATAATCTCAGTCACAGAAACGCTTATTGTTAATAGAACCTTCTGTGAACTCTCTCTTGGCTTTGATCGTGACATGTCAATCACAATAACAGAAGTGTCAGTGAATTTAACCATCCAACATGATGCATTAATTTCTTGTACTAGCCATTGGTTAATTAATTAATCACTTGGTCACTAAATGCCAATCTCAGCAATGTTCATCAGTCATGCATTTGACAGAATATGGCCCCAGTCAACATACATAATTCTTGGAAAACATGATTTCAGTTGGCCCTGCTCATGATTTACTATAATTGAAAAGGTAAACCATATATTGAACAGAACACCTTTCACAAACACTGGATCCAAAAGGGATGCTAACCCCAGAGTTTTTAGCTCTACTGGCCAAAGGCCAGGCGAGCTTATGAGATCACTTTTCGTCCGTCAGTCTGTCCGTCTGACTGTTAGCAATTTTATAAAATCGACATCTCCTCTGAAACCGCTTGAAGGATTTTGATGAAACTTCATCAAAATGTTGCTTAGGAGGGCCCCTCTCAGATTTTTGTTTTTTGGCCGCCAGTCATCCAAGATGTCCACCATGGCTAAAACTAGGTCAAATTTAAGGAAATTTCAAACGACATCTCCTCCGAAACCACTTATTCCATTATTGTGAAATACCATAAATATGTTGCTTGGATTGGCCTCTATCAAGTTTATGTTTTTCGTTATCGTCGAATAAACAAAAAATGGCTGCCACGGCGACTCAAAGTTTACATAGAGTTATATAGGAAAAGCTAAAAATGACATCTTTTTTGAAACCGCTTGAAGGATTTTGAAGAAACTTCATTACAATGATCTTTAGGATAGCCCCCTCAGATTTGTGTTTTTGCGGCCGGCAGTCATCCAAGATGGCCACCATGGCTAAAATTAGGTCAAATTTAGGGAAATTTCAAACAACATCGCCTCCGAAACCATTTATTCCATTATTGTGAAATATCATAAACAAAGTTTATATAGGTATTATACCACTAATTATTTTCTCCATAGACACCAATGTTAAAGTGACACATATTAATGACTTGCTGCAAATTCAACTCGAGTATGGATAATGCAGCAGTGTAATATTCATAAAGAAAACTAATTTTCCACTTGAAAAATCACCAGGAAAGGTGGGGTCACAAGACATGTAAGAAAGTTCTTGTTTGTTTACTAAACAGGTCAAGGGTACAGCTGTTTTCATTGATTGACTGTTTTCATTGCTCACAAAGTGTAAGCATGGAGTCGAAATTTCGAAAATGTTCATCAGTGATCCAGTAAAACCTATTAATACCCTTCTTATACATATAACCACAAAATCGAATAGAAATGGGCAGTTTTCCCCTACTTATAATGCCCGTTTCCATCGAAAAAGGAGGGATTACTTTTTATTATAGGAACTACATTCGACTACACCTCGGAGGTTTACATGTAATTGGTGGTGGTAAACCTATAAGAGGAGAAAACATGTTCAGATGTTTCTTAAATGAGGATTTTGTGTTGTCATTTTCATAACAAGCTTAAAAACACCTACTTCATGCAAATCAAATGATTATTTGCCGAGATATGGTCTTGTGAATACCAAGGACAATAGTCTGAAATTGACAAAAATCAGAGATATTTTTTTTAATTTTACACTATCTGAATTATACCAAACGGCACTTATTGTCAATACACCATATTAAATAGATCAAATGTTTAGAACATTCAATGGACATAAATAAAATATGCATTTTAGGCACAATTAGGACGATGAAGATGCCAATTTATGTCGATTTTCATGCCAAAATTGATTTTTCAGTCAAATTTTTCAAAATTGGTGGTACCATACCTGATTATAGTAGCGAATACGAGCTTAATAATGCCAAAAATACCGCTAAAATCAGAATTGATACTAGCTGAACGCTACCAAGTGGAGTTTGAATGATAAGGAATAATATTTTACCTTTTACACAAATCTTCATTTTTCACAATATCCTATTTTAGGTGGGTAGGGGAAAGATTTAGTGGTTTCATGCCTACCAAACCTGTTGCCATGCAGATTTAATTCATGAAAACATGTTGCAAACATACAACCCTACATGTTGATACCAAAAAGACACAGTTCAACTGCAAACACTTCACCAATACGTCATTTTTAACACGAAAAAAAAAATGAAACTCAAAATTACGGCTTTTATAGACAAAATTGGACTAAAAACACTCCAAACCTATGTAATAAACTATGGAAAACTTATTTCTGAGCTTATTTTACCAACTGTAATCGGAAAAGTGTCCCTAGGTACGAATCTGAGCGAGTCCTAATTACTGCACGCATCTCTTATAGGTATGAAAGCACTAATTATTTTCCCCACTAAGACACCAATGTTAAAGTGTCACATATTAATTATTTGCTGCAAATTCAACTCAAGTATGGATAATGCAGCAGTGTAATGTTCATATAGAAAACTATTTTTCCACTTGAAAAATCACCAGAAAACGTGGGGTCACAAGACATGTAAGAAAGTTCTTGTTTGTTTACTAAACAGGTCAAGTGTACGGCTGTTTTTACTGATGAACTGTTTTCATTGCTCACAAAGTGTAAGCATAGAGTCGAAATTTCGAAAATGTTCATCAGTGATCCAGTAAAACCTATTAATAAGCTTCTTATACATATAACCACAAAATCGAATAGAAATGGCCAGTTTTCCCCTACTTATAATGCCCGTTTCCATCGAAAAAGGAGGGATTACTTTTTATTATAGGAACTACATTCGACTCCACCTCGGAGGTTTACATGTAATTGGTGGTGGTAAACCTTAAAAGAGAAACCTGTTGTATTTGCTTGTGTATACTGAAAATAGCATCTGCGATGTTAGAATTAAAATTAACATTAACTCAATGTTATATCAAATCCAAATAATCTATCTCTAAATGTGATATATCACACAATTTATAATAGTTTGTCAATCAGAAGCTGCTGTAGTGTTTTCAGCCCTCATGATATAATTCCTGCCCATATTATAATCTCAATACTATGGTAAAGTGTGCGATATACCATTATTATGAATATATGAATAAATCAAACCCTAACCCTGGTATGTCGCACAATATACCAAAGTTTAGAGATCAGGGCCCCGTTTTATTAAACATCTTACGATAAGTCTCAAATTTTAAAATCTTTGTTTTTCTTCACCTAAGCATTCAATGTAGACAATTATTTGTGCTTGTAGTGCAGAACTATCATATGTATAAGAAAATGAAATGAAATCACGTTTATTTGAAAAGTGTAATCTATAGTGAAGCATTTAAGAAATTGATTTACGATCAAAATGGTCGTAAGTTGTTTCATAAAACGGGGCCCAGATGTGTAGGAATTATATCTCGAGGCTTAAGCCCTCGGCCACATATAGGGTCTCATGAATGATACAATGGCTGATATGAAAACTGACATAATAATCTATAATTATCGAACCTACATCAATGTTTGGGGTTCAAGATTGTGAACATGTATACTAAGTATCAATGATGCATGACTAATGATTTTGGAACATATTTCCACTTTTTACAACATCCACATATGCGTTGCGCGAAAATATGCGCAGATCACTCTACATCGTCACCAGAGGGCACCCTTAAACAAATCAAGATTGTTAACAACTTTTAAAAGCTGTATTTTTGTATGATATTCAATTGTCTTAGTTTTAACGTGGGCGTAAAATAGCTACAATGAAAATTTAAGATAGTATGATAAGTGGGAGGAATTGTTTTTATAAAACATAGATCATGGGGAGTGCATGTGGCGGGGGTGTATCAATACACTCTTAACTGATCACTTTTAACAATCACGACAGTGTCTGCTTGATGCATTGACCTCAATACTCAGCTTTATAGTGCTGCCACACTAGAATACCACACCTAGAAACATGACATGACACACAGGGCAGGACAATTTGTTTCTGAGTTACTCATCCTTCATAATATTTGAATGGTCAAATTAATAAATTGTTGAAGAATTTATAGAATATCTACTCGTCCTGCATAAATGAGCACTTGTCATGGCGAGTGGACGGGTGGATTTTTTGTGCCCTGATAAGGCATGGCCGGGATGGTAAAGAAGCTCTGTTGGAACCTTCTCGCCACTCACCCCAGCGTGTTTGAATCCTACTGGGAGCTCAACTTGTGAGGAATTGTAGATTTTTACAAATGCTGGGAGCATTATACACAGTACTGGTTTATACCCAGGAAAAAGTGGGTGGTCTGCCTCCACCATGAAAATGACGTAAAACACAAGCAACAACAACAACAACATGACATAACAATCCACCCTTTAATGCTGACTATGCTTATAAAAAAAACGTAAAATGAAATCAGAAGCATTTCAACTTAAAGAATTACGCTATTATCAAATCAATGGAATAGAATTAAACTTGACACACTTGCCAAATAAATATTTTCAATGCCTAAGTGTACTAATTACGCTGTTTCCCCTACATGTTGCAGTGACGCCAAGCATACAACAGGTAATGTGCAGATCCAAATTCTTTATTTATAGTGCAAGAATTGTTTATGTAAACATAAGATTTAAAAAGTCAGCATACCCTTTTAACAAAGCATACGTTTCTAACCAGATGTTTCAATTAACACCTGGGTACATCGAGTGATTTAATGCAAATCTGACAGAAAAATTATAACTTATACTTGACACAAAGTCAATATCATTTCAGTTAAGTTTAAAAATAACCATATTCTAAAGTTAAAGTGACATTATACTGATACTGGGCCGTTATATGCTGGACATCAAGCGAGGGAGGTGTGTCACGTTTTATACATGGGTCTTCATAGTTTGTGGTCTAATAAGTATATCTTTTCTTACAAAATACATAAATGTGAAAAAATATTACATGATTGCACCAGTCATGTATAATTCTAACTCTATATACCGTAACTCTGAATGGATACGCGCATTTTCTCTGCATGCTAAGAATGCAAATTGAGGGATTACCTGCATATTTCTGAATCAATATTCAAAATTAAAAGTCTAAGAATATGTTACATCAAAGCCTGCAGGCTTCTATGTGATGATGATCCATTTACAAGCAATCTTCTAAATCAAACTGGTAAAGTAACTGTTTATGACCGCACAACAGAACTCCAGACTAATCCTAAGCCATTATAGACAAACTGAGCTGTCACTGAATATTGCCTCATATTGATAAAACAATTAGTTGTGACATATTCTGATTCAATATTCTGGCTGATTTATCTGCAACTTGATAGCTACCATAAGAAGATAGATTGGGTACAGGTGGATAACAGATTTGTAGGGCTTCTTGGCAAATTTTATTAAATCAAGTAAATTTGTTTATAAATTGATTTTTTTTTATAACAATTCATTTGTATCAATGATTTGTATCAGTGGTTTGAATTACAATAGATTTGTATCAATGATTTGTATAACAATTGATTTGTATCAGTGGTTTGAATTACAATATATGTGTATCAGTGATTTGTATTGAAACTAATTTGTATCAGTGACTTGAATTATGATAGATTTGTATCAGTGATTTGTTTAACAATTCATTTGTATCATAATTGATTTGTATCAATGATTTGAATTACAATAGGTTTGTATCAGTGATTTGTATAACAATTGACTTGAATAACAATATATGTGTATCAGTGATCTGTTTAACAATTGATTTGTATCAGTGATTTGAATTATAATATGTTTGTATCAGTGATTGATTTGTATTGGTGATTTGTTTAACATTTGATTTGTATCAGTGGTTTGAATTACAATAGATGTGTATCAGTGATTTGTATTGAAACTAATTTGTATCAGTGACTTGATTTATGATAGATTTGTAGCAGTGATTTGTTTAACAATTGATTCGTATCAATGATTTAATTACAATAGGTTTGTATCAGTGATTTGTATAACAATTGACTTGAATAACAATATATGTGTATTAGTGATCTGTTTAACAATTGATTTGTATCAGTGATTTGAATTATAATATGTTTGTATCAGTGATTGATTTGTATTGGTGATTTGTTTAACAACTGATTTGTATCAGTGGTTTGAATTACAATAGATGTGTATCAGTGATTTGTATTGAAACTAATTTGTATCAGTGACTTGAATTATGATAGATTTGTAGCAGTGATTTGTTTAACAATTGATTCGTATCAATGATTTGTATTAGTGACTTGAATTACGATAGATTTGTATCAGTGACTTGTATCAAAACTGATTTGTATTAGTGGGAGAAAACACCGATATTTGCATAATAACAGCTTCAATACATCATCATGCCTGTAATATTAAGTTGTTGCTTCAGAATATTTCGATAGGACCCATATTGGATGGTATAGCAGCTGTTTAATGGTTGCAAATTTTGATCATGGCATATAGTTTAATAACCAGTGTTTTTGAGATACGGGAAATATCTCCCTCGGTAGAGAAATGGCCCCGATATAAGAACTCGTACTCCGCACTTGTTCTTATATCGGGGCCATTTCTCTACCTCGGGAGATATTTTCAGTATCTCAAAAACAATTATTAAACTATATATTACATAATTTAAAATTATATTTTATTAATATTTCTAATGATTCACGCCTTTTTACACCAGTTTGTATGACGTACATACAAACAAACAAGTGGAATCGGAACTCTTCGTTAATTTCCGTAATCGTTAATCCCTAGTGGCGGAATCTGACGATGACGTCCGTAAAACAATCGGAACGTCATTTGGCATTCCCGCCACTGACGGAAAAGTCAAAGTAATGTTCCGTACTGGGAATGGGAGATATTTCCCAGTAGAGCAAACGAGTAGATATAGTTTTTCTATTCTCAGTATTTCCTATACAAATTACAGACAAATATGTAATATATAGAGTTTTATTAACATTGTTGAAGTGATACGGGAAATAATTCCCGAGTGAGAAAGATTCTTGCGATATAGAAATGAGTGCGTTTTCGCACGAGTTTCTATATCGCAAGAATATTTCTCACGAGTGAATTATTTTCCGTATCACGACAAAAATGTTAATTAAACTATATAATATATATTCTGAGATGAATTTCTTTCCAATCGTCTTTTCACACAAGTATTCCTTCTTCTGTCACTCCTTTCGCGACAGCACGGAGTAATATCATGACGTCAATTCATGACGTAATATCGTGACGTCTATCGTTTAGTTCATAACATTTGGCTACTGTGCTATCTTGCACACTTAGGCGAGATAGCGCAGTAGAGGAAGGGATATGTTATAGATTTTCTCAATCTGGGAAATTTCTACAATTCATCACAGAATATATAATATAAATCAATAGCAACTCTTAAATGACTGATATATAGTCAACAAGAAATGTCACAGTAAGTGACAAATGCCCCCGAAGTGACCTGTAATATGAAACCAACAGATATATTTAAAAAGAATTAAAAAAAATTAATAAAATAAACAAACAATAAAAATCAAATAAAATGAAAATTAAAAAAATTAAAAAAAAAAAAGAAGATATTTTCAAAATTAAGCCGCAGTTGAAGATTTATTTTTTCGCGACACGCAAATGTTGTGGTGTGCAATTGTGCGAAGTTATTTGAAAATCCGTCGATTATGGTCAGAGTTATGAAGCGGACACTATTGTACAGACGAACGGATTTTGACCTTTGATCTATAAGTGTGACCTTCACCTTAGAGTCACGGCCCTGGGTTTTGTGCGCGACACGTCGTCTTGTTGTGGTGAGCAATTGTGTGAAGTTATTTGAAAATCCGTCCATTATTGTCAGAGTTATGAAGCGGACACGATTGTACACGCGAACAGACAGACAGTGCGACTACTATATGCCACCCTTCGGGGGCATAAAAAAGTAAAAATTTCATTACTGGTTAAACTGTTGCTTTTGTATTGCATTTTATTGTAATAACTTGTGATAGTTAATATAAATTTATATTTGTTAAGTTCAAAGGATGTATTGTTAAGTTCAAAGGACGTAAGCAGACGATATTCGTAAGAAGTTAGAAGTATCATGTGATCATTATGTATCATGTGGTAGCTAATTATACAAGAGTTCAGTTGAGGATTATTGTGATAATCATGCTTTGGCGGTAAATGACCATGCAGTGAAGTGGTCATTTTAATAAGCCATTCGAGGTTTGGTTTGCAAGCACGACACATTGCTATACAATAACACCGAATTGGAAAAGTACAATAGTGAGCCCCACCCGCCCTCCCAAAAAAGATCGATATGGATGTAATATAAATATTTATTACATTTCTATGCGTGAAAGATCGGGATTTCTCAGTGCAAGAATACTCATAATCGCTAAATATTAATAACTAACTCAGAACACAATAATAACTAACGTTGCTAACTCAGAACACAATAATAACTAACGTTGCGACGTTGAGTCGTGACGTCAATAAAGTGTTGCTGACGTCGACGTCATCCGCCAATTGCGTTTAATAAAGCGAATATTTGTTTGCAAAAACGTAATTTAAAGTGTAATCAATAGATTATTTAACTGCTGTGATCAATTATTGGGTAATCCTTCAGTTGATGGTAGACATGTATTGTTTTTTCACTCACTCGCGTGAGCTCGTTCGTGAAAAGAACCACACATCTACCACTCGTGAAGGATTTCCCTATAATCGATCCCAGCAGTTAAACAATCTGTATATATTCCATACGTTATGGATAATAATCTGTTTACATCTTTTCAGTCTGTTTCAGATATTGGCATTGTGTTCCTGACGACTATAACAGCGCATTTGTGCGACACATACATTTGTGTACAAGGACGTGATTCATGGTTACTTAAGTACCAATATATGGAACATCGGTGGAGGAGCAATTTACAGGAACCAGTCCTTACCACCACCAGCCATGGTCTACTGATTTGCCATGTATATTGAGTTGATTAAAATGTCTCGCTGCAAACGCAAATCACTCCCATATTGTCTTGTGTAGTTTATTATAACTCATTCAATATTAAATACTATTAATATTGTAATACATGTAATAAGATGCAGGAGTTGAGTCCGTTGAATAGTTTAAAATATAAATATTTTATAATTGTTTGAGTTTACTATTTAAATTATAAGTGCTATTAAATAGCACCAATTTGTTTTACATCAACCAGTCCGATGGCACGTTTTTTGTTAAGCCTGTTAGAAAAATCAGCCAAAGTTGAAGAATAGTTACTGCATGGTTGTTATTGACATCAACAAAAACACAACATTCCTCTAAGTCAAAGTCAAGTACAGTGTGAGCTAAATATATTCTGATAATAGCTGACAGGCTTGGGGATGATCAACAGCAAAATAGAAAGAAGTGAAAAGGAAATGGTGATTTTTTGTATGCCAAATATTGAAAATGTATTTTTTTTGTGTGTGTGTGTGTGTGTGTGTTATTGCACCAGGTGTTTATTTTCAATTAAATGATTTACACTTGTGCAAATGCAAAAGGAATTTCAGTGACCATGCTACAAATAAATAAACCACACAATTCATAAATTTGCATTCACCCTCCTAAGCTAAGCTTATGTTTTAAGCTACTTTTTTCCCTCTTTTGATGGAATGGTAAGCCTTGGGGGAATATCTATCTGAAATCGTGCCATCGTTGTTACATCTGTACCAATTCCAAGCTTTCCTATTAGTCTCTGTGATTAAAATCTCTGTGTTCGTTATTTATCATACAATAACCTCCATTAAGGGATGATTTCCCTAAGTAGCGTTAAAATTATTTTTCCTTAGAAATATAGATGAAATGATGCATTTATATCCCCATATTGTATAACTGTTTTTTTTAACTGATTAACCATTCAAATGAGTGAAGTCATGTGTCATTAGTTTTTACGTGACATTTAATAAAAACATGTTTTGTTTCTTAACCACTCCTTGGTTCTTTGGAGATTTCTGAGTATAACTAACTACCAGTGAGGAGATTTCTGAGTATAACTTACTACCAGTGTGGAGATTTCTGAGTATAATTAACTACCAGTGTGGAGATTTCTGTGTATAACTAACTACCAGTGTGGAGATTTCTGAGTATAACTAACTACCAGTGTGTGTATTAGTCGGGTTTATAGTCCTGCTGAGCTATTTTACATCACGTGAGTATCGAGCCGCTGACTGGATAGCACATTTGACTCTAAAACCTGAGATCACGGGTTCGCGCCTCGCTGCCGACAATTGGTTACTTTGGTGCGTCCTGCGGCAAGATACCTGCGCCATCCTCATCCATCAGATAGGGAGGTAAACCGGGCGGCCACGTGTATCAGTGTAGACCTATCTATCCTCCAAGCATGTTTAACCCTTAACCCACTACATATATATAATGGACCGTTCTTTCTTTGAATTAAGACCATTTCATTGATATGCCAATGGGTGTTTTGGGGAAATGACTGATCAGCAGCCAGACATTGTAAACCCTGATCAGCCTGCGAGTTACTCACAGATGCTATCATAGTTGTGCTTAGCAGGTTAAGGGTTAAGAACCATAGGTATCCATTGACAGTAAGAGTAGGTCACGGTTCCCAGATTCCTATGTATTTTTCACCACTGACGTAACAATAAAGGAATGAAATATTGAAAGGAAACATGGTTTGTAGGTAGCCTATATGGAAATAAAGCTTGGGATTACATTTTAGGTCACTAGGGTCAAGGTCAAGGTTGTTGTTACTAAAAATAGACAAATGGTTTCCGGGTTATAACTTAGGAATGAGATATTGGAATGAAACTTGCTGTGTAGGTAGCTTATATGGAAAAGAAGCTTGGGATTGCCTTTGAGGTCACTGGGTCAAGGTAACTGCTACTAAAAATAGAAATATAATTTTCAGGTAGTAACTTCAGTTAGGAGTGAGATATGGAAGCGAAACTTGAGTGTGTATGTTTGTTATATGGAAGAAATATTGGATCAAACTTGGAATTTTTATGTTTCTTGTTGATTTTTTTTTAATGCAGTTCTTGCTATAATATTGCCTGAAACAAACATTTCTTGCTATATTATTACCTGAAACAAACATTCCTCCCTGCCAAACTGGCAAAAAATCGAAAAAATAACTAAAATTCTAAGGATATATAAAGTACCTACTTGTCAGCTGCTGTTCTGTGAAAGAGCCAGTGCCGGATCATGGCTTTGCAGAATCCCAAGTGTCAAAATTAACCCTCAACTCGCTAAGCCGACTATAATAGCTTTGCGAGTAACTCGCAGGCTGATCGGTTTTACAATGTCTGGCTGCTGATCAGTCATTTCCCCCAAAACACCCCTGAGTCCCATAAATGGAATTCAAAGAAAGAACAGTCCATTATATTTATGTAGCGGACTAAGGGTTAAAGAATGGTTATACAGATACGGATCTTTGACATAGTGATGGCTCAGATCCTTCATATCATGAAGACCTTCAGAAGGCACCAGTCATCATCAAAAGTATGGTAGGTATAAAAGTATGGTAGGTATAAAAGGCACCAGTCATCATCAAAAGTGTGGTAGGTATAAAAGGCACCAGTCATCAGCAAAAGTGTGGTAGGTATAAAAGGCACCAGTCATCAGCAAAAGTGTGGTAGGTATAAAAGGCACCAGTCATCATCAAAAGCATGGTAGGTATAAAAGGCACCAGAAATCATCAAAAGCATGGTAGGTATAAAAGGCACCAGTCATCATCAAAAGTGTGGTAGGTATAAAAGGCACCAGTCATCATCAAAAGTGTGGTAGGTATAAAAGGCACCAGTCATCATCAAAAGCATGGTAGGTATAAAAGGCACCAGTCATCATCAAAAGTATGGTAGGTATAAAAGGCACCAGTCATCATCTAAAGTATGGTAGGTATAAAAGGCACCAGTCGTCATCAAAAGTGTGGTAGGTATAAAAGGCACCAGTCATCAAAAGTGTGGTAGATATAAAAGGCACCAGTCATCATCAAAAGTGTGGTAGGTATAAAAGGCACCAGTCATCATCAAAAGTATGGTAGGTATAAAAGGCACCCGTCGTCATCAAAAGTGTGGTAGGTATAAAAGGCACCAGTCATCATCAAAAGTGTGGTAGGTATAAAAGGCACCAGTCGTCATCAAAAGTGTGGTAGGTATAAAAGGCACCAGTCATCATCTAAAGTGTGGTAGGTATAAAAGGCACCATTCGTCATCAAAAGTGTGGTAGGTATAAAAGGCACCAGTCATCATCAAAAGTGTGGTAGGTATAAAAGGCACCAGTCATCATCAAAAGTGTGGTAGGTATAAAAGGCACCAGTCATCATCAAAAGTGTGGTAGGTATAAAAAGCAACAGTCATCATCAAAAGTGTGGTAGGTTTAAAAGGCACCAGTCATCATCAAAAGTATGGTAGGTATAAAAGGCACCAGTCATCATCAAAAGTATGGTAGGTATAAAAGGCACCAGTCATCATCAAAAGTGTGGTAGGTATAAAAGGCACCAGTCATCATCAAAAGTATGGTAGGTATAAAAGGCACCAGTCATCATCAAAAGTATGGTAGGTATAAAAGGCACCAGTCATAATCAAAAGTATGGTAGATATAAAAGGCACCAGTCATTGGTAGGTATAAAAGGCACCAGTCATCATCAAAAGTATGGTAGGTATAAAAGGCACCAGTCGTCACCAAAAGTGTAGTAGATATAAAAGGCACCAGTCGTCATCAAAAGTATGGTAGGTATAAAAGGCACCAGTCATCATCAAAAGTATGGTAGATATAAAAGGCACCAGTCATTTTCACAAGTATGGTAGGTAAAAAAGGCACCAGTCGATATCATCATCAAAAGTATGGTAGGTAAAAAAGGCACCAGTCGATATAATCATCAAAAGTATGGTAGGTATAAAAGGCACCAGTCATTGGTAGGTATAAAAGGCACCAGTCATCATTAAAAGTATGGTAGATATAAAAGGCACCAGTCATTGGCAGGTATAAAAGGCACCAGTCATTGGTAGGTATAAAAGGCACCAGTCATTGGCAGGTATAAAAGGCACCAGTCATTGGCAGGTATAAAAGGCACCAGTCATTGGTAGGTATAAAAGGCACCAGTCATTGGCAGGTATAAAAGGCACCAGTCATTGGTAGGTATAAAAGGCACCAGTCATTGGTAGATATAAAAGGCACCAGTCATTGGTAGGTATAAAAGGCACCAGTCATTGGTAGGTATAAAAGGCACCAGTCATTGGTAGGTATAAAAGGCACCAGTCATCATCAAAAGTAAGGTAAGTATAAAAGGCACCAGTCATCTTCACAGGTATGGTAGGTATGTCTGTCCATCCGTTTACCAACATAGACATATGCTCATGTTTACCGCAAAATGCTCTGTAAAACAACTGCGAAAAATCATCAAACATTAAATGCATCTGAAAAAGCATTGATTGTGCAACGAAAGCATTATATTATGATAGACTGGCTGGTATGTGTATGCATTTATTGGGGGAAAAAAATCAAGATTTCCATATGTCCCTTTAATCTGCCATTTTTTAGACAAAATTCCCCAGTGCAATATGTTAACAGGTCAAAACTAGCCACACAGGAGATAAGAATGGGCCATAAACCAATAATTAAAGATGGAAAAGTGAGATATCATGTGCTGATCTATTTTATAGGCAAATGAAAAAAAAACAATGTGGATACAGAGGGCACAGTGCGAAACTATTGTATCCTGTTTTTTTATTTAAATATAATTACAATAGTTTTGCGCTCACGCAGTCGATCATTATATATCGGATGAAAGTAATAGGGCCTAATGAAAGCAGCTTTCTATTCATAAAGATGGCAATCTCTACTAAAAAAAATGAAAACGAATGTGGTATTGATCGAACTTAGACTAAATACCAGAAATAATAACATTTCATAATCTCATTGCGAAATTCTGTAATTAAATAATATCTTATGGCGACTGGCGGTGATTACCATGTTCATGTGAATGGTGACTTAAAAAGAGATTGTGTAGCTTTATAGCTTTAAGACCTTAAGTTTATATATATAGATATCACATCTGGGCCCATATTCATAAAGCAACTTAAGTGGAAAATATTACTAAGTCAAAATTTAAGATTTTTACATATTTTTAAATATCCTTATACAATACCCTCTCAGCGACACTACACTGATCATCTATTTTAAGATAAATTTGAGCGGTAGGTTTTATTGATACATAACCTTATTAACAGTATTAAGAAAAAAAAAATTAAATCGATAGATTTAAAAGGTGTTTAATAAATTGTTAAAATCTGACAAGGTGTTTAAAAAATTGATAAAATTTGACTGAAGATATTGCTAAGAAGCTTTATAAATATGGACCCTCAGATGAATAGAATTTTATCATTGTTTAACGACTCGTCGGTACATTGTTTTAGATTATTTCGAGCCACTCAATGGTCCATAACTAAAGTTATTGTCTGGAAACCATTTTTCTATTTTAAATAAACAGCGCTCTTGACCTTGATCCCAGTGACCTCAAATGAAATCTTAAGCTTTCTTTCCATATAAGCTACCCATACGTTTCCTTCCAATATCACATTCCAACCAAAGTTATTGAGCAGAAACCATTTTTCAATTTTAATAACAGTGACCTCATAATTATGCAATCCCAGAGGCATAACTCACTAACCTCAAAACCAAAGTCACAATTTCCACATGACGTTTAATATCTGGTGTAGCCTCCATAAGCAGCAATGTCAACTTGGCACCGGGCTCTCAATGTCACAATGTAGCGCTGAGGTATCGTTGTGGAATGGTATTTCAGGTTTGAATGACACCAATTTCTCGGAGATTCTATTGCTGTGGAAGTTTCATCCGTGTTCAATTCGACTTAGATCCGAACTTTTCACAGGCCATGAAAGACATGGCGAGCATTTGTAGGGTGGTTCTAACAACATGACATGGTGGAATATCTTCAGCTAAGAACATCCTCTATATGCTGATATGCTGCGATATGTTGTGGTACAGTGACTGGCTGCAAAATTTTGTCTTGGTACCACCTAGCTGTAAGTCTACCATTGATGTGGAAAATAATAGATGCCACTTTGAAATTGTGAATAGGTTTTGAGGTGTTCAATTTCACACCCGTGTTATGCTTGAACTATTAGGTATTATGCTATAAAATTTCACTAAATATGTGAATTCGATTAACATGTCGCCAGTTGTCATTCATTTATCCATTTCAACCAATCAAACCAGAACATTACCTCCGACATTTTTCTATGTTATATAAACTATTGTCAATATACTCCGACATCAACAATAGGGCAGGGATATGTAAGTACTGGCGACATGTCAATTGTTTCATACAACAGATTCTTAAATTACCTTCATGTCTCTTTTATATCAAATGATATCTATAAAACCCAGGTGACCTACTATACAGTCAACTTGTATTAAGTGACCACTCAATGGAATGTCTAAAAACAGTCACTTTCTAAAACAGTCGTTGAAAAGAATGAATATAAAAATGTTGTCGAAAATAGCGCTATCCGAAATTGAGTGCACATATGAAGAAGGTACCATGATGAATGTGAAAGTAAATATTCAGCTGAAAATTACACTGTAAATGCATTGGACTTTATTGTTAGAGATTTCCTTTTGATGGAATGTAATTTTATTTACACTATTTTGTCAACTTGGGTATTGAAGACCAGATAATAGCGAGGTTGTGTACACATAAAATCGATTAATTTAAGGTAACCTGTTGGCCTTATTGCCTACTGACCATTCCAAGTCGGTAACCCTGGAGTGTTCACCACTCTTTCTGTTATGTATTGCCCTTTACATTTTAAATATCTCGTTTTGTGGTGCAGTGAGGACCTACGGTTCCATTGCATTCTATTGCTGAGCTTTCTATTTTTATTATTTATGATATAGTTGTTGGCGTAAAATAAGAGTTTTATTTCAAACATTTAGTTCTCGCAATATTGCGTAGATCTTATCTAGTGGATTGGTTGTCTGCTGACTATTTTTACGGTAGTTTTGCGTGATTGAAGGAAATTACATGTTTGTTTTCCCTACAAAGTTTGAGGTCAATTATCTCAAATCTCAAAAGACTGATTAACACGAAGACTTGGCTAATATCCTTAAATAAAGTTTAATCAGAAATGACCTAGAATGTTGCGATTGCTAAGACTGCCTAATGCATCAAAAGATGTGGTTTGCACCTTCTTAATTGAATTGAAAACAGCAAATAAAGGATCAAATTTGGACCCAAAAAAGCCAATAATTTTTGTGTGTGTGTATGTGTGCGTTTATGGTGTTTTACGTCATTTTCAACACATGTAAGGTTATATATGATGATCGTTTCTTTTGTAGAGGCAGACCACCCACTTTTCCTGGGTAGAACCAGTACCGTACACCTCCCGTCATCCGTAAGAATCGACACTTCCACACATGTACAAGTTGAGCATTTAATGACTTGCTTACCGACATTTGGTGACATCGTTGGTTGTGTCAGGCACGTCGCTAAATGCATTTAAAATATAAAAGGAGAACAATCAGGGGGGCTCAAAAGTGGTTGCATAAGACATTTGATCGCTGAATGCATGTGGTTGCATGAGCAAGTTTGATTGTTAAAATATGAAAATATTTCTCTGCAACATTACAGAATTGTAGCAGATCCCTTTCAGCTGTGACCAAGTGCAGGAATTGCAAATGGAAAATTAAAATGCGTTAAAAATAATATCAACATTAAGCTTCAAACACATTTTTCCTCTCAAATATATCTGAATAGTACATAATCTAAGGCTGTTTTTTCACAGGGAACATGTCGAACATTTACATGATTCTTTGATTGTGCATGCTTGGCAAATATTGGCTAGACAAAACTAGACATATCCACTGTAGCCCTCACTGCAGGATGCAATATTTATATATGTCAACAACAGATGGCGTTTTCTCTTCAAGATGCCCACATATGACTGACAATTTCTGTATACCAATCAAAAGACACGACGTGATGCCCCCGCCACTGACGCGGTTTGCTCTTTATTAAAAACCGACGTACCGATTAAGCTTCAATTATACTATGATAGTCATTTTCTTTTATTACATTTCTTTGGATGAAAGATCAGGATTTCTCTGGAAAGACGATTTATAATCGCTTTAAAGGATACACAGCAATCTTGATTTTTCATTACGTGGTCCCGCCTTAACTCTATTAAGTGATGGGAAAGCTTATATAAGCAGGATTTTATAATGGATATTTCGACAATAAAAACGTGTTTTACTGAAAAAATGTGATAAACTGTTTAAAATTTCAAAATCAAATGTTTTAATTTTACAATATGCAAACTTTTTAAGCCGATATTAAGGTTTTATTTCATACCCCAGCCAACCCCATTTTCGCTTCTTGGAGAAGGGGATGGATGCGGTATGAAAGTTAATACTCGGACCACGTAATGTTAAAAACTCAACGTGTCCCGTTAGTTTTTTCTACATAACCTGTGCATTTGTCCAATAATTAATATTAATTATAAGAATAGTTTAAAGCAATTTATTTTTTGCATATTGTTAACTGTTGATTATACTGAACCAATAACTATATATATATGGCAGAACAAGATGAAAACAAGGACACTCAACATTTTATTTAATTATATATGCAAGCAGGTTTAAACTCAAAATGATACTGGATAAATAAACTGAGAGGCTAATTTCAGGGTTTGATAAACACTTCAAGACTGCCATGTGTCCCTTTAATATTAATTAAAAAAAGTGTTTTATGGTTTTATACTATACACGATCAGAATCCATTGTACATGATTAACCCTTAGCCCGCTATGAATGTATAATGGACTGTCCTTTCTTTGAATTTGGACCATTCCAGTTATGTTACAAAGGGGTGTTTTGGTTAAATGACTGATAAGCAGCCAGACAGTGTAAACCCTGATCAGCCTGCGAGTTACTCGCATTACTCGCAGGCTGATCTGGGTTTACACTGGCTGCAAAGGCTGTTGTAGTCGCCCTTAGCAGGCTAAAAGTTAAACATTGTACGTACAATCCGAACCATTTTTCTATTTCATCACTACAAAATAGTTGCTTTTAAAAAAATATTTGAACAATATTCCTCTTCAGTAATAGAAACCCGGATTGATTCAATTTACCCGTGTTACTGGATGTCAACAATCACCCGTGTTACTGGACGTCACACACCAAGTAAGTCAACAATCACGACAATGTGAGAATTCACTTGTCATGCAGTAAATGTCTAATGGCACCGGCAGGACATGGTTCTAATTTCTGTCAATAATACCATGCGTGAATTTAGTCCAACTACATCAATTTGATTTGCTGTCCGATTATTCATTTTTTATATCTTTTCCAATTCTGATCAATTTCTGTATCTGTTATCTTTTTTTCATTGCTCTTAACTAAGACTGCCACAATGGTTGCTGCTTTTATTTTCCAATTTTGTCTCTCTTGACATCTTTATCTTTAATGTTTTCTATCCAGATAACTAAAAGAAAATTGGTCTTGCTGAAAAAGACACAAGAATTAAATGTTCTGAGGCATAATATTTGCTATTTCTTTGTGTTAAAGTAAGTTAATGCTATGTTTAAAGGGACACTGCCCGTAAGTTGTTTATTTGAGCATATAAGTAAATAACTGTCTGATTTATATTCAGGGAAACGTATCTGAATGGAAATATGAGCATAGACCCAAATAAGTATGAAGCAATGAAACTCATGAAGTAATAAAATCATTTACAGGGGCGTTCCTGGGGCTAATTTAGGTATACGCACCATCGAGTTTTGGATTCACAAATGTGCCTAACCCCCCTATACGTTCAGTTTTTATTGCATATTTTGCATTTTTAGCCCTTTTTATTTGTTTGCTTCTTTAATAGCCTGTACGCATGTGCGTACTGTGCGTATGCCCAGGTACGCCCCTGATTTAATTAGAAGTATTTTTATTTATTGTTTGTTAATATGCTGAGGCTGCTTCATTTACATTTCTGTTGATCCGGTGATATCCAGTAGTGCATTAGCTTTTCACTACAGTATGTAATATGTCATCTAACTGTCCCACTTAGCTCAGTTGGGAGCGCGTCCATCTTACCAGCGAGTATAATTTAATTGTGGGCTTCGAGTTTGTTTTTTTGTACCGCTATTGAATTCCGTAAAAAAAATTGTTTCTATTTAGTAAGTATTCAATAGTGTTTGTCAACATAATTATTTTGTGTTTTATAAGCTTCAAGTTATGGCTAATGCAGCTTTAATCAAAATAAATAAATTTTAGGAAATATTTGTGATTAGTCCCAAACTGAGTAGTGTGATACCCTATATTACAATATAAGAATCTTTCATGGGTATCTAGTAGAAGATCTGGAATTCCAAAACGAGGCATAATTGTTTTTATCTAAATCTAGGTCCTGCCTAGGTTCCGATTAAAACAGTTATACCCAGGGTTGGAATTTTTTCAGAAAGGGGTATATGTGATTGCCTGTTTTTCTTGATACCATTGATATTCCGTGCGTTGCATGATGTTGCCAAGGCCAAAACAAAAAAAACAAAATCGAGGCTAAACAAAAATTAGGTAGGTAGGTTGATGCTTCTTTGGGGCGTCCGTAGCCGAGTGGTTAACGTCTCTGACTTGAAATCACTTGCCCCTCACCGCTGTAGGTTCGATCCCTCAGGGGACTAGGAATCTTTATGTGAGGAAGCTATCCAGCTGGCTTGTGGAATGTCGGTGGTTCTACCCAGGTGCCCGCCTGTGCACGAAAATTGCCCGGAGGGGCACCTGGAGTCTTCCTTCACCAATGGAAGCTGGAAAGTCGCCATATGACCTTAGCTGTTCAGGTGCGACTTTAAATACCAATTCCATCTTGATGCTTTTTTTTTTTTTAATTCTCTTATTTTTAATTATTATTAATCAAGAATACTAGCTTTAGGTACAAGGTTCACGAACAGTATATGATGGCTCCACTATTAATTGACTTCCAAAAATTAAGAAGATCAATTGACTTCCAAAAATTAAGAAGATTGTTGTTGTTTAGGCTAACTATATAATTTTATATAATTACTGTTTTGCATACTGTATTACCGTATTTGTCGGCCTAAAGCGCGCATGCGCATATAACGCGCACCCCGACTTTGGGCCTGAAATCCTTGGAAAAAACTTTTTGTTATGTATTGTAGCGTAAACCGTGCATAAAAAACATGTGTTTTCAATTTCAGGACAGCAGAGCGCCATTTTGAATCATTGACCAAAGAGAAAATTTAAAACAAATTTTAATTGGCTATAACAAGCTGCCTGTTAGACTGTGTTTTTTTACTCAAGTGTAAATAAACTTGTACTGTTGAGTGTACTTTTGTTGTTTACTCAAGTTTCAATAAAATAAAAATCCCCATGCCCGTGTTCAACTTTTGTTACGATCATATTAAATTTATTGATCTGGCGTTGTATGACTGGTGTTGTTTTCAGGTTATTAACTCTTGCTTGTCAATTTGAAGGTGTTGACAATTTGAAGGTGTTGACAGTTTTAGAGGTTTCTCGAAATGAGATGCATTGTCTTGTGGCATCACCTATTAAACGCATTTTCCTACCACATTGTGTCAGCACGTACTCAAACTTCTGAAGTTATCAAGGACAATTAAGGAAATGACATTTTTCTGCGTACATGTATTGTTACATGTTTGTTTAATAATCACCAGTCATCGTTGTTTGCGGTCAGATTAGCAAAAACCAAACACTTCACACATTTTCCTAGTCAATTAAACCCTTTATGAATAATCAAGATTTTACGTTGTCAAAATTCAGACTTTAACAAATAAATATGTGCGGTAAATGTACCCGGTAGTTGTCGTTAGGAAGAAAACATAATATTTTATTCTATTCTATTCACGGTAAACCCGTCTACGTAAAACGGAAACCACAGCCTCGTTATCAATTCACTTTGCCGATTGATGTAAACAATGATAGTTTTCAACATTTCAATGGTATTTTCTCAACAATAATCAACATAAAACATGGTAAAGTTTGATTTTATTATTTTCATTGATAATAAGCAAATAGCATACAACGCATTTTATTGAAACAATAGAAACAAGCCAACTTTTGTTCGATTCAATCTCTCTAGTAAACGGCCGGTCTTGCGACTTTTTGAAACCCACAAAACTTCTCGTCTTGGCTGAAAAAAAAAGAGTAAAACATCACTTGTTGCTTAAACCGCGCACCCCAACTTCAGCCATAGAATCTGGGGTAAAAAAGTGCACGCTATAGGCCGAGGAATACGGTAAACGTTTTACTTACACAATGACATCTTGCAACTGCTGACCTTATCGAACGTGACTTTTATCTGCACCCTTTGTGTATGATCATGCTTCCAGATAAGTAGTAACTTACTGTTACTGGTAACTTACTGGTCCGAGGCCAAACATAAGCCTGTGGCTTCTGGTGGCCATTCTCTTTCTTGGATAATTATGCAATAGTGTTTACTGCGCAGGCTCCGGAAACAACTAGCATCACATTTTATTTAATGGTTGTGCCGATGTTGAATGTATGTTGAGCCAATGTAAAACGTGGAAAATCTTATTCTGTATGCAAGACAGTATATACTCAGAATTTACATTAGATGAGGTTACTGAACAAGCCAAAGCAATATTCATTCAAGCCATTATATTAAATAAAGTATGATTGCACAACATCAGCAATAAACTCTCTACTTACCAATCTCCAGGAATCTCCATGATGTGAATAATGATGAGATTGTAAGCTTGATATGGAAGCCATGTGAGCCATATAAGGAATGGCATTGTTTAATATGAAGGTATTTGTATAATTTGATATGAAAATCTAGCAAGAAATGTCACTGTAAGTGACAAATGCCCCCAAAGTGGTTTTGACCTTTGACCTCTAAGTGTGACCTTGACCTTGGAGCCACAGACCTGGATTTTGTGAGTGTCACGTCGTCTTGTTGTGGTGAGCACTTGTGCCAAGTTATTTGAAAAAAGTCCATAAATGTCAGAGTTATTGACCGGACACGAAAGCACTTCTTTTTGACCTTTGACCTCTAAGTGTGGCCTTGACCTTGGAGCCATGGACTTGGATTTTATGCGAGACACATCATCTTATTGTGGTGAGTACTAGTGCCAAGTTATTTGAAAATCCGTCCGTGAATTTCACAGTTATTGACCAGGCACAATGGTACGGACGAACGGACTGACTGACGGATGGTGCGACTACTATATTCCGCCCTTTGGGAGGGCATAAAAAAAACATCAATAGTTATTCATAAACTCTGATGAACTTTGCCCTAACCCTTTCTGGGGTATGATCCAGGACTTAACTAGACGTGAGAATCATGGCTATTATGATAGTATCTACCTGCCATAAAGCCATGATTCCTTGTGTTAGAATTATCAGTAGAACCTAGTAGCGACCCCAATAAACACTTTTCCGGCGAGATTTCTGACGACATCAGACAATGACATCACACGATACCTGTATAAACAACTGCCGTTTTTCAATAGAACAAACCTTAAATACTTCACCAGCATGCATAAAACTCACCAAAGAATTGAACTGAATTGAACTGAACTGAATTTTATAGTCGCACCAACAGCTAAGGTCATGCATATGGCAACTTTCCAGCTTCCATTTGACCACAGATGCCCCCAACTCACCAAAGAGAAGAATGATCAGGGGTTCAGGAGAACGTAGTCTGAACAAAACTTGTGTATTAAAACCTTTAAAGGGCCATAACTCAGCCAAATATCATTCAACTGGAACATAGTGATGATATGCACCACTATAGGGCCCCGTTTTATGAAACAACTTACGACCATTTCGATCGTAAATCAATTTCTTAAATGCTTCACTCTAAGTTATTTAATTTTCTTATAATGGTGATTTTTCTGCACTAGGAGCATACACACTTATCTACTTCGAATGCTTAGGTGAAAAATCTGAATGATTTTAAAATTTGAGACTTATCGTAAAATGTTTAATAAAACTGGGCCCTGGTACTGATCATCCCTGCAAAGTTTTGCTGAAATCTGGCCAAATGAAAGCCCTATCGTCTTAATGAGGCAAAATACAGCATTTTTAACTAAATCAAGGGTCATAACTCCGGTGTTACTAATACAATTTGGTTGGTTTCAAACTTTTCTGAGCCTTAGTAGTTGCATCTATCATCACTGTGTTCTAGTTAATATGAGTTATGGCCTAATATACACAAACTTTATCCAGACAAATTTTCCTAATCCCTGGCTGGATTTCAGTGAAACTTGGCAGGAATGATCAGTACCAAGCCTAGATGCGCTTGTTGTTGTCGTGTTCCCCATCAAAGACGCCATATAGCCAGTAGAATGATACAGGCCCTCTTGGGCCTCTTGTTCCTGTATTTTCCTGGTAATAATTATATTTCAATACATCTGTTTTTTGGTTTAAACAAACTTTCAAGAAAATAAGAACATATTGAGAACGATTAATTGTGTTCATAGTAGCACCATTTTCGACGGTAAACAAGTTTGGATAGATGAATTTTTGTTGTTGCCAACTTTGATTTCTTGAACCCCCCGATTTCTCGAACATATATGGTCCCCGTGACTTCAAGTTATTGAAATTCAACTGTATGGTGAAAATCTAAAATTATTTACTAAGTGTGTTAGAAATTTGCATATATTTAATAATCTAAGACAATAACTTACAGGCGTTTTGAACTCATCTTTAATCTTATTAAATCAAAACATCACGACAAAAAACCGGGAATAGTTTACAATTTTGTTCAGGCCTTCCCCTTAAAATTTTCTCATTACGCAAGATAGAGTTTAACTCTGCTTGTGGGGTCTGCTCCCCTGGATTTTTTTTAAAATAAAGACGCCAAATTGTGCGTTTTGCCGTATTTGTTTTGCAAAATGATGAACTAAAAATACACGGATTTTCTTACAGATTTTGGTATTTGTACTACACAAGAGTAAATTAGTGTCATGCCATCAAGCTCCATACATCAGCTATGTTCAAATAATGTATAAAATATGGTAAAAAAAAGTTTTGCTTCTCAGATTTTCATTACGCAGCTGCTGCGTATCTGCGTATAGGCAGCAGCTGTAGGTACGCGCCTGTTGCTCACAACAAAAAGGTAACGGGAGCTGGATAGACTTTATATGGACAACGCACCAGTGCACAAGCTCGCTTGGCCTCGCGCCAGTAGAGCAAAAAGCATGTCTGCTAACAGTAACAATTCAAGATCCTTGTGAATGTGATTGAGTTAATCATGATATGCTAGGCATTAATATATTTTACAAAATATTAATGGTCGATTTAGCCATTACTGCTATTACTGTTGCAGCACCAGTTACTGGTACAACAAGCTTTTAACAATATTCCGGCACGGAGGCAAACCAGATTGATTAAATTTACAAATCCTATTACTTGGCATATAAAGTTAGTGAACCATTCTGAAACACTAAAACTCATGATTGTGAGATAATGGAATAATGGTTTTCTGTAAAACAGAATTTCTGCCGATAATGCAATATCTGAAGTCATTTAGTGTCACATGCAATTTGGCATCAATTTGGCATCATTTTTTGCTGTAATTTTTTTCTCTTTCTTTTCTTAAAGGATTTATGTATGTATGGAGTTTATCACCATTTTTAGTCATATCACAACGGTGACGACTTGTAGTAGTGAGCAATCGTTCAGTCATACCACAACGGTGTTGACTTGTAGTAGTGAGCAATCTTTCAGTCATATCACAACGGTGTTGACTTGTAGTAGTGAGCAATCTTTCAGTCATACATCACAACGGTGTTGACTTGTAGTAGTGAGCAATTTTTCAGTCATACATCACAACGGTGATGACTTGTAGTAGTGAGCAATCTTTCAGTCATACATCACAACGGTGATGACTTGTAGTAGTGAGCAATTTTTCAGTCATACATCACAACGGTGTTGACTTGTAGTAGTGAGCAATCTTTCAGTCATATCACAACGGTGACGACTTTTAGTAGTGAGCAATTTTTCAGTCATACATCACAACGGTGTTGACTTGTAGTAGTGAGCAATCTTTCAGTCATATCACAACGGTGATGACTTGTAGTAGTGAGCAATCATTCAGTCATACCACAACGGTGTTGACTTGTAGTAGTGAGCAATCTTTTAGTCATATCACAACGGTGATGACTTGTAGTAGTGAGCAATCTTTCAGTCATACATCACAACGGTGATGACTTGTAGTAGTGAGCAATCTTTTAGTCATATCACAACGGTGACCACTTGTAGTAGTGAGCAATCTTTCAGTCATACATCACAACGGTGACCACTTGCAGTAGTGAGCAATCTTTCAGTCATATCACAACGGTGACAACATAGTAGTAGTGAGCTGGCTGCCACTCTGGAATACCACACTGTAGACACATGACATGAAACCCCACCCAATCATAGTATACTGATATCAGGAAAATGAGCTACTAGTACCATTTGTAAGCAATCTGTTGGTATTACCGGACTGAGAATTCAACCCACAACCTCCCACTTGCAAGGCAGACACTCTACCACAAGGTTGGTTTCTTCAAGGAATACATGACAATCTTAAAGGAACACACATCATGCTTAAAGGAACACACATCACTCCTAAAGGAACACATAGCACTCCTAAAGGAACACATGACGACACTCTTAAAGGAACACACATCATTCTTAAAGGAACACACATCACTCCTAAAGGAACACATAACACTCCTTAAGGAACACATGACATTCTTAAAGGAACACACACCATTCTTAAAGGAACACATCACTCCTAAAGGAACACATAGCACTCCTAAAGGAACAAACATCACTCATAAAGGAACACATGACACTCTTAAAGGAACACATGACGCTCCTAAAGGAAAATATGGCACTCCTGAAGGAACACATAGCACTCCTAAAGGAACACATTACACTATTAAAGGAACACATGACACTCTTTAAGGAACACATGACACTCCTAAAGGAACATATGGCACTCCTGAAGGAACACATGACAATCTAAAAGGAACACACATCAATCTTAAAGGAACACACAGCACCCCTAAAGGAATGCATGGCACTCCTAAAGGAACACATATCACTCTTAAAAGGAACACACAACACTCATAAAGGAATGCATGGCACTCCTAAAGGAACACATATCACTCTTAAAAGGAACACACAACACTCATAAAGGAACACATGACACCTCAAAAGGAACACATGGCACCCCTTAAGGTACCTATTTAATATGTATCCTTCCTCTCTCTCTCTGGGATGACTCAAAATAACCTAAACAAAGTGTTCAACAACAATCCAATTCAGCTTCCCTCAAATAAAATTCTGAGGTGACGGACTTTAAAAAGAAGAGAATTTCCATCGAGATCGTGCAATATTGACAAAGTAATCGCATTAACATAGGTGAGCTTTAAATGTGACAGCTGAAGATGCAAAAGTGTTGATATTATAAACAAGGAATGTAAGGGAGTGCCGGTCAACTCTGATTTATACTAATGCTTCTGAATCAGGAACTAAAAACTCAGATGGATGGAATTGCGAGAACACATTTAAGATATGCTGCACAGTTGTCACGCAAACCAAACAAACTTATGTTTTGTTCTGAAAAAAATATTTAACCTCAGAGTTTGTTTGGTTTGTTTGTTTGTATGGGTTATTATATGATGGTCGATTTTTGTGGCGGAGGCAGACCACCCACTTTTCCTGGGTAGAACCAATACTGTACACCTCCCAATATCTGTAAGAATCCACACTTCCTCACTTACAAGTCCAGCTCCCAGTGGGATTCGGACCCGCAGCCGTGAAAATAAGGCGATGCTATTATAATGGTTTGTTGTTTGGAATTTTTGAGCAGTAAATAAAACTTCCATGCTTTTGGATATCGGGTGATTTTTTTTTATTTCACATGCAAAATCTAAATTAAAACACCCTGAAACTTTTATCATAAAATATTACAGCTAACTGAAGTTTTGAGATTTTAGATTTTCTTGTCTTAACAACTTACATGGGAAAAGCCCTATCAAAAAGTAAAATATATTTTTATCTACAGTTTTCAAAATTAACTTTGTTTTATTTACCACTAACATTTCCAGTTCCAATGTCCTATAAACTGGTTAAGTATTGTCAAGTTGTTTATGTAAATGCTGAAATAGCCTTGAAGATACTTCCAGTGGCACTCAGCAGTTTATTTATCTCAAATATTGTAACAAAATAGGAATTGCATGGAAAACTTCTGACACACTCGATCTGCATACTTGATTGATTTAAAATTCAAATACTTCCCATAAATACCCATGTACTCTCATTCGTTGCTTCTTCCTGCATAAGTTTAGCATTTGCAAGAAACAAACTGTCTACAAGGGTTTTTAAATCATTGTCATATGCAGTACCATAACTTCCTCCATTTAAGTGCTGCCATAGTCTCTTATACTGTACCATATCTGACCCCATTTAAGTACACTGGTTGCCATAGTCTCATATACTGTACCATGTCTGCCCCCATTTAAGTACACCGGTTGCTATAGTAACTTATAGTGTACCATACTTGCCCCCACTGAAGTACATCGGTTGCCCTATTCTCTTATACTGTACCTTAACTGCCCCCATTTAAGTAGACTGGTTGCCATAGTCTTATACACTGTGACATATCTGCCCCTATTTAAGTACATTGGTTGCCATAGTCTCATATACTGTGCCATATCTGCCCCTATTAAAGTACACTGGTTGTCATAGTCTCTTATTCTGTACCATATCTGTCCCCATTTAAGTACATTGGTTGCCATAGTCTCTTAAACTGTACCATATCTGTCCCCATTTAAGTACACTGGTTGTCATAGTCTCTTATACTGTACCATATCTGTCCCCATTTAAGTACATCGGTTGCCATAGTCTCTTATACTGTACCATATCTACGCTGGTTGCCATCATAAGTCTCTTATATTGTACCATATCTGCCCCAATTGAAGTATGCCGGCTGCCATAGTTTCATATACTGTACCATATCTGTCCCCATTTAAGTTCATCATTTGTCATATTCTCTTATACTGTACCATATCTGCCCCCATTCAAGTAAACTGGTTGCCATAGTCGCTTATACTGTACCATATCTGCCCCCATTTAAGTACACTTGTTGCCATAGTCTCTTATACTGTACCGTATCTGCCCCCATTTAAGTAGACTGGTTGCCATAGTCTTGTACACTGTGCCATATCTGCCCCTATTTAAGTACATTGGTTGCCATAAGTCTCATTTACTGTGCCATATCTGCCCCCATTAAAGTACACTTGTTGCCATAATTTCTTATACTGTACCATATCTGCTCAACTTAAGTGCACTGGTTGCCATAGTCTATTATATTGTGCCATATCTACCCCAATTAAAGTACACTGGTTGCTATAGTCCCTTATTCTGTACCATATCTGCCCCCATTGAAGTACACTGGTTGTCATAGTCTCTTATACTGTACCATATAAGATCTGTCCCCACTTAAGTACACCGGTTGTCATAGTCTCTTACACTGTACCATATAAGATCTGTCCCCATTTAAGTACAATGGTTGTCATTGTCTCTGATACTGTACCATATCTGTCCCCAGTTAAGTACACTGGTTGCCATAGTCTCTTATACTGTACCATAACTGCCCACATGGAAGTACGCCGGTTGCCATAGTTGCATATACTGTACCATATCTGTCCCCATTTAAGTACATCATTTGTCATATATACTTATACTGTACCATATCTGCCCACTATTGAAGTTCAATGGCTGCAATAGTCTGATATACTGTGTCATATATGCCTTCATTGAAGTACACTGGTTGTCATAGTCTCTTATACTGTACCATATACGCCCCTATTTACGTAAACCGTTTACCATAGCCTCATATACTGTGCCATAGCTACCCCCATTTAAGTACACTGGTTGCCATAGTCTCTTATACTGTACCATATCTGCCCCAATTGAGGTACACCGACTGCCATAGTCTCATACACTGTACCATATCTGCCCTCATTTAAGCACACTTGCTACCATAGTCTTATATACTGTACCATATCTGCCCCCATTTAAGTAAACAGGCTGCAATAGTCTCATATACTGTATCACAACTGCCCCTATTTAAGTACATTGGTTGTCACAGTCTCTTATACTGTACAATATCTGCCCCCTTTTACATATAAGTATACCGGCTGCCATAGTCTCAAATACTGTGCCATATCTGCCTCCATTTAAGTACACTGGTTGCCTAGTCTCTTACACTGTCCCATATATGCCCCCATTGAGGTATACCAGTTGTCATTATAAGTCTCTTATACTGTACCAGTATCTGTCCTCATTGATGTACACTGGTTGCCATGGTCTCCTATACTGTACCATATCTGTCCCCATTTAAGTACACCAGTTGCCATAGTCTCTTATACTGTACCATATCTGCCCCCCACTTAAGTACACCATTTGCCATAGTCTCATATACTGTGCCATATCTGCCCATTGAAGTACACTAGTTATAGTCTCTTATACTGTACCAGTATCTGTCCCCATTTAAGTACATCGGTTGTCATAGTCTCTTATACTATACCATATCTGCCCCCATTGAAGTACACCAGTTGTCAATCATTTATCCATTTAACCAGTCAAACCAATAGATAACTTGACAACCAGTAGAATGTGCAATAGTATTATTATAAGTCCTATTGTCAATATACTCCAGACATCAACAATAGGGCGGAGATATCTAAGTTAGGTACCATCATTATGTATACACTGTAGCCAGTTAGTATTTCGTCTGCATCAAGATAAAGGTTTCAGCACTATGACCAATCACTGATCTTATTTTTACAAGTACAGCTATAAATAGATGAACCAATTTCAAAATTTGACAGTTAGGAATAAAAGTTTTGTTCTAGAAAGTATGAAAAATAAATACATTATATAATTATTTTGATATATCTGTATAGAGTAATGTTTAATGTATTTACATGCCAAATTTTATGGTTTAAATTGCTTTATTATTTAGAAATCTCTGAGCAGCATAATGCATATAATGATCAGAAAAGTTTCTCTGGGGCCATTTTTGGTTTTTTATACTCAACCCTGGCCTTTAAAGATGAATTGCCACACATTTTGTAGTATTATCGATTAACAAATTAACATCAGATGAACATTTCTTGATAGTCCCGGAGAGAAACATATAATTAAATCCGCTACTAAGTTGTATGTAAAAATAGGTATTATTTGCATGACGTAGATACTACTTTTACCACTGTGTGACTGCACAGAGAAATGAGGTAAATCTGCATTGTATAGCTGCACAGCTATTGCCAAATAATTAATAAATACATTTACCTGTGGATTAATTTACCTGTTCAAAGTTTTCTACGCCATCAAATAAAATCGTATTCTCCCTTTTCACAGATATTGTAATGTGTGAATTGTAAATATCTATTGTTGTGTATTTTCGATTTAAATAGACATAAACATGTTCATGAAACAAAACATGGCCGGAGAACTTTAATATACTCTGAAATCAACAATAGGGCAGAGATATCTAAGCACTGCACTGATCTCATGTTAATTGGGACAAACACAGTGGTATCTGCAAAACGCTAATGTTGTCAGACACATTCCACTGAAATTAAGGTTATTAAAATCATTTTTTTTGTCAGTTTTCATCACAATGACCATAATGCTGAAGGCGGAGCTGTCAAAGAGAGAGGTGAGGGTGCTTAATTGCGTGAAAACAATTCTAATAATGGAGTGAATACGATTCTGTAAACTGCTGCAGGTTCAAATCTCACTGGGAGCTAGACTTGTAAGTGAGGAAGTGTTGATTCTTACGGAATGCTGGAGGTGTACAGTACTGGTTCTACCCAGGAATAGTGGGTGGTCTGCCGTCAACCGTCATATATAACCTCACATGTGTTGAAAATGACGTAAAACACCGAACAAATACAAACAAAAAAAACGATTCTGTAAAACAATCCACAGCTGGCTTGTTATAGATACTGGATAAATTTCGTGAAATACAAGATCTACCAAGGGACAATGTTTTCGATCATAAAAATCATCTTATCACTGTTGGTTACCAGTTGTGAGAATAAACATGTAAATTATCTTGTAACCTGAAATACGTCTCAGACAAGCAGAAACAATTATTGGGAAAACAGAAGTGTTTTTATTATGCAATGCAAATCAGGTTAAGATCAACAGATTCCATATTTTTTTTAACAATAGCACATTGTTTTGAGACCTTAGAGAATTATTTTTTTAATTTAATTGGAAAACCAGATTTACGCTTAAATTTTAATCAAGTGAAGACATACATCATTGCTAATCAGGATGTATTTTTATTCAAATAGGTTTTGTTGTGATTTTGTAGGAAACATGAATGGGCAGCGCTGTGGTGTTTTACATTAGCTGAAATTTCACCAAGTAATATAAACTCATTCATAGAGAAAACTATGGAAAATGTAAAAGACAAATGTTTTCCCCTCGTGCAATACCCGTCATTGTTGAAAAATGGTTGACTGAAATGATCGGATTTGTGAAATTTCATTCGTAATAGCACGGATCAAGTTTGCTTAAAACTGCTAAAATAGATTTCATTCGTACAAATATGTATGATATTGTACGAAAACGGATCGGGAATCTATTGAATTTGATTGTGTTTCTATTGTTCAATGACACAATATTTTCGTGAAATTTTCGTGAAATTTAGTCATATTGTGTGACGTCAATATCGATCTGTGCTATTGTTTTAGTGAAGCTGATTATGGACATTTTTGATTGTATTACTATCAGAACACTTCTGAATTTTCTTGTTGTCCAAATGAAGCACATTTTGCATGTCAAGCCAAGCGTAAAAGAAACATAAATCGCCGTGAAATTTTATTTTATTTTAAGTACAAAATAACACATATTTCTTCACAGAATACTTATAAAATAGTATACAAGTATTTACTTTTCTTAACAGGAAATTATTGACATCGACTTTTTTGGTATGACAGAAGTCAGGTTTCAATATTAGTATCTCTGAACCATAAACAGTGGGTTGGTATGATAGAAGAGGTGTCAATATTAATTTCTCTGAACCATAAACAGCTTTTTGGTATGACAGAAGAGGTGTCAATATTAATTTCTCTGAACCATTATAAAACAGCCTATCGGTACGACTGAAGAGGTGTCAATATTAATTTCTCTGAACCATAAACAGCTTTTTGGTATGACAGAAGAGGTGTCAATATTAATTTCTCTGAACCATAAACAGCCTATTGGTATGACTGAAGAGGTGTCAATATTAATTTTTCTGAACCATAAACAGTGGGTTGGTATGACAGAAGGTGTCAATATTAATTTCTCTGAACCATAAACAGTGGGATGGTATGATAGAAGAGGTGTCAATATTAATTTCTCTGAACCATAAACAGCCTATCGGTATGACTGAAGAGGTGTCAATATTAATTTCTCTGAACCATAAACAGCTTTTTGGTATGACAGAAGAGGTGTCAATATTAATTTCTCTGAACCATAAACAGCCTATTGGTATGACTGAAGAGGTGTCAATATTAATTTTTCTGAACCATAAACAGTGGGTTGGTATGACAGAAGGTGTCAATATTAATTTCTCTGAACCATAAACAGTGGGATGGTATGATAGAAGAGGTGTCAATATTAATTTTTCTGAACCATAAACAGTGGGTTGGTATGACAGAAGGTGTCAATATTAATTTCTCTGAACCATAAACAGTGGGTTGGTATGATAGAAGAGGTGTCAATAATAATTTCTCTGAACCATAAACAGCCTATTGGTATGACAGAAGAGGTGTCAATAATAATTTCTCTGAACCATAAACAGTGGGTTGGTATGATAGAAGAGGTGTCAATAATAATTTCTCTGAACCATAAACAGTGGGTTGGTATGACAGAAGAGGTGTCAATATTAATTTCTCTGAACCATAAACAGTGGGTTGGTATGATAGAAGAGGTGTCAATATTAATTTCTCTGAACCATAAACAGCCTATTGGTATGACAGAAGAGGTGTCAATATTAATTTCTCTGAACCATAAACAGTGAGTTGGTATGATAGAAGAGGTGTCAATATTAATTTCTCTGAACCATAAACAGTGGGTTGGTATGATAGAAGAGGTGTCAGTATTAATTTCTCTGAACCATACACAGTGGGTTGGTATGACAGAAGGTGTCAATATTAATTTCTCTGAACCATAAACAGTGAGTTGGTATGATAGAAGAGGTGTCAATAATAATTTCTCTCAACCATAAACAGTGGGTTGGTATGACAGAAGAGGTGTCAGTATTAATTTCTCTGAACCATAAACAGTGGGTTGGTATGATAGAAGAGGTGTCAATATTAATTTCTCTCAACCATAAACAGTGGGTTGGTATGACAGAAGGTGTCAATATTAATTTCTCTGAACCACAAACAGTGAATTGGTATGATAGAAGAGGTGTCAACATTAATTTCTCTGAACCATAAACAGTGGGTTGGTATGACAGAAGGTGTCAATATTAATTTCTCTGAACCATAAACAGTGAGTTGGTATGATAGAAGAGGTGTCAATAATACTTTCTCTCAACCATAAACAGTGGGTTGGTATGACAGAAGAGGTGTCAATATTAATTTCTCTGAACCATAAACAGTGGGTTGGTATGATAGAAGAGGTGTCAATATTAATTTCTCTGAACCATAAACAGTGGATTGGTATGACAGAAGGTGTCAATATTAATTTCTCTGAACCATAAACAGTGAGTTGGTATGATAGAAGAGGTGTCAATAATACTTTCTCTCAACCATAAACAGTGGGTTGGTATGACAGAAGAGGTGTCAATATTAATTTCTCTGAACCATAAACAGTGGGTTGGTATGATAGAAGAGGTGTCAATATTAATTTCTCTGAACCATAAACAGTGGGATGGTATGACAGAAGAGGTGTCAATAATACTTTCTCTGAACCATAAACAGTGGGTTGGTATGATAGAAGAGGTGTCAATAATACTTTCTCTCAACCATAAACAGTGGGTTGGTATGACAGAAGAGGTGTCAATATTAATTTCTCTGAACCATAAACAGTGGGTTGGTATGATAGAAGAGGTGTCAATATTAATTTCTCTGAACCATAAACAGTGGGTTGGTATGATAGAAGAGGTGTCAATATTAATTTCTCTGAACCATAAACAGTGGGTTGGTATGATAGAAGAGGTGTCAATATTAATTTCTCTGAACCATAAACAGCCTATTGGTATGACTTAAGAGGTGTCAATTTTAATTTCTCTGAACCATAAACAGCTTGTTGGTATGGCTCAAAAGGTGTCAGTATTAATTTCTCTGAACCATTAACAGCTTGTTGGTATGACTGAAGAGGTGTCAATATTAATTTCTCTGAACCATAAACAGTGAGTTGGTATGACAGAAGATTGGTGCAGTGCCCTAGATAAACAGCGTATCTGCGTATTTCACTCAATTGAAATTGCCAAATACCCAATTAATTTCCCTGACATGTGTACCAGATACGCAAGCAATTTCAATTTCACTCAAACATTTTAATTTTCAAACGTATTGACAGTCAAAGTGTTCAAATGATTGATGGATTGATGTTTTCGTGCGTATTCCAATATTTACAAAAAGCAGATTTTACTTCTGGTGTTTATCTTGACTGGGACGTTACATAATTATCAATAAAGTGGAGCAGTTAAAGAGAACGCTATATATTTAAATATGTACGCTATACCAGTCTATACTATTGCGTAGTCATCTGGGCGCTTTCTTGTTTCTTTTGAAAGCGTTTGCGTTGTGCAGACGATTAAAATGTTGAAAAAGGGACGTAAACCGACAAGCGATTTACCGTTATGAAACATTTCTGAAATTAACACATGTGATTAGTGTTTCTTTAGAAATTAATCATTAATAAAGACGGATAATTTACCTTGCTTGTTTCACATTTGATACCCAAATCACCCTATTATTTTTGAAAATTTGAAATTCACTCAATTAATTTCAATTTCATGAGAAAAATACCCAATAGGTTCAAAAGTTATCTGGGGCACTGTAAAATGGTGTCAATATTAATTTATCTGAACCATAAACAATGGGTTGGTATGACAGAAGAGGTGTCAATATTAATTTCTCTAAACCAGAAACAGTCTATTGGTATAATTGAAGAGGTGTCAATATTAATTTCTCTGAACCACAAACAGCTATTGGTATAACAGAAGAGGTGTCAATATTAATTTCTCTGAACCACAAACAGCCTGTTGGTATGACAGAAGAGGTGTCAATATTAATTTCTCTGAACCACAAACAGTGAGTTGGTATGATAGAAGAGGTGTCAATATTAATTTCTCTGAACCATAAACAGTGGGTTGGTATGACTGAAGAGGTGTCAATATTAATTTCTCTGAACCATAAACAGCCTATTGGTATGACTGAAGAGGTGTCAATATTAATTTGTCTGAACCATACACAGTGAGTTGGTATGACAGAAGAGGTGTCAATATTAATTTCTCTGAACCATAAACAGTGGGTTGGTATGACTGAAGAGGTGTCAATATTAATTTCTCTGAACCATAAACAGTGAGTTGGTATGATAGAAGAGGTGTCAATATTAATTTCTCTGAACCACAAACAGTGGGTTGGTATGACAGAAGAGGTGTCAAAATTAATTTCTCTGAATTACAGACAGTGGATTGTTATTACAGAAGAGGTGTCAATATTAATTACTCTGAACCATAAACAGTGGGTTGGTATGACAGAAGAGGTGTCAATATTAATTTCTCTGAACCATAAACAGTGGGTTGGTATGACAGAAGAGGTGTCAATATTAATTTCTCTGAATTACAGACAGTGGATTGTTATTACAGAAGAGGTGTCAATATTAATTACTCTGAACCATAAACAGTGGGTTGGTATGACAGAAGAGGTGTCAATATTAATTTCTCTGAACCATAAACAGTGAGTTAGTATGATAGAAGAGGTGTCAATATTAATTTCTCTGAACCATGAAAAGCCTCTTGGTATGACAGAAGAGGTGTCAATATTAATTTCTCTGAGCCACAAACAGTGGGTTGGTATGACAGAAGAGGTGTCAATATTAATTTCTCTGAACCATAAACAGTGGGATGGTATGACAGAAGAGGTGTTAATATTAATTTCTCTGAACCATAAACAGTGGGTTGGTATGACAGAAGAGGTGTCAATATTAATTTCTCTGAACCATAAAAAGCCTCTTGGTATGACAGAAGAGGTGTCAATATTAATTTCTCTGAACCATAAAAAGCCTGTTGGTATGACAGAAGAGGTGTCAATATTAATTTCTCTGAACCATAAAAAGCCTGTTGGTATGACTGAAGAGGTATCAATATTAATTTCTCTGAACCACAAACAGCCTATTGGTATGACAGAAGAGGTGTTAATATTAATTTCTCTGAACCATAAACAGTGAGTTGGTATGACTGAAGAGGTGTCAATATTAATTTCTCTGAACCATAAACAGTGAGTTGGTATGACTGAAGAGGTGTCAATATTAATTTCTCTGAACCACAAACAGCCTATTGGTATGACTGAAGAGGTGTCCGTATTAATTTCTCTGAACCATAAAAAGCCTGTTGGTATGACAGAAGAGGTGTCAATATTAATTTCTCTGAACCACAAACAACTATTGGTATGACAGAAGAGGTGTCAATATTAATTTCTCTGAACCACAAACAGCCTATTGGTATGACAGAAGAGGTGTTAATATTAATTTCTCTGAACCATAAACAGTGAGTTGGTATGACTGAAGAGGTGTCAATATTATTTTTTCTGAACCATAAACAGTGAGTTGGTATGACTGAAGAGGTGTCCGTATTAAATTCTCTGAACCATAAACAGCCTATTGGTATGACAGAAGAGGTGTCAATATTAATTTCTCTGAACCATAAACAGTGGGTTGGTATGACAGAAGAGGTGTCAATATTAATTTCTCTGAACCATAAACAGCCTATTGGTATGACTGAAGAGGTGTCAATATTAATTTCTCTGAACCATAAACAGTGGGTTGGTATGACAGAAGAGGTGTCAATATTAATTTCTCTGAATCATAAACAGCCTATTGGTATGACAGAAGAGGTGTCAATATTAATTTCTCTGAACCATAAACAATGGGTTGGTATGACAGAAGAGGTGTCAATATTAATTTCTCTGAACCATAAACAGTGGGTTGGTATGACAGAAGAGGTGTCAATATTAATTTCTCTGAACCATAAACAATGGGTTGGTATGACAGAAGAGGTGTCAATATTAATTTCTCTGAACCATAAACAGTGGGTTGGTATGACAGAAGAGGTGTCAATATTAATTTCTCTGAACCATAAACAGTGGGTTGGTATGACAGAAGAGGTGTCAATATTAATTTCTCTGAACCATAAACAGTGGGTTGGTATGACAGAAGAGGTGTCAATATTAATTTCTCTGAACCATAAACAGCCTATTGGTATGACAGAAGAGGTGTCAATATTAATTTCTCTGAACCATAAACAGCCTATTGGTATGACTGAAGAGGTGTCAATATTAATTTCTCTGAACCATAAACAGTGAGTTGGTATGACTGAAGAGGTGTCAATATTAATTTCTCTGAACCATAAACAGTGAGTTGGTATGACTGAAGAGGTGTCAATATTAATTTCTCTGAACCACAAACAGCCTATTGGTATGACTGAAGAGGTGTTAATATTAATTTCTCTGAACCATAAACAGTGAGTTGGTATGACTGAAGAGGTGTCAATATTAATTTCTCTGAACCATAAACAGTGAGTTGGTATGACTGAAGAGGTGTCCGTATTAATTTCTCTGAACCATAAACAACTATTGGTATGACAGAAGAGGTGTTAATATTAATTTCTCTGAACCACAAACAACTATTGGTATGACAGAAGAGGTGTCAATATTAATTTCTCTGAACCACAAACAGCCTATTGGTATGACAGAAGAGGTGTTAATATTAATTTCTCTGAACCATAAACAGTGAGTTGGTATGACTGAAGAGGTGTCAATATTAATTTTTCTGAACCATAAACAGTGAGTTGGTATGACTGAAGAGGTGTCCGTATTAAATTCTCTGAACCATAAACAGCCTATTGGTATGACAGAAGAGGTGTCAATATTAATTTCTCTGAACCATAAACAGTGGGTTGGTATGACAGAAGAGGTGTCAATATTAATTTCTCTGAACCATAAACAGCCTATTGGTATGACTGAAGAGGTGTCAATATTAATTTCTCTGAACCATAAACAGTGGGTTGGTATGACAGAAGAGGTGTCAATATTAATTTCTCTGAACCATAAACAGCCTATTGGTATGACAGAAGAGGTGTCAATATTAATTTCTCTGAACCATAAACAATGGGTTGGTATGACAGAAGAGGTGTCAATATTAATTTCTCTGAACCATAAACAGTGGGTTGGTATGACAGAAGAGGTGTCAATATTAATTTCTCTGAACCATAAACAGTGTGATGGTATGACAGAAGAGGTGTCAATATTAATTTCTCTGAACCATAAACAGCCTATTGGTATGACAGAAGAGGTGCCAATATTAATTTCTCTGAAACATAAACAGCCTATCGGTATGACTTAAAGGGTTTCAATATTAGTTTCTCTGAACCATAAACAGCCTGTTGGTAGGATGAGACAAGTGTTGGTATGATGAGACAAGTGTTGGTATGATGAGACAAGTGTTAGTATGATGAGACAAGTGTTGGTATGATGAGACAAGTGTTGGTATGATGAGACAAGTGTTGGTATGATGAGACAAGTGTTGGTATGATGAGACAAGTGTTGGTATGATGAGACAAGTGTTGGTATGACAGAAAAGGTTTCAATATTAATTTCTCTGGGATGGTATGATGAGACATTATAAGAAGAGGTTCCAATACAGCAACTTCAAACCATAAACAACTTCTTGGTTTCCAATACACTAAATAACAAGAGTGCCAAATTGACACAATATATGCATTTCACAAAGCAACAGATTAAAGGCAGATTAAAGGCAGATTTGAACAAACCAAAGGCCATTATTCCAGCATTGTAGGTGCAATGTGGCTGGTTATCAAACTGAGCCAAGATGTTATGCCCATAAATATTGTCCCCAAGTTTCATCAAGATTGGATTATAAAATGTTCAAGTTATTGAGCGGACACTACACCATTAGGTGGTCCTGCCTTAATTCCATTAAGCGAAGGGAAAGCTTATATTAGCAGGATTTTATAACAGATATTTCGACAATAAAACATGTTTAAAAATATTTTTTACTGAAAAAAATGCGAAAACCTGTTTAAAATTGGCCATTAAATGTTTTAATACAATATGTAAATGTTTTAAGCCGACATTGGGGTTTTATTTCATACCCCAGCCAACCCCATCTTCGCTTCTTTGAGAATGGATTGGATGGGGTATGAAAGTTAATACTCGGACCACGTAATGAAGCATACATTTTCAAGAATCAAAGGCCCATAACTTCAGCATTATTGGTGCAATCGGGGCTGGTTATCAACTTTGGCCAAGATCCTGCGACCATAAACATTGCATCCAAGTTATGTCCAAGTTAGGTCAATATTGGATTAAAATTACTGACTTTTTGAGACATGCTATTGATATGATATTGAAACTAATTACATGGAATGTGTACCCAGTTATATGACTGACCCAAGATTTCTCTGTTTATTGAGAATCTCTATAATTCATCCATGTAATTAACTGACCCCAGAGAAATAAAATACCCATTTTCGCACAGCAGGGCATCAATTATCTGACAGCAGATAGGCACATTAAAAAAAAAAAGGAATAAGTTGGTGTAACAAAATGCTATCTGCAAATAGAGATAAGGCAGTGATATATACTTCTAACATGTACAAAGTTTTAGCTCATTCGCTGGCTATTGTCATTTTATTGACCTCATGCTGGGTATGCTGGCACCAAGCTGATTAGTTTAAACTTATTTATTTTACATCGATTGTAACGAAAGCTCTATGAACTTATTTGAATCACTCTGGATGTCTTCCTGGGTAGAACCAGTACTAAGCAATGCAGATAAAGTGTCTTGCTCAGGGACACAACGCATATGGCAATGACGGGAATCGAACCCATGACTTTTGGATCATGGGTCCAACGCTCTACCACTAGACAACAGCGCTCCACTATTTGATTATCATGTAACTTGAGCAGAGTAAAAACTACTACAGGTTTTTGGGTCAGTCCTATAACTGTACCATCAAGTTTGCATCCCCATCTAATGGATGAGGCTGTAAGGAAATCATAGACTTAATAATTTTACATCATATCTTAGAAGTCTATCTTGTATATTAACCAATAAATGCAAAGGTATTTCCTTTGGCCTGAGCAGCTCCATACCAGAGTAATTTTCTTTTAAGCCTAATAAACATGGCAGGCAGGATTTAAAAAAATAGGCACTTGCAGCAGATTTATGACATAACACTAAAAGCAGACAGGAAGCAGCTGAAGCTATTTAATGACACAACATAACAGGGTATCGATTTCAATGTAAAAAGATTTGACAAGGAAACCCTGAATTATTATTGTCACATCTCTACAGGTTATAAGTTTTCACACTCTAACCAAAATAGAGGATTTAGCTTCATATGCTGAGTCAATTGAATGTTGTTTAATGGCTCATCAACACAGTACAGGTTATTTAGAGCCACCCCAGAAAGAGGGGAAGGATACATAGGAATCCGGAAACCGTGCCCTACTCTTATTATCGAATAGATTCCTATGGTTCTTTAACGTGCCCGGAGGATAGACCGATACACGGACCGCCCGTTTACGTCTCACATCCGATGGATGAGGCTAAGGGAAAGTGTCTTGCCCAAGAACACACCGATGAAACTCAGTGGCACCACGGAGGACTGAACCCGGGGCCTTTGGTTACAAATCCGCCGCGTTACCGACTACGCCACACCAGCCCTCGCACTCAGATTTGAACGTGATCAACCTGATTATGAGTATAACATTGCTGCAAACTTTTATGTCACAAATGTGTTCAAATAGCCTACCTGTATGTTTGAGATTGGTTAAAAATTTGACATTCATGAACAGTTGCAGAAAACCAGTGTTTAACAAGATGATTGTCATTTTTTTTTCCCCCATTCAACTCCATACATTTTGCAATTTTGGTTTTGCTCTCTTATGACTCGATCCGAAGATTTTACTGTTAGTAAAAGAAACATTTCACACAAAGGTACGTTTCATTATGAATGCATACATTTTGTATATTTTAAAACTTATTTTGGTAAATCTGTCATTTCGAATTTTTGAATATTTTTTGAATATTTCAAAAAGTAGATGTGCAAGTAGATGTTTTTTTGACTCAGCCTAGTTATTTGAGCAGCCTACATAGCTCAGTGGACAAGGCCTTGGCTTTAGAGCTACAGATCTCTGCCCTGCGTCGGTTCGATGGGTAACTTCATCCCTCGTCTCCCTCTCAGGCTTCTGTCCCAATATAATACCCAATTTCATTTCATAGTTACTTACTATAAATGCTTTGTTTAAGAAATCTATCCTACAACATGTGATAATTTACTCCACAACAAATAATTTTCCTTCATCCAACCAACAGCTGCAGGTTCAAATCCCACAGGGAGCTGTGAGAGTGTTGATTGTGGATGGTGGGAGAAATACAGAACGGGTTCTACCCAGGAAAAGTGGGATGGTCTGCCTCATTATGTGCTAAGAATGACCTAAAACCCTATTTAAACAAACAAATCATCCAATCAAAACTATAGACTTTTCCTACCAGAAAACAATAATGAAAATTAAGGCCTTAATTTACAATCAGATGTCAGATTAAAGTTAACGGACAGACAGACGGACAACGCCATGACATAATACGTCCTTATGGGCGTATAATAATCACATATTATTCTAGAAAAGCATTTCCTAGTCAGCTGATGAATTTCCTAATACTGTACAATAGTATTATTTACACAACGTTGCTAACGTGTATTCTAAAATTACGATAAAATATTGTAGTATTCTCTGGAAAATTAATGGTAAGCCATTTTGAAAATAGACCAAATTTTAATAGACTAAGGAATGTAAAAGCTATGACTTAAATGCCTCCTAAAGGTAAACTAGTTTGTAGAATGGCTAATATTATTTAGTAGTTTCAGAGAAGAAGTCGCTACAAAAGCTCTGGTGATCTCTTATCCCTAAGAGCTAATAGTAACTTAAGGAAAATGAATTATGAAAAAACATCAATCAGCATCTCATCACTATCTCTGTATCAAAATTATCTAACTTTCATAATCATTTCAGGAACATTAGGTGCTTGGAAGGTTTAACTGAGCTACAGTCAGCTACTGTTTCAGGAACATTAACAGTGTGAGGTGGTAGACAAATTAAGACTGGATTTTTTGTGCACATTTTGTGTGGAATTTCTTCTTTTGACTACTGTTCAACTGTCTCGCCTTTCTTTGATAAGTGATAAACATCCTCCTTTTTTTCTTCTTCTATATATTTAGTAATCATCAGGTGCCCTAAACAGAACAAGTAAACATTCTAACACCCCAGTACAGTTTTATTAAAACTGGTAAGCCTTGACCTTTGCTATTTTTAATTATGTCGTCCCGCCTTAATTCCATTAAGCGATCATTACGTGATCCAAGTATTAACTTTCATACCCCATCCAACCCCTTCTCCAAGAAGCAAAGACGGGGTTGGCTGGGATATGAAATAAAACCTTAATTTTGGCTTAAAACATTTACATATTGTAAAATGAAAACATTTAATAGTGTAATTTGAAAGAGGTTATCACATTTTTTCAGTGAAACATGTTTTTAAACGAGTTTTATTGTCCAATATCCGTTATAAAATCCAGCTAATGTAAGCTTAAGGGAAAGCTAATATATTAGCATGATTTTGTAACGGATATTTCGACGATAAAACACGTTTAAAAAAAAATACACTGAAAAAATGTGATAACCTGTTTAAGATTACCATTTAAATGTTTTAATTTTACAATATTTTAGAGTTTAAATGTTTTAAGTTGAAATTAAGGTTTTATTTCATACCCCAGCCAACCCCGTTTTCTCTTCTTGGAGAAGGGGTTGGATGGGTTATGAAAGTTAATACTCGTACCACGTCATGTAACACAAAATGTAATAATTAATTACCTTCAAATATTGTCCAACAATAAATCCATAATTAGTTAAAGGGAGACATACCAATTTTTTTTTTTTGTAAAAACTCATGGCATCCCATTAGTTTTCTTCATAACTTACATTTTTGCAATCATTAATACTAACATCAAACAAAATTTCTATGTATCAACTTTTTATCTTAATTAATTTTCTTATTTTAAATATATTTTAGAATAGATATATGAAAAGTATTTTGTTTTGACCCATAGTTTGTAAAACATTTATTTTTTGTTTAAATTGTTACATCTTTTGAGAGTTACCCTCCCTTTATATGAAAACATGAAAAGTACTGATAAAACACATAACATGAGTCAAAGATATAAAATTCTTAAAATTGGTATGAAATAACAGAAAAAAACATAAAAATTTGACGCAGATTTTCCGCCTATAAAAAAATGAAATATGGATAATCTTAAATTACCTCCCTTTAAATTGAATATTGTAGGAAATTCAAGTAACTGTAATTCAGCGTTAACATTAAATATTTCGAAAATTTCTTCTGCAAACACATTTATAGTGGTAATGCTAGTAAAACATGATGTCAAAATAGTTATAACTGGCATATTTTAGAATTAGGAACATCGGAAGCTTCACTAATTCGAAGTACTCAATAAAATCCTATATACCCAGTTGTATAAGTGTTATAATTTATTTCTAAGAAAACACATTGACTTAAAAGTTTTAAAATATGTTCATGCAATCAGAGCAGATGATTTACACTCATTATTTTGCAGTAATCGTATCTCTAATCAAGCTCAAAATACACAAAACAATGAGAATAGTATTGACATATTCTTAGGTTGGTACTTAGCAATTTGGTTTAGTGTATTATTAGAATAGTTCAAGTTTTTGCATATTCATAATTATTGATTAAGCTTGCACCAATAATATATTTTAACGTGTGGTAGATGACCAAGATAAATGAAAACTCATTTTTTATTTAATTATATGCAATCAGGTTTAAAGACAAACAGATTCTGGATTAATAATAAATCTGGGGGCATAATTATTTTTATTATGCTTGATAAAAACTTAAAGACTGCCATGTGTCCCTTTAAATGATTATAAAGTTAAGTGTATATTACAATAGTGGAACCCATATGTCCAAACAGTGATGAACAGTAATGAGTAGAATATCAACCTTTTGAGAATACCAGATAAAAAGATTCCCAGAGCGCAAAGGATCATATAATACTTCTGAAGTCTCTTTGAAGGAAAACACTGTAAATGTCAGAAATGTAAAACAACATGTTATGTAACACCCAACACGTGCAAGTCTGAAAGCAGCCTGCAATTCTTGTGACAACTATCAATAAACATAGCGGCTAAGAACATCAGGAAAAACGATTAAAGGGCAATCTTAAAGTATTTTTCACATATGTTATTCTAGGTTTATATTCCCTCCCCAACTGCAATACCAAGAGAGAATCCATAAAATGGGCACAAAAGAGTTTCAAGTCATGTCCAAATGCGTATCCAAAGAATATAGGAAAGCAGACGGTCACTTAATTCAATCTAACACAGACGGTCACATGACTAGCTTGTTGGGAGTCAGCTGTAAAGCCGCTGTATGTACAGTTGTTGTAGTTACAGCGTTTTTTTCACTCTTTTGGGAATGGTACCGGTACCCATTTAATTGGGAAAATTTGTGTCGTTTTGCCTTAAATTGGGAATTTTTTACTATCAAACAAAAGCAATATTGTGTTTAAATAAATACTTTGCAAACACATTACCGTGTATACATTCTCCTGTAGGATTTGATTACCCTCACCTAAAAGTGTATATTCTCCCCCTGTTTCTGTTTAAAGTTTCCCTCTATATCAATCGATTTCTTCTTTGTAGGCGTGTCTTTATTTGTAACTTCATGTTCACCAGCTCATGTCGAAATCGGGTATTTAAGCGAGCAAATATAGCGCATGAAATCATTTACTGTATATACATCGACCAGTGAATATAGCGCATGAAATCATTTACTGTATATACATCGACCAGTGAACATCGTACCTATACACAGGTAATAGTAATTTTTACTGAAAAAAAAAAGTTAGCTTCTTTCAGGGCTCGAACACACGACCTTCTGATTTCAAGTCCTGTGCTCTATCCACTGAACTACAACGCTACTTGAGAAAATAGTATACTAACTACCATATATTATGAGGCAAAATAACTTAACATATTTGAACGCAACTAAAGATGGTTCAATAAATATGCAGTCCATATTGTCGCACGTGTAAATTAACATTGCCTGGTGTAAAACTGTATCTTATCAATATGAAATTAATACTTTGTCTCAAATCAACCATATATCGACTTGTTATTAGCGCTTGATGAGTTTTATGCGCGCTCTTGTTATAACGTAATGCCTATTTAGTGTTACAAATGCTACAAAACACCAATAAATAGCAGTGGTCTAGAGGTTCAGCGTACATCTTTCAAATCTTACAAGTGCAATGACTGTGGTTCAAATCCCGTTCCGGGCAACTATTTTTTTATCACATATATTCTGGAGCCGTATATTTATCGATGTTACCTGTACGGAGGCTAAATAAAAATGTGAAATTTTACGTATCGATTTCTCCTTATATACCGACTTTTGGGGTGTTCGTCGATTTGAAACTACTTCACATGTGACTCATTCATATTCATGAGTTATTACCAGTTAAAATAGGGACTGTACAGCTTTAAACATTAGTAACAGCCAGCCAGCCAGCCTGCCCGCCATCCACTCCAGTTGGGAAAAAAACAAGTCTGATGAAGAAATATCAAGAAATGAGGAAGTTATAGCCAACGTAAAGTTTTCGTGACGGCGGGCTGGCGGGCGGGCAGGCTGGCTGACGGATGGACGACAAAGTGATCCCTAAGTATCGCATTTTTCTTCGAAAAGGGAACACAAAAATCGCAAACAAACAAAACATTTTGGTCAAGTTTTCAGAATGCGTGAGAATGTAAAATGTATGCGTGTGAGCATGATTTGACACAAAAATGTGTGTATCTCACGCCCAATGCATGAGACTTGACATGTATGTGTGATGTTTTAGCGTGTGAACCTTGAATTTTTTAAAGCTGTATGAAAATATATTACTCTTAACCCACTACATATATATAATGGACTGTTCTTTCTTTGAATTAAGACCATTCCATTTATGTGACAAAAGCCTTACTAGCAGGCTGATCTGGGTTTACAATGGACGCAAAGGCTATTATAGTCGTGCTCACTATTAGTGGGTTAAGGGTTAAATATCGGAAATTCTTTTCTTGAATATGGCAAAATGAATATGGCAAAATCTTTTTGTTTTAATTATTTGAAAAATTACATGTATAGTTAACAAAATTATATTCATATTGTGTAGAAAACAACAAAATGTTCATGATGAATCAAGATTGTCGTGTGCACCTTTAAAAATCAATAAAATAATTTATTATAAAAGCATGAATCAATCATTTTTGTAGAAAAACTATAACATAGGCAATTTTGTCCGTCTATTATGTGTAGAAGCTGATTTGGAATTTATGACAACGGGGGTCGGGGAGGGGTTAATATTGTTAGAGAGTCCCCCTCATATGCAGGAGATCGTGGGTTCAATCCCCGGCCTGGTCGATCATACCAAAGATTTCATAAATATGCAACTAGTTGTTTTCTTGCTTGATGTTCAGCATAAATCGGGTAGTTCTAGGACTGGTCGGCCCAGTGTCAGTATAATGTGACTGGGTGGGGTATCATGTCATGTGTCTACGGCATGGTACTCCAGCACTATATAGTTGAGCATGGAGTCCCTGCTACAAGCAGACACCATTGTGATATGACTGAAAGATGATAAACCCTAACATACTTCGTGACCTCAAATGCAATTTCTGCAAAAATGTTTTATTTCATGACCTTGGTTATAAATTATGTCAAAACCAAATGACTGCGATCCTGTAGGAAATACTTAAGGATTTTCTTGGCAATTTTATCCACATTTAGTCTGGGTTGAGATGAATCTTGTGATTCCTGTAAAACTTACGAACCGTTACACTATGGCGCCACCTGTATGGATACAATTTTATCCACATTTGGTCTGGGTTGGGATGAATCTTGTGATTCCTGTAAAACTTACTAACCATTATACACTATGGCGCCACCTGTATACATTAACCAACGTTAAACAGATATGCAGACATCCGTGCCCCGTTCTGATTGGATAATACATAAAGCAATGCTGATTGGTTCAAATTAAATCCAAGAAATCATTTATACATATTTATGATTGTGAGGGTGCCTCCAGCTTTGCTAGAACACTAATGAGCTGCAAATTTCGGAAGTCTCAGTAAAAAAGAAGACAGTTTAGATTTTCTTAAGCGCCTTCCGCTTATATATCAGCATTGAAAGCCTAATTTGTCAGACATCTTTACAAATAGCTTTTAAAATAAATAACAATTATCCTACATCACCAGAGTAACCTAAATGCAATATAATATGAAATATGAAAAGCAATTAGCCCTTAACCCGCTAAGCACGACTATATTGTCCATTGTAAACCCAGATCTCAGTATTTACAATGTCCAGCTGCTGATCAGTCATTTTCTCCAAAACACCCCTTTGTCACATAAATGGAATGCTCTTTATTCAAAGAAAGAACTGTCCATTATATATGTAGGGGGTTAAGGGTTAAGTACAAAAAGAAGAAAATACAAGTACTTAATAAATCATCATAGCTGTATCTATTATCAAAAATCTGTCTCCAAAATCTGAATGCAACAAACCCCACTTACCTTTTATTAAAACATTGTCTGCATGGGAATGACATAAATGGATCCAAAATGTCTTGCAGTAGCTTAATTAAAGATTTATGTCCTCGTTAACATTACCTGGGCCTGGTAGAACAATATAACATCTGACTAGTGTGATATAACATCTGATAGAAAGCTCTTGAAGTCCTTTGCTTTAATCAGCAGGAGCTTTACCAGAGGTGTTATCTACTGCTTTTAACTGAGGTTCTAGCATAAACAAATTAATTGGTTTGTAAAAATAGGCTGAGTGAGTGTTTTTTATTTTTTGGTTGTCAGTTTATTTATTTTAAGGGAGTGTTAGCATATACATAAAACAAGCTTTTTATTGAGAGTTCTGAAAAAACTTGGAAAATTGTGAAAGAACTATCAAAATCAGATGAAATTTTGTTTTACGTAGAAGATATGACCATTTGAACATTCTGAAATGGATATGGAAGAAGCCGAGTAATTATACAATAACTTCATAGTGGTAAATTCTGGGCTTTTTTTTCTTCGTAAACAAGGGCCGACATTTATAGAAGGCAGTTTATCTAAAATGTACCTCTTTTGCATATTGCTCACCCAAAAATCTTCAATTTCTACCTAATACACTGTTCCCCCTATATCTCGAAATTGCATTATTTTGTTCCCCTTTTAAACTCGAAAACGCTTTTCCACCCCTATTGAAGCGCCTGGGCCTCTTCCACTTTTTCCGAAAAAAAAGCTCTGAAATTATAAATTTACTGATTTATAGAAAAACATATCACAGCAACTGTAAGTACCATATTTTGTGTTCAGTTGCAGTGATTTTCTTTGCTTTAAATGATAGTTCAATATCAATATGACATAACTATAAAGTAATTGAGAACTATAACATCATACTACTCAAAATGGTGAATTTGAACAACCTTCAAAGGCTCAGATATTTTTTTTGTTTTTATCTGATTTTAAATAATTCTTTGACCGTTTTCCTTTTTTTTCTTTTCGCAAACTCTAAATAAAAACTAGACAATCACTGAAGGTGATGAATACCCCCGCCACTGAAGGTGATGAATACCCCACCACTGAAGGTGATGAATACCCCCACCACTGAAGGTGATGAATACCCCCGCCACTGAAGGTGATGAATACCCAAACCACTGAAGGCGATGAATATCCTGCCATTGAAGGTGATGAATACCCCTGCCACTGAAGGTGATGAATACCCCCGCCACTGAAGGTGATGAATACCCCCGCCACTGAGGGTGATGAATACCCCTGCCTCTGAAGGTGATGAATACCCCCGCCACTGAAGGTGATGAATACCCCGCCACTGAAGGTGATGAATACCCCTGCCACAGAAGGTGATGAATACCCCCCACCACTGAAGGTGATGAATACCCCTGCCACTGAAGGTGATGAATACCCCTGACATTGAAGGTGATGAATACCCCCGCCACTGAAGGGGATGAATATCCCCCGCCACTGAAGGTGATGAATACCCCTGTCACTGAAGGTGATGAATACCCCTGCCACTGAAGGTGATGAATACACTCGCCACTGAAGGTGATGAATATCCCCGCCACTGAAGGTGATGAATACCCCTGCCACTGAAGGTGATGAATATCCCCGCCACTGAAGGAGATGAATACCCCCATCACTGAAGGTGATGAATACCCCCGGCACTGAAGATGATGAATACCCCCGCCACTGAAGATGATGAATACCCCCACCACTGAAGGTGATGAATACTCCTGCCACTGAAGGTGATGAATACCCCTGCCACTGAAGATGATGAATACCCCCACCACTGAAGGTGATGAATACCCCTGCCACTGAAGGTGATGAATACCCCTGCCACTGAAGGTGATGAATACCCCTGCCACTGAAGGTGATGAATACCCCCACCACTGAAGGTGATGAATACCCCCGCCACTGAATGTGATGAATACCCCCGCCATTGAAGGTGATGAATACCCCCACCACTGAAGATGATGAATACCCCCGCCACTGAAGGTGATGAATATCAATGCCACTGAAGGTGATGAATACCCCCACCACTGAAGGTGATGAATACCTCCGCCACTGAAGGTGATGCATATCCATATAAGTTTAATTTCATTCTTTAACAATGAAATCACTGAATACCTCATCCAGTCGCAATAATAAACGAGTTCTTCGAGTGTTTTTAAAAATTTCGCATTTTCTCGCAAAACAATCCAGGGCCGCTCATTGTTATGATTAACGATTGTTTGGAAAAATAGAAGCATATCGCTAATTTTGTAACGTTTTTGGGGAAGATGCACATCCATATACGTTTAATTTCATACTTTATCAATGAAATACACTGAATACCTCATCTAATCGCATTTATAAACGAGTGCTTTGAGTGGGAGTGTATTCAAAAAGTTCACATTTTCTCGCAAAACATTCCAGGGCCGCAGAATTGAGCGAGAAATTAAAATGATTTAATGATATTGTTTGGTGTGGAAAACACATGTTATTATCGGTGATTCAGGTCAATATAACGTCACCCGCGTGAAAGGAATTATAACGGTTATAACGACGTGTGAAAATTACGTGACGTCAGAGTTTAAAAAAGAACGCTGCAATCCGCATGACCGCGAAAGCAGAAAAAAAAACATCCGTAAGTATTTTTGAGCGTACACTAATCATATGTCATGCATATAATTGAATTGGATTGGATTTTATAGTCGCACCAACAGCTAAGGTTATATGGCGACTTTCCAGCTTCTACTGGTGGAGGAAGACCCCAGGTGCCCCTCCAGGCAATTTTCGTGCACGGGCGGGCACCTGGGTAGAACCACCGACGTTCCGCAAGCCAGCTGGATAGCTTCCTCACATAAAGATTCCTAGGCCCCTGAGGGATCGAACCTACAGCGGTGAGGGGCAAGTGATTGCAAGTCAGAGACTCTTACCACTCGGCCACGGACGCCCCCGTCATGCATATAAACAAGTTAATAAGTAGATATATATTCTTCCACGAAACACGAACGCATCAATTCCTTTTTAAGATGGAGGAATCGTATGCTAAATATAACGTCATCAGTTTTACGGTTGTACGATTGTACGGCGATAGTAAATTTGCAGACATTTAGCGATGGAAAACAGCTCGTTACAATTAATTAAATGCATACTTTTATGAATGAAACCATTTGTCTAAACAGTTTGGTTTACAAGAATAAAATCTAATCCGGCTTCTGGTCGTTTCACAGCAGCTTCCGGTTGCCTGTTTCCAGTCAAAACAAATCAGATTCTGCATGAGATATTTTGTAAAACAAAGAAGTTTATTCATATAATCATATATTAATCAGGATTTTAAAGAAAATGCTTTGATACAGTTTCAAAGTATGCATGCCATTTTACTGATGACGTTCAACTCGGTCTTTCTAAAAGTTACGTTCAACTCGGTCTTCCTAAAAGTTAATGTTTACATTTTATTTTGATATATACATTTTGGTTGCATTTATATTTCGATAGGCTGGAAATGCTAAACAAGAATGCTGCAAAAATGAAGACGACGAAAGTTAAAGCCATGGACCAGAATACTTCTTGGGTCTTTGTACATTCTACCTGACCAAAGTCTGAAGGTATAATAATTGTTTTCTGTTAAAACAATTAGTAGTGGTTTAAAAAACAAGAGGCCCAAGAGGGCCTGTGGACGCTCTACTGGCTAATATGGCTCTTATGACATCAATGAAGCGAGTGACTATCGTCTTAAAGAGGCAAACTATAGCATTTTTAACTATATCAAGAGCAGTAACTCTGTGATTACTGGTCCGATCTGGCTGGTTTTCCAAGTTGGCTAGTAGAGATAATAAAAATATAAAAAAAAAAAAAATAAAAAAAAAAAAAAAAAAAAATAATAATATATATATATATTTAAAATAAAAAAATTAAAAAAAAAAAAAAAAAAAATTAAAAAAAAATAAATAAAAAAAAATATGAAAAAAATAAATTAAAAAAAAATAAAATAAAAAATAAAGAAATTAAAAAATTTAAAACAAGCATTGATGTAAAACTGTGACCCCCGGGGCGGGGCCAGATGTGACACCAGGGTTAGCATTTGAACAAAATTGGTAAAGGACCATAAGCTTATAGCAACAGCAAAATATTAAACCTCTGGCTCTTGCAGTTTCAGAGAAGAAGATTTTAAGTTTTTCCCTATACATGTCTATGTAAAACATGTGACCCTTGGGGCGTGACCAAATGTGACCCCAGGGTCACCATTTGAACAAACTTAGTAAAGGACCATAAGCTTATAATAATTGTAAAATATCAAACCTCTGGCTCTTGTAGTTTCCGAGAAGAAGATTTTTAAAAAAAAAATCCTATATAAGTCTATGTAAAACTGTGACCCTCGGGGCGGGGAAAAATTTGACCCCAGGGTCACCATTTGAACAAACTTAGTAGAGGACCATAAGCTGATGCTACATGTAATACATGAGAGCTCTGTGCCTTGTGGTTTCAGAGAAAAAGATTTTTTAAACTTTTTTCCTATATGTCTATATGAAAAACATGCAAAACCTCAATATACAAACTTTGGACCCCCGAGGCACGGCCATTTTTGACCCCGGGGACTTTATTTGAACAAACTTGATAGTCTAGGCGTTGACGATCATTTTAAAAGAAAAACTGTTGAAATCTGTCAAGCGGTTCTGGAGAAGAAGATTTTTTAAGGTTTCGACCATATATGGTAATGGCAGCCATCTTGGATGTAGCGCTGACCTAATTTTAACAAATCTAAAAAGCATTCATCTTAGGATCATCCATTTGAAGTTTGGTCAAAATTAGCCAAGTGGTTTCTGACGAGAAGTCGTTTGAAGAATTCCCTATACATGTCTATGTAAAACATGTGACCCTTGGGGCGGGGCCAAATGTGACCCTAAGGTCACCATTTGAACAAACTTGGTAAAGGACCATAAGCTTATAGTAAATGCAAAATATCAAACCTCTGGCTCTTGTAGTTTCCGAGAAGAAGATTTAAAAAAAAAAATCCTATATAAGTCTATGTAAAACTGTGACCCCCGGGGCGGGGACAAATTTGACCCTAGGGTCACCATTTGAACAAACTTAGTAGAGGACCATAAGCTGATGCTACATGTAATACATGAGCGCTCTGTGCCTTGTGGTTTCAGAGAAGAAGATTTTTTAAAGTTTTTTCCTATCTGTCTGTATGAAAAACATGCAAAACCTCAATATACAAACTTTGGACCCCCGGGGCACGGCCATTTTTGACCCCGGGGACTTTATTTGAACAATCTTGATAGTCTAGCCGTTGGCGATCATTTTAAAAGAAAAACTGTTGAAATCTGTCCAGCGGTTCTGGAGAAGAAGATTTTTTAAGGTTTCGACCATATATGGTAATGGCAGCCATCTTGGATGTAGCGCCGACCTAATTTTAACAAATCTAAAAAGCATTCATCTAAGGATCATCCATGTGAAGTTTGGTCAAAATTAGCCAAGCGGTTTCTGAGGAGAAGTCGTTTGAAGAAAAGTTAACGGACGACGGACGACGGACGACGGACGGACGACGGAAGACGGACAACACACCATCCCATAAACTCTGCTGGCCCTTGGCCAGTAGAGCTAAAAAATGTAACTTATAAATGCTTGCTGTCAGACGAATCAATGTCCTGAAACATGTACTTACCCAAGATTATGTATTTATAGTTCAAACAAAAACACTGCAGCTTCAAAATTGTTAAGTTGAAAGCACATACAAAACATGATGGTAAAATGGCCCTGAACACTCACCCTATGGCATCGTCTCACTGTAGACACTTGCACCAGTTACACACAGAAGGGTCTAGGTCTTAATCTCGAAAAAAACCCCAACTTTTTAAAGGTTTTCTTAAAAACAATTTAAAGCTATATTTAAGGCAGCAGATCATACTTAAACAAGAGGCCCAAGAGGGCCTGTGGACGCTCTACTGGCTAAAACAGCTCTTATAGATTTAGATAGATATAGCTCTCTTCTCCTATAGATTTAACAAAGGAAAATACAATATAGCATTTTTCAACAAATCAAGGGCCATAACTCTGTTATTACTAACAAGATCTAGCTGTTTTTCAAAATTGTCCAAGATTTCATTGATATACTGCGCTTTGCACAACTAGACATCATACTGAGGCTTCCTGCCAAATTTTGTAGAAATCCAACAAGCAATTTAAGAGGAGTAGTGCCTACAAGAAATTTAAAATAAAAATGTCAAAGGGTCATAACTCCCGTCAAAAATCAGCGAACTGGAACAAAAGCGTGAAATGCACAACTAGACATCTTACCGATGCTTCCTGCCAAGTTTCGTCGAAATTCAACAAGGCATTTAGGATGAGTAGAGCCGACAAGAAATTTAAAAGTAAGTGTCAAGTAATTAAAAAGATAATGAATTTTTTTTAAAAAAAAAAAACAATAATTCAAATCAATCAATAAAAAGAAAAAAAAAAAAAAAAAAAAATTGAAAAAAAAAAAAAAAAAAAAAATAATAAAAATAAAGAAAAAAAAAAATTCAAAAGAAATTAAAAAACTGTTACCCCCGGGGCGCGTCCAAATTTAACACCAGGGTCACCATTTGAACAAACTTGGTAGAGGACCATAAGCTGATGCTACATGTAATACATGAGAGCTCTGTGCCATGTGGTTCCAGAGAAGAAGATTTTTTTCTGTTTTTGCCTATACAAGCCTGAGTAAAACTGACCCCCAGGGTGGGGCCAAATATGACCAATAGGCCACCATTTGAACAAACTTGGTAGAAGACCATAAGCTTATAGCAAATGCAAAATATTAAACCTCTGGCTCTTGCAGTTTCAGAGAAGAAGATTTTTTAAGTTTTTCCCTATACATGTCTATGTAAAACATGTGGCCCTTGGGGCGGGGTCAAATGTGACCCGAGGGTCACAATTTGAACAAACTTGGTAAAGGACCATAAGCTTATAGCAAATGCAAGATATTAAACCTTAAGCTGTTGCAGTTCCAGACAAGAAGATTTTTTTTCAGTTTTTCCCTATACAAGCATTTATGTAAAACTGTGACCCCGGGGCGGGGCAAGATGTGACACCAGGGTCACCATTTGAACAAACTTGGTAAAGGACCATAAGCTTATAATAAATGTTTAATATCAAACATCTGGCTCTTGTAGTTTCTGAGTAGATTTTTAAAAAAAAAGATCCTATATAAGTCTATGTAAAACTGTGACCCTTGGGGCGGGGAAAAATTTGACCCCAGGGTCAGCATTTGAACAAACTTAGTAGAGGACCATAAGCTGATGCTACATGTAATACATGAGAGCTCTGTGCCATGTGGTTCCAGAGAAGAAGATTTTTTTTGATTTTTGCCTATACAAGCCTATGTAAAACTGTGACCCCCGGGGTGGGGCCAAATGTGACCCCTGGGTCACCATTTGAACAAACTTGGTAGAGGACCACAAGCTTATAGCAAATGCAAAATATTAAACCTCTGGCTCTTGCAGTTTCAGAGAAGAAGATTTTTCAAGTTTTTCCCTATACATGTCTATGTAAAACATGTGACCCTTGGGGCGGGGCCGAATGTGACCCGAGGGTCACCATTTGAACAAACTTGGTAAAGGACCATAAGCTTATAGTAAATGCAAAATATCAAACCTCTGGCTGTTGTAGTTTCAGAGAAGAGGATTTTTTTTTTAAAAAATCCTATATAAGTCTATGTAAAACTGTGACCCCCGTGGTGGGGACAAATTTGACCCCAGGGTCACCATTTGAACAAACTTAGTAGAGGACCATAGGCTGATGCTACATGTAATACATGAGAGCTCTGTGCCTTGTGGTTTCAGAGAAGAAGATTTTTTAAAGTTTTTTCCTATATGTCTATATGAAAAACATGCAAAACCTCAATATACAAACTTTGGACCCCCGGGGCACGGCCATTTTTGACCCCGGGGACTTTATTTGAACAATCTTGATAGTCTAGGCGTTGGCGATCATTTTAAAAGAAAAACTGTTGAAATCTGTCCAGTGGTTCTGGAGAAGAAGATTTTTTAAGGTTTCGACCATATATGGTAATGGCAGCCATCTTGGATGTAGCGCTGACCTAATTTTAACAAATCTAAAAAGCATTCATCTAAGGATTATCCATGTGAAGATTGGTCAAAATTAGCCAAGCGGTTTCTGAGGAGAAGTCGTTTGAAGAAAAGTTAACGGACGACGGACGACGGACGGACGACGGACGACGGAAGACGGACAACACACCATCCCATAAGCTCTGCTGGCCCTTGGCCAGTAGAGCTAAAAACACATGATGTCAATGTTTTATGAAAAACTTATTTTCAGATTTCAGTTTCTTGGAGAGCCCAAAAACAGCATACGTGCAGATGGGGCGGGACGAGCTATTGCAGTGCATAAATCAAAGAAAAAACCTGGCCCTATACCAAAATGATCATCCAGGAAGATTGTGTGGAGACGCTATAGGGCCTGCTGTTCAGGGGTGTAAAAAATTGGAAAAATCCACTCACCCTGCAGGACTAGTGGAAGCAAAAAGCTACTCGCCCTTACCAATTTACCACTCGCCCTGCAACATATGACCTGAACATTATTTTCACCACTATAGTAAGCTACAATAAGTACATTTGTGTACTCGCAGACACTGTAGTAGCTGACAGGCAGTATGTGGATATTTAATTGTTATGCAAATAAAGAAAGCGCCATATTATCGGCGGAGAATTAACTTCTACAACAATAAGCACAACATTCTGCTGAACTTTCTCTTCAGTATTTTGTCTCCATTGGACCAATAATAGACGCCAGAACTAATTAATAGCGGTTGGGAACTACGCTTGTTGTTCAGCCATACCCGTTCTGATTCGCCGACTCCCAGGCCGAATCCTCTTGCAGTCGCTGACGTAGACTTTGTAAACATCGACCTGATGTCTGCTTGTTTACCCGCCATGTTTACGGTGTCGATAAAAAACAACAACAGTCTGACTGGCTAGCGATATATTGCATCACACTCCAATTGATTTTAGCATGAATTGAATCACAGTCTATATAACGCGTGGGTTACCTGGTAACAAACAAACACCTGTTAATCTGGGTCCTGCAAACGACAATATGGAACAAAATTATGCGTCACAATGATCCAGATTTGAAATCTTGCAAATATTGCAACATCGTGTTTGAACGATAGTTTAATTTTTATAGTGCAAAAAGTCACTCGCCCTGTCGGACGACCAGACGCCAAATGTTACTAGTCCGCAGACAGCTTGCACTCGCCAATGCGAGCGTGCGAGTGGAATTTTACACCCCTGCTGTTTTTACCGCGTGTCAGAATTTAATAAATTTAAATGTATACCTCATTTAAAAAAGTTATATTTAATTAGCTATATATAGCTCTAATGGCCACAGGCCAGAGATTATTGCATGAGCTTATACGATAGGGCGTTGTCTGCTGTCTGTCCTCCAATTTAAATTGTCCTAAATGTTATCGAATCCCACTGTTATAATCAAACCGGGTACGTAAACATTTATGGTATACCACTGGATATCAGGGCAATTCCACTAGATTATTCCTGTGGAAATATCACTGGTATTCCACTGGTATTTCCACTGGAATAGTAAGAATATTTCAGATGAAATACCACGGGTATTTCACTGGAATACCACTGTTATTTCCACTGGAATAATCTAGCAGAATTGCTCTGATATCCAGTGGAATTCCACTGGTATTTCCAGTGGAAATACCACTGGTATTCCACTGGAAAAATTGAGTGGAAGCAATTCCGCTAGATTATTCCAATGGACATCCACTGAAATTCACAGGAATATTTTCACCAGGGAACTGTTTAGGTTAACACTAGCAGTAAGACAAAATAGCCAATGGCTCTTATTTGTTTTAATTATTTGAAAAAGTTGTGTCTTTTTGCATTACGCTTAAAAAGTTCATTAAATTGGAGTATAGTTTCATTATTTTTGGAATTTTGGCTACTAATTTTTAAAACTTAGCGCCAACCTAGACTGTCAGTTATAGTTAATATTTTCCCTCAAACCTGTAACCTTAAAGGAGAATAGAAATTGTTAACTCAACTTTTTGTCTGCCAATTATAGTTATTATTTTTCCTCAAACCTGTAACCTTAAAGGAGAATAGAAATTGTTAACTGTAAACTGTGTCAAACTTGTATTCTGTCTTATTGAATCTGCATCAAGCGTTGCTAACCATGGCTGTGTATTTCCCAACCATGGCTGACCATGGTAAAAAACCATGGTTGGCCATGGTGTAAACAATGACCGACTGGCTAAACCATGGTTGACCTTGGTTTGACCATGGCTGATCCTGGTGTGACCATGGTTGACCATGGTTTTGACCTTGGTTGACCATGGTTTTGACCTTGGTTGACCATGGTTTTGACCATGGTTATGTTTTATAGCAAGCATGGTAATTCATGGTTGACCATGGTTTTCAACTATCGTGCCATTTAGTGTTTTTGTTAAACCATGGTTATACCAAGGTTGACCATGGTTCAGCAACCATGGTTGATCATGGTAAACCACAGTTGAACCATAGTCAACCATGGTTTTGAAGGACTCCATTCGCAGCGGTATACAATATTAAAGTGGAAAATTCTTATTCAAACAAAGGGCCATAATTCTGTAATAAATTAGGCAATCAATGATGGGTGATGTACAGGGACATATGGTCATCAGTTGTTATGTGTACATGATGTTTGGGAACATGTAAAAAAAACAACATGTTTTAAACATGTCATTATACAATATGAAAGTGGACAATTCTAATTCAAACAAAGGGCCATAATTCTGTAATAAATTAGGCAATCAATGACGGGTGATGTACAGGGACATATGGTCATCAGTTGTTATGTGTACATGATGTTTGGGAACATGTAAAAAAAAAACATGTTTTAAACATGTCATTATACAATATTAAAGTGGACAATTCTAATTCAAACAAAGGGCCATAATTCTGTAATAAATTAGGCAATCAATGATGGGTGAAGTACAGGGACATATGGTCATCAGTTGTTATGTGTACATGATGTTTGGGAACATGTAAAAAAACATGTTTTAAACATGTAATTATACAATATTAAAGTGGAAAATTCTAATTCAAACAAAGGGCCTTAATTCTGTAAGAAATTAGGCAATCAATGATGGGTGATGTACAGGGACATATGGTCATCAGTTGTTATGTGTACATGATGTTTGGGAACATGTAAAAAAACAACATGTTTTAAACATGTCATTATACAATATTAAAGTGGAAAATTCTAATTCAAACAAAGGGCCATAATTCTGTAATAAATTAGGCAATCAATGATGGGTGATGTACAGGGACATATGGTCATCAGTTGTTATGTGTACATGATGTTTGGGAACATGTAAAAAAACAACATGTTTTAAACATGTCATTATACAATATTAAAGTGGAAAACTCTAATTCAAACAAAGGGCCATAATTCTGTAATAAATTAGGCAATCAATGATGGGTGATGTACAGGGACATTGTTATGGTCATCAGTTGTTATGTGTACATGATGTTTGGGAACATGTACAAAAACATCATGTTTTAAACATGTCATTATACAATATTAAAGTGGAAAATTCTAATTCAAACATAGGGCCATAATTCTGTAATAAATTAGGCAATCAATGATGGGTGATGTACAGGAACATATGGTCATCAGTTGTTATGTGTACATGATGTTTGGGAACATGTAAACAAACAACATGTTTTAAACATGTCATTATACAATATTAAAGTGGAAAATTCTAATTCAAACATAGGGCCATAATTCTGTAATAAATTAGGCAACAGGGATCACTCTAGGCCGCGATTCCGCGATATTCTCGCATTAAAATCTAAAAAATCGCATGAAAAAAAGACAAATGGAACAAATTGTTGCACCGAATTTGGGGAAATCCATTTTCACCATTTCGGTTTGTAATGTAAATATATTTATTTACATTTCATTTAAAATCTGAAGTAAATTTGCTCAGATCCATTTATTTGCGATTAAAATATATAAAATGAGAAAATATCAAATTATTCGAAAATCACATGAAAAAAATCAAAACGAGATTATGTCGGTAAACTTCCGGTTTGCTTTTGCTTCGTGAAAGCGGGGTTGTGAAAGAAAATCGATTGATTATGAATAATCATGGCCATTTTTATAATAATTCATCAACTTCTAGTCATATCTGACCATTATCCCCAAATCTATAATGATTTGACGCGATTAACTATGTACTGGAGTGGGGCAAGCAATTATAAAGCTATGTTAGTGTAAAAAGTTTACGCAAGTTCGGTCACGCTTTATTTCGGATTGTTTAACAACTTCTACTTTCACTACTGGGAATGACCCAGAATGCAGGAAATTTCAAAAATGTTCTGGGGGTCATGCCCCCAAACTCGCCTGGCGGCCTACAGCGATACGTGCGGTCGATGAACAACCACTGGACGTTCGGCTTCGCATCCGAAATGTTTCATGAAAATGGTGAATGTCTCATTACAATCAAGCAAATAGGACATTTTGTCTCATTGAAATTCACTCCTAGGGTGATCCCTGAGGCAATCAATGATGGGTGATGTACAGGGACATTATTATGGTCATCAGTTGTTATGTGTACATGATGTTTGGGAACATGTAAAAAAAACATGTTTTAAACATGTCATTATACAATATTAAAGTGGAAAATTCTAATTCAAACAAAGGGCCATAATTCTGTAATAAATTAGGCAATCAATGATGGGTGATGTATAGGGACATATGGTCATCAGTTGTTATGTGTACATTATGTTTGGGAACATGTAAAAAAACAACATGTTTTAAACATGTCATTATACAATATTAAAGTGGAAAATTCTAATTCAAACAAAGGGCCATAATTCTGTAATAAATTAGGCAATCAATGATGGGTGATGTACAGGGACATATGGTCATCAGTTGTTGTATGAGTATGTGAGTTTGGGAACAATCAATTCAAAAGCGTTTGAGATAAGCAACCATTAAAAATATGTTACGCGACAGGACAAAAATATGTGACGGGACTGTCATAAGGTCATCAGTTGTTATGAATATATGAAGTAACAATCCTTTCAAAAGTGTTTGCGATATAAATGTGTTACGCGACGGTCATAAGGTCATCAATTGTTATGAATATATCAAGTAACAATCCATTCAAAAGTGTTTGAGATAAGCAAGTATTAAAAATGTGTTACGCGACGGGACAAAAATGTATTGCGGGACGCGACGCGACATTGGGGACAGCGTGATTCCTATATAGCCCCCACTTCACTTTGTGAAAGCGGAGGTATAATAAATCAAAACTTTTGAAAATATTCCAACATTCCCTGTAATGGCTGACCCTCTCCATTGCCTCCCTACACAGCCCTCCCCCAACCCATCCCCACCGCCCACCCCAAATACCCCTAATCTTACTTCCTGGATCCATGCATGATTTTTTCTGTTGTTGATCGAGCTGTATGAATATACGGTTGATATTATAAGTGCAACAATAAGTACCTTCTTACTTATATCAGGAACTAAGGTTTGGAATAATCAATCGAAGAGTAATAATTGCAAGAGCGAGATTCAACCCTCCTTGTAAGACAACTACACATATTATACAGGTACATGATGATCTGATAACAACAGTAACATGGGGCTGAACTCCAAACACATGTTACTGAGAAATTGCTTATTTTCAGTGGCATCGGTTTGTGAATTTGTTGGATGAGCAGTAATTAATTTCCAAATTCAGCACATATTTATATTGGGAGCAGAAGGTTATATGGATTTAGAAAACAAAACATTCTGTATCCGATTCAAAACTAGATATAGAGAAATCATAAACTGTTGTTAGAATAAAGTTTCCTTTGGGTTTTTTAAAATCTCACTTAACAATCATTTTTGCACAATGCTGCACATATATTTTAGATAAATGGACAATTCTATGGACAAATTTATTTAACATAAAAAACAAAACATCTTAGAGTAAAATTGCACTTAACCTTTTGAATATAAAGGGCACTATTTCTGCCAAATAAATATTGTTTCTGATATTATGTTCACATCAATAGTGTTGCATTTGTTGGGATTTTTCAGTGAACAATAAACTCCATTCAATTAAACCGTTGCTCGGAGAATGGCGTTCTTCTAGTAGATCCATTCATTGAGTAGTTGTTGTTGCAGACACATTATACTCATTCATATTCATTACAAGGTGAGCAATTACCAGAATGTATACCCTGTTTTGCACCATTAAAGACACATTTCCCAACACTACTTGGTCATTGCAAAAGCATGGAAAGCTTGAATATTTACAGCCAGCACGCTTCATGGCTGATCAACTCAGGTATATAAATTGAGGCCCGCTCTTAGTTTTTTATGTGTATAGCATTGCTATAGTGAGAGTAAGAATAGCTTAACAACACTTTGTAATTTACTTTAATGAAGAAATGTATGTTCATAATTTAGCTTTTGAATACAAAACTTATCTGGTATTTCTTAATTGTTTTTAGACCAAAAATCAGAGCACAACACAATAAATATACAACATTCTTTAATGTGTTATTATGTGTACTGGTCACAAATGCTTTATTGGGTGGGCCTCATAATCTGAAGAAAAATTTAATATCACACTTTGCTCGTGAAATTGCATGGCTAACAGCGATTTACAGTTACCTATAGAAATTCTCTCCCCCCCCCCAAATACAATAGGCTCGAAATGTGTCTTTAACGGTCAAACATATCTTGTTAGAGTATGTAGACTTTGATTCTATGCGGCAAAGGTACTACTCAGTCAATACTATGAGAGTTATTTGATACTGTAGATTTTAGTCTTGTTTTAGATTTCCTGAAGGAAATCAGACTTTATAAATCATTATAATATGTTCTTATATATATTTACTTGTTTACACACCCCTTGACGGGCATTTGTTGATTTACATATATGCATAGTTTATATTATTACTATATCATCCCTTATTTGTAAATAGTGTTTTAGTTAGGCCGGGCATGAGAGGTGTTGCTTCTTTCATTACTTCTCATGAACAGACTCAATAAAACCGAATCTGCTGCTTTATTCTCTTAATTGTGTTTGTAAAAAGTCTCCCCGTGCTACAAATCAGTAGTGTTATTTTTACTGGTCCTTTGGGACCAGCGAGCCAAATATAGGTGGCTTTGAAGTAGACTACCGCTTAAGTCGGTGCTAGTGGGCGTGAGAGGTGTTGCTTCTTTCATTACTTCTCATGAACAGACTCAATAAAACTGAGTCTGCTGCTTTATTCTCTTAACTGTGTTTGTTGCTCCCAAAGGATCATCTTTATCAGCATTTATTATCTTTATATATTTACGTTAATTATTGGTTACTACTTTGTTTCTTCATTTTTCATCAGTTTTTGCGTACAATATGACCTATTTATGTGAATTGAATTGGGGTTTTAAGGCGCACCAACACATGAAAAGGTTATATGGCGCTCCTATTTATGTGTTGACGTGCTGTAAAACACCATTCATTCATTCTTCCTTATAAATTATCCAATGCAGATTTATGCCTATTTTCATAAACAAGAGGTCAATGACCTAGAAGCTCTACTGATAGATTTTGATAGCTAGATCAGCATTCCTGTGAAGTTTCATAAAAACCAGTCATGTAGTTTCAGAGGAGTATTGCTACAAGATTTTAGTATATAACTTTATGTAAACAAAGATGGCTGCTGGCAGCCATGTTTAAGGTTGAATCAAAATAATTTTCAATGCTGATCATTTTAGAGAAAGTCCCATATCAATATCACTTATAGTTTTCAAAAAAGTAGTTGCTACAAATTTATTTTTAGCCATGGTGGCCATCTTGAATTTCCGTCCGACCTGAAAATTTGCTAGGATCAACTATGGCCATGTATGACATCCAAATCAAAATGAACTTTCGTTAGGACCAACTGCATGTCGTGGCAGTCATTTTGGTTAAGGTCCCAAATCAATATCACTTATGTTTTTTTAAGAAGTAGTCACCACAAAATCGCATTTTTAAAACCTATCTTTAGCCATTGCGGCTATCTTCAAATTTTCGGCCGACTTGAATTTTTGCTAGGATCAACTAGACATCAAGAGCAACCTTCCTGTGAAGTTTCATGAAATTCCGTCAAGTAGTTTCAGAGCAGAAGTCGCCACAAGTTTTACCTACATAACTCTATGTAAAAAAAACGGCCACTGGCAGCCATGTTTGACATGGAATCAAAATGAATCTTGGTTAGGACTAAGTACATGTCACACCAGTAATTTTGGTAAAGGTTCAAATTCAATATCACATATGTTTTTTGAGAAGTAGTCGCCACAATGTCGCATTTTTAAAATCTATTTTAAGCAGTGATGGCCATCTTGAATTTCCTACCGACCTGAATACTTGCTAGGATCAACTAGACATCAAGAGCATTATTCCTGTCAAGTTCCATGAAATTCCATCAAGTAGTTTCAGAGCAGTAGTTGCCACAAATTTTTCTTATATGACTCTATGTAAACAAAAATGGCCGCTGGCAGCCATGTTTGAAATCCAATCAAAATGAACTTTGGTTATGACCAACTGCTTGCCGTGCCATTCATTTTGGTAAAGGTTCCAATTCAATATCACTTATGGTTTTTAAGAAGTAGTCACCACAAAATCGCATTTTTTAAAACTATTTTTAGCCGTGACGGCCATACTGAATTTTCGGCCGACTTGAATTTTTGCTAGGATCAACTAGACATCAAGAGCAACCTTCCTGTGAAGTTTCATGAAATTCCGTCAAGTAGTTTCAGAGCAGAAGTCGCCACAAGTTTTACCTACATAACTCTATGTAAAAAAAAACGGCCACTGGCAGCCATGTTTGACATGGAATCAAAATGAATCTTGGTTAGGACTAAGTACATGTCACACCAGTAATTTTGGTAAAGGTTCAAATTCAATATCACATATGTTTTTTGAGAAGTAGTCGCCACAATGTCGCATTTTTAAAATCTATTTTAAGCAGTGATGGCCATCTTGAATTTCCTACCGACCTGAATACTTGCTAGGATCAACTAGACATCAAGAGCATTATTCCTGTCAAGTTCCATGAAATTCCATCAAGTAGTTTCAGAGCAGTTACTGAGTTGCCACAAATTTTTCTTATATGACTCTATGTAAACAAAAATGGCCGCTGGCAGCCATGTTTGAAATCCAATCAAAATGAACTTTGGTTATGACCAACTGCTTGCCGTGCCATTCATTTTGGTAAAGGTTCCAATTCAATATCACTTACGGTTTTTAAGTAGTAGTCACCACAAAATCGCATTTTTTTAAACTATTTTTAGCCGTGACGGCCATACTGAATTTCCGGCCGACCTCAAATTTTGCTAGGATCAACTAGTCATCAAGAGCAACCTTCCTGTGAAGTTTCATGAAAATCTGTCGAAGTAGTTTCAGAGGAGTAGTTGCCACAAGTTTTTCCAATATTACTCTATGTAAACAAAGTAGGCCACTGGCGGCCATCTTCGATATTGAATCAAAATGAATCTTGGTTAGGACCGGGTAAATATCTCACCAGTCATTTTGGTAAAGATTCCAATTCAATATCACTTACATTTATTGAGAAGTAGTCGCCACAAAGTCGCATTTTTCTATTTTTAGCAGTGGCGGCCATCTTGAATTTCCTACCGATATGAAATTTTGCTAGGATCAACTAGACATCAAGAGCAACATTCCTGTCAAGTTCCATGAAATTCCAACAAGCAATTTCAGAGGAGTAGTTGCCACAAGTTTTTCCTATATAACTGACGGCCATGTTTGACATCCAATCAAAATGAACTTTGATCAACTAGACATCAAGAGCAACATTCCTGTGAAGTTTCATGAAAATTTGTCAAGTAGTTTCAGAGGAGTAGTCGCCACAAGTTTTTCCGATATAACGCTATGTAAATAAAGATGGCCACTGGCGGCCATGTTTGACATCCAATCAAAATGAACTTTAGTTAGGATCAACTACATGTCATGCTAGTCATTTTGGTAAAGGTTCCAAATCAATATCATGAACTTACGGTTTTTGAGATGTAGTCGTCACAAAATCAATTTTTTTTAAATCTATTTTTAGCCATGACGGCCATGTTGAATTTCCGGCTGACCTGAGTTTTTGCTAGGATCAACTAGGCATCAAGAGCAACATTCCTGTGCAGTTTCATGAAAATGCGTTAAGTATTTTCAGAGGATTAGTCGCCACAAGTTTTTCCTATATAACTCTATGTAAACAAAGATGGTCACTGCGGCCATGTTTGACATCCAATAAAATGAACTTTGGTTAGGATCAACTACATGTCATGCCATTCATTTTGGTAAAGGTTCAAAATCAATATCACTTACGGTTTTTGAGAAGTAGTCACCACAATATCGAATTTTTAAAATCTATTTTTAGCCATGGCAGCCATCTTGAATTTCCGGCCGACCTGAATATTTGCTAGGATCAACTAGACATCAAGAGCAACATTCCCGTGAGGTTTCATGAAAATCCGAACAGTGGTTTCAGAGGAGTAGTCACCACAAAAATAGGTTTACAGACGGACAGACAGATGGACAAACGGACGACGGATGCCGCACCAAGGCATAAGCTCTGCTGATCAAAAGTCGAGCTAAAAAATTGCTCCATAATTCATGAAGGATTGCACCACAACTCTTCAAACTTTATAGTTAGAATGTACTTGCTGAAATAAGCAAACGGCAGGTGATACAAGTGTTCCGTGGAACACCGTTCTAGTTATGTTCAAGGTGGATGACTCTTTGTGGATTAAACTTATATAATATGAGAAGAGTGTAATGTAATCATTTTACAAAAAGGTAAATTTTCTGAATTATACCATAATGTTCTAACATTTTGATGGCCCATGATTGAACAATATTAATTTATAATCCTTAGCATTTTCTTTCATCATTATGTTTATGGCCCATGCTTGAACAATACTGTTTAAACTAATATTTTCTTACTACCGTATTTTACCTTGTATAGTACGCAGTTTTTTTACCACTTTTACGGTTTCCGAAAGGGGGGTGCGTACATTATAAGGAAACAATAAAAAGAACTTTTTTTTTCTTGCAGGAAATCGATGTCTGGGAAGAAAAACGTTGACGACGAACAGACATTGAGACAGAAAATTGTGAATACCAATAATACACAATTTTTTCGTAATTTATTCGCTTCATATAAGTAATATATTGACTTAATCCGATTTATAAATGAATAAAGTGTATTATGATGCTTCTTTTTGTATAAATGTTTGCATGTTTGTTGTAAAACTTCAATAAATTGTGTGAAAAATCGTCCCTCGATCTTTTTGTTTATATCGCGTGACGTAATATCACGTGACTTCCAGCTGTTTAGACTGGTACATACTGGGTACATGTAGTATTTTTACAGTTCTATTCTATTCTTATATTTATAGGATTTTATTTAATATTTTATAAAAAATTAATGAAGTTTTTGCTTTATTTTGAAATACATATATTTTAGACGGCGTAGAAAGGCAGAATCACCCTACTTTGAAATGGCAATTATTCAATAATGCTTGTTACCCTTGTGAAAACATGCTTACCGGTACACATTTGATGATTGATAATTGGGTCAAACAATATCGCACCTCGGCTGCAGTTTTGACACATTATAAACACGGGTAGAATGGGTTATTCTATTTTTATAATCCTTTGAAGTTGCCGCGAGTATCGACTATTTCTGAGGATGCACTTTGACACGCCGTGTGACCTTTACCAGATTTAGCCATGGGGTACAGGTAACTTATCACGCGTTACACATCTGATTCACTTATGATAAACTCTGGTTCCCGTGAATACACAATGTTAGTATAATCGGCGTAATGGATTACGGTAACCAACGACTTTGTTGTGTTTTAGTAGATGTAATTATCGGATTACGGACAATTATCTGCGACATTATAATTGGCTCTTTGATGAGATGATACAAGATAGGTACTCCCCTGAAGATTGGCAATTAATGATTGAAGTAATTATGTTTTCTTTTGTACACTAATTATCTCGATCGTGATTTTTTTTAATTTTTTAATTTTTAATTTTTATTTTCGTTGAATGGTTCATCTAGGAAAACTACTGTCAACACAAATAAATAAACACACCCACACCCCTCCCACTAGTTTATTTTACCACTATTACTACAATACATCACAGTCTGAATATGCGTTATACAAATGAAAATGAAAAGCTTCTTCTGTTCATGTTTCTTAACAAATGACTTCACCTTTATCTGAAAAAGAAAGCATAATATTTTGATGCGTAATATACACGGAAACAACTTTTTTACCCCAGTTTTGACCTCCGAGAAGGGGGTGCGTACTATACTAGGGTGCGTACTATACAAGGTAAAATACGGTAGATGCAATTTCATCATCCTATAATTTATTGACTTTAAAGGAAAATTAAAATCTCTGCCAACCAAAACAAATCATTGTCACACTTATTTAGACTGGGTAGAAATCTTGTCTTTAGTAGTTTACTTGGGTAATTAGACAACTTAATTGAAAGAAATTATCATTCTGTTTGCATTGGCAACAAATCTTAACTTCCAGACAATATGGATGAGTTTGTGCGTATATGTGAACATTACTGACTCAGAGAGAGTGTTGATTCTTAAGGATGCGGGAGATATACTGTACTGGTTCTACCCAGGAAAAAGTGGGCCTGCCTCCACCACTAAATATCAACCGTCATATACTGGCTAAAATGTCCTGAACTAATGCAAAACAACCAACCAACCAACCAACCAACCTTACTGACTTGTTAGTAACTCACAGACTAAGGGAAGCCATACTAGTACGCCCAAAACAACTCTGAAATGAGGTAACCTATAGAGCAGGGCCCTGTTTTATGAAACAACCTACAATAGTTTTAATCGTAAGTCAAAATAAAATAACTTCAGCACTTTTCTTTAGAAGTATTTGAAGCAAGCAATGAAGGGTGGAAATATTGCATAAACAACATATGTATTAAATAGTTTACAGAAAATCGTTTTATCTGTTTAACTTAACATATAGCAATACATTTAATAATTTGATTTACGATCAAAATTATCTTAAAATGTTTCATAAAACGGGCCCCAGATCCAGAGTTCATCAGACATTAGTGTCCACCATTAACTAGGCCTGTGTAGAAATTACACTTAAGGATCATTATTTTGTGTTTTCCCTTGGACATGAATCCCATTAAAAACGTGTGTATATTCCGGTTAAAATACAAAAATAATCCCTTTCAGCATTATTGTTGGCATGTAAACTATTATTTATGCATTGTGAGGTGAAACGGACAGTTGAGCAATACACCAGACATATAAAACAGGAATCTACGGATCTAAGGACATCATCAAGAACTTTTATTTTCCTTTACAAATTCATACATCACATATTTCTCCTAAAAGTAGAGCCTTTTTCCTAATAAAAGACCCCGCCCCACACCCACCCACCTTTTTCTTTAAAGAAATCTTACCTTCATAGAAAATCAAAAAATCCGAAAGTTCGTCAAAATTCAATAGATTTTCGATCTTTTGTAAAATAAAAAGAAAATATTTAGATTTTAGATTTAGTGTGAATGACATCTGAGACTTGTTTTGGGGCATACAATCTTGCAAGAAATGCTTTTAAGCATAACCCTAATGAAACAAGAAATGTGTCCATGAGACACGGATGACCCCTCGGAAAACAATCAGCAGAAAACAAAATTTGACGAAAAAAGGGCTGTAACTCAGTCAATACATGGTTGATTTTGACGTCAAATCGACACGCACATATTCTTCACATCATAGGTAAGCATCCTATAAAGTTTTGAAACAATCGGTTGTAAACTGTGGGAGTAGACAGCCATACAAGATATTTTAACGTAAAATTTGACGAAAATAGGGCCTCAACTCCGGTAATACGTCAATTTTGACGCCGAATAGATATGCAAATCTTGACATCACCAGTAAGCATCTTGTTAAGTTTCGAAACAATCGACTGAAAACTGTGGGAGGAGATAGACACACAAGATATTCTAATAAAATTTGAAAGAAAAAGGTCCGTAACTCCGGTAATACGAGTCAATTTTGACGCCGAATAGATACGCACATCTTAAAATCATAGGTAAGCATCCTGTAGTTTTGAAACAATCAGTTGAAAACTGTGCAAGAAGACAGAAACACAAATATTTTGGGACAGACGGACATGGCTAACGCAATAAAGAAAAAAACTATTAAGAGTGATCCAACTGCATTTTGCATAGCATAACATATTAGGGGAAATATGGTAGCTGGATTTGAAGCCAGTACAGAAGAAGCATAGAAAACTTATATATACTGGGTCTAATTGCTGTTTGGTGTTAATCAAGTTTCCCATCCCTGTTATTAGTGTCCATGAACAGTCCAATGAGAAATTAATGCTCTGTCTGCTACATCACCTTGTCACTGAATGGCTAAATGATCACCTTAGGCACAGACAGCCTGCCAAAACTTTTTAACATAAATTCCTGAGATTTTTAAAATTTAAGATTTAAAGCGCCGCGAAGAACATTTTTAAATAAAAATTTGGAGCGAGCTATTTTATTTTCGCACTACTTTTTTTAAAGTGCAAATTTAAATTATTAATGCCTTTTAATACAAACTGATGCATTGTTTGATAGTTATAGAACATAATAAATTAGCATAGTAATTCTATAAGAAAGACTTTCTACCACAATTTTTTTTTAAGAAAGTGCACTTACTTTTCTAAACTGATGCATTCTTAATACAAATATAAAGTCTTCATAACTCTTATATAAAATGTAATCATAGTGCACAGCAGCATTTGTTATTGTGTTGCCCCACACAAGGAGTTGCTAGTTCCTCACATTTGCGATATCAGTTAGCTTGACCAATTAAATTAAAAAAGTCACAGATATATTGCTGTTATTGCACATTATGTCACTGAAGGAACTAATTATGCCCTTAGGTGTTCACTAGCGGATCCAGGGGGGGGGGGGGCGCACCCGGCGCGCGCCCCCCCTAAAAATTCCGGATCATACATGTATGTCCATGTTACTGTAGATAAAATATCAAACAATTTCGTTGCACCCCCACCCCCAGTATAAATTATTTTTTTCGCTCGCTCGACGCATAATGGCTAATGAGTGGTTTAATTAATACATTGTTTAATCCTTTTATTTCAAAACGGAATTTTTTTATTCATACATGTATGTCCATGTTACTATAGATAAAATATTAAACAATTTCGATGCACGCCCTCAGTATAGGATTGAAAGAAATAAACGTTTTTGTCAATATTGTAATACTCAAGATATTGAAGATGAGTTTCATTTCATTCTAAAATGCCCATGTTACTCCGATATAAGGAGAAAATACATAGCACAATATTATTGTAATAGACCAAGTATGTTTAAATTCATCGAATTATTGCAAACTGAAAACAAAATGATTCTTTTTAAATTGGCTTCATATCTCAAATGTGCGATGTCACATAGAATATCTATAACGCATGTGTGAACACTTTATAGATCATCCTCTTTAGAGCTGATATATGTCTGTATATAAATCATATACTTTGTATGTTACACGTGATTTAAATTGTAATTGTAATTGTTGTGTATATGTTATGATGATGTACTTAACGTACAAGTCAATAAAAATATGATCTGTTCTATAAAAAAATTCTCACTCGCTTCGCTCGCTCGACGCATAATGGCTAATGAGTGGTTTAATTAACACATTTGTTAAATCCTTTTATTTCAAAACGGACTTTTTTATTCATACATCTATGTCCATGTTACTGTAGATAAAATATCAAACAATTTCGTTGCACGCCCTCAGTATAAAAAAAATTCTCGCTCGATGCATAATGGCTAATGAGTGGTTTAATTAACACATTGTTAAATCCTTTTAATTCAAAACGGACTTTTTTTATTTATACATGTATGTCCATGTTACTGTAGATAAAATATCAAACAATTTCGATGCACGCCCTCAGTATAATTTTTTTATCGCTCGATTCGTTCGCTCGACGCATAATGGCTAATGGGTGGTTTAATTAACACATTGTTAAATCCTTTTATTTCAAAACGGACTTTTTTACCCTATCAATGCACTACCGCAACCGTTTTATGAGGCTAGAAACGGACCCGAAAATTGACCAAAATCTTACGCCCCCCATCAAACAATTTCGATGCACACCCTCAGTATAAAAAATTGTTTCGCTCGCTCGACGCATAATGGCTAATGAGTGGTTTAATTAACACATTGTTAAATCCTTTTATTTCAGAACGGACTTTTTTACCCTATCAATGCACTACCGCAAACGTGTTATGAGGCTAGGAACGGAACCGAAAATTGACCAAAATCTTACGCCCCCCCTAAGCTGAAATCCTGGATCCGCCCCTGGTGTTAATTGTATAATCAGTCAGTGCATTACACGGATGACTCCGTTGATTTGGCATTTGCAAATACTCTTCTGACTAGGGAGCGTAACAGGACCAATTCGGGAAATAGCTGATAAACTATGAAAATATAGCTGTTAGATCATGGACATTTTGTTTTGATGAAAAATCCGAAGATTTTACACTTAAATCTGGAGATCCGGAGAGCGACTGAAAAATCTGGAGAATCCAGATTTTATCCGGAGATTTGGCAGGCTTGCTAACACAATTTGTTATTTAAGGTCTGTGCCTTAGGTATCATCAAACAGTTTTGTTGTTGTTAAATGTTATAAATGTTATAAATGTTCTTTTCTTTTTATTGTTATCCATTCAAAGAAAAACTATTTTAATTCAATAACAGCAAAAACAACTCTGAAATGAGGTAAACTATATATCACACCAAAACAAATATGAAATATTGTGTGGTCTGAGTATTAACTTTCATACCCCATCCAACCCCTTCTCCAAGAAGCAAAAATGGGGTTGACTGGGGGTATGAAATAAAACCTTAATTTCGGTTTAAAAAAATTGCATATTGTAAAATTAAAACATTTAATAGGGCATATTCAACAGGTTATTGCACTTTATTCAATAAAAAATGTTTTTAAACGTATTTATTGTCGAAATAGCCATTATAAAATCCTGCTAATATAAGCTTTATCATCGCTTAGTGGTATAATTAAGACGGGACCTGTAATGTGAGGTAAACTATATATAATTTATATAACCCCCAAAACAACTGCGGCAAACTATATATCACACCCAAAACAGCTATTTAATGAAGTAAGGTATATTTCACTGTCCTCACACACATTAATACATTTTCCAACAACATCTTAAATGGAAAGTTCGCATCCTGACACAAATCTTCATCTGCCAAAACACAATATAAACAAACTATAGCAGCTGAAATGATGTTGGCAATCAGAAACATTTTCTTATGACCCATGTTACATTACACAATTTATTACATTCGATGGTTTGAATATTCCCAGCTGCTTGTAAAAGAAATTAATACATTTAGTCAGATGTAATTGCAGAATCAATACATGGTTAAACTTGTTTAAGATAATTCTTATTTCCAAAAGATATGGTCAGACAATTTTGGCACATTTACATATATGTTATACAGTACAGCTCACGCGAAAACCCACACTTTACTCTTTCACACCGAGTGAGGATTGTACAAATCGCATACTTACGCGGAGTTTGGACGATAAAACTACTCAGTGTGGGAATCAGCTACGTGGGAATCAGCTACGCGAAAAGCTCTCGGCGTAATTTCGCCACGATACTTCGTGTAGACAAACTCGGAGTTCGCCAAGTCGAAACTGTACAGGTAAAAGGGTGCAACGTTTTCTAACTGCGGTCATTTTAATGCATAATTATTCAACAACTTTAGAAAAAATCGAAGCAGAATTCAATTTTACTTTTGTTTTGGAAAAGCGGATGTGGTCAAATTCGAATGCCCGGATTATGTATACCGAGTCACGACAGTTATATGGCGGTTTCTATCACCGGCTTCGCGGCGGATGAACATAAAATTCAATCAGTAATTATTATACTGAAAATTATAGTTATATTTTTAAATAATCTTTATTATTAATACATCGATGGGTTCTTTAGTCAGAAAAAAACTGTAATGATTTCCGAGTCATAAACCTGTTGTTAGTGCCGCCTTGTTAAAAGGTACATACATGGCCTAGGATTATGGGTATTTATGTTGGTAGTAGAAAACTGACTTTTGGACAACAGAAACGAATGCAACATGATTAAATGCATTAAAAGTTTGAAATACGTATTTGTTTCGAAATTTATTCATTGTATTTATCAGTCGTGTCAACTTTGCACAGAAAAGATGCACTCGGCGTCTCATTGTTTGTACTTTTTCTGGCGATTGGCTTTTTCAAGCGCGCTGTCGGAAAACTTCCCCTGAAAAATTGTCGGAAAATTTAGATTTTTTCCAATAATAAATCACCACAGGTGTGCGTGCACTCATGGTTAATTAGATTCTACGCGGAGTAACTCGGAGTGTGATCGCAACGAGTGACTCGGCGTAGATTGTGAGGCACTCGATACGACCAACTCGGCGATCGAGTAAAGTGTGGGTTTCGCGTGAGCTTTATTGTAACTAGAATTCTAATACACTCGCACTATATAGCCTAGTTATATTCAACGATATATCACTGTAATGTTTGCAACGTTAGGAGAATATTATTTAAGCAAGGCAATGCAAAAGATATCACTGTAACGTCTGCAATGTTAGAAGAGTAAGCAAAGCAATGTGAAAGATTTCAGATGTATGCGTTATTTTCACATTTTAGGGGTATTAGAATAGAAACAGAACATCGTTTACGGTGAATTATCTGGTGGTCGTTCAATTGAACTCCAAACCGTGATATATTAATAATAATTTAACGCAAATGATTTTCTTAACTATCACTGAAAGTGATGATGGGTGCCAGTGGTGGTATTGATGATGAGGAGGATGGTGGTGGGGTGCCAGTGGTGGTATTGATGATAAGGAGAATGGTGGTGGGGTGCCAGTGGTGGTAGTGATGATGAGGACGATGGTGGTGGGGTGCCAGTGGTGATATTGATGATGAGGATGATGATGGTGGGGTGCCGGATGACTAGATGCAGATGCCGCACACGCGGGCGATGATCAAGTTAGCACAATAGATCTTCTTTTTTTTCTTGGAAAAAGTCGAGCTAATAATGATGGTGGTGGTTATGATAATGATGAGGATGATGGTGTTGGTGGTGCTTGTTGTGGTGTCATGATGATGATGATGGCAGTGGTGGAGGCTCTGATGCTGCTGTTGCTGCTGTTGCTGCTGCTGCTGATGATCATAATGATGGGGGGGTGGTGGTGCTACTGCTGCTGCTGCTGCTAATGATGATGACTGCTTTGGTTGAGTCAGTGGTAGTGGTGGTGGTGATGATGATGATGTGGTGATACTGATGATGTCTAGTGGTGCTAATGCTGGCACTAGTGGTGCTGATGATGGCACTAGTGGTGCTGATAATGGCACTAGTGGGGATGATGATGGCACTAGTGGTGTAGATGATGGCACTAGTGGTGATGATGATGGCATTAGTGGTGATGATGATGGCACAGTGGTGCTGATGGTGATAAATATGATGATTTGTACCTTTCTAAGCTGCTTGTGTTCCGACACACCAGAAGCGTTGCAAAGAAATAATAACATTTGGGACGGGATAGGGAATCCGCCAAGACATTCAGTTTCCTTGAGATAAACCGTGCTTTAAGGAAGATTCCTTCTTGGAAACACCACTGGAGGATTTCTGTTGCTAAATCTGAGAGCTTCCTGGAATGAGATCCCCCTTCCTTGTTGAGGTACGCCGCAACTGTAGTGTTGTCTGTGGCCAACAAGACCGAATGGCTTTGTATCTCTTTTAAGAAAGCCTGAAGCGCCAAGAAGACTGCCTTTAGTTCCAAAAGATTGATATGGGAGGTCTTTTCGGAGAGGGTCCAGAAACCCGAGGCCTGAAGCTCTCCCAAATGGGCCCCCCAGCCCAGAAGGCTGGCGTCCGTGTACAGGTGTAAATCTGGGTCTGGAGGGTGAAGGGGAACCCTTTCCATAAGAAAAGCCGAATCTAACCACTGGAGAGTTGCTAATTTGAACCAAGGGCCTAGCTGGATTTGACATTCCCAAGATTGGGTAGCCTGATCCCACCTGTCTTTTAATGCCCACTGTAACGGGCGTTTGTGAGTCCTGCCTTGAGGAAGGAGCTTGGACATAGATTCCATTTGACCCAAAAGGGAATGGACTTCTCGTGCTGAAGCCGAGGTTTGCAACAAGAGGGCCCCGAGGGACTCCTGTAAGTGATGGATTCTGTCCAGAGATGGGCCTACTAGAGCTTCTAGTAGAGAAAGACGAGCTCCCAGGAAATTGAAGGCCTGACAAGGGATTAGTTCCGACTTGTCCCAGTTTGGAATAAAACCTAGACCTAGAATTACTGAAAGTAGACGCTTTGAGTGAGATAGAGTCATATCTCTGGAGCTGGCTGGTTGAAGCCAATCGTCTAGGTAAGTGTGTAAACGAATACCCATGCGATGAATGTGGGCACAAACCACCTTGATCAAACGAGTGAAAACATAAGGGGCTGGAGCTAGTCCGAATGGTAGTGCTCGGAACTGATAGGTTGTCCCCTGCCAGACAAACCGAAGGTATTTCCTTGAAAAGGGATGGACGGGGACATGAAAATATGCATCTTTCAGGTCCAGGGAGGTTACCCAGTCTCCCTGCTGTAGTTCCAGCCGAATGGAATCTAGAGTTTCCATTTTGAAATGTGGAGTGACGATAAACCTGTTCAGAATTGAAAGATCTATGATGGTTCTCCAAGAACCCGAAGGTTTGGCCACTACAAAGAGGCGGCTGTAAAAGCCCTTTCTTGAATGGGAGGGAAGCACTGCTTCCACTGCCTGTAACCGCAAGAGGTTTTGGATTTCCTGATCCAAGACCAGAAACTTCTCTGAATTTCGAGGAGGACCGAATCTGGCTGGAGGATGACGTGTGAGAGGAGGTTGAACATGAAACGGAATAAGATACCCGCCCCGGACCACTGAGAGTGTCCAAGGATCTGCTATCTTTTCCCAGGCTTGACTGAAGGCAGAAAGTCTGCCGCCTGTAGGTATTTCCGGTTTTGGAATCCTCAAGTCTAGAGGAGGACCCGAACCGGAAGGAGCCTGTGGAAAACCGGAGCGGGCAGCCCTATGGGGCAGGGAAGCGAGAACCTCTGCCTCTACCCCTACCCCTACCTCGACCCCCAGAATGGTACTTATCCTGTCGCTTTGGGGGACGAACTGACCTGGGTTGGCCCATAGACGAAGAAGACTGTGGAACAAAGGGTGCAGGAGCTACTATCGGGGCCCTGCTAACCGTAGCTTGAGGGGTCGTAAACCTGTGAGGGGGTCTAGGAGGACGAACAGAAGACAGTGCTATCTTCTGGAAAGAAGAATGCTTAACCTCTTCCCTGTAATGGGATAGCACATCTGGGAAGGAGGGACCAATAGAGTAGGGGAACTAATAGGTTCCACCCTAAGGCTTGCAGACAGTTGTGGATTAAGAACAGAGAGATTCAAAATCGAATCTCTCCTGACCAGACTGAAAGCCTCGGACATTCGAAGAAACAAACCCATATTGTCAATGTTAGCTCTCACCGTGGAAAGAATATAACGTTGGAGCTCGAGAAGAGCCTCAGGAGAAGGAGAAGGATCCCTCAGAATTGAGAGGATGCCGCACAGAAACAAGTCGGTATGGGACGAAATCTGGACCCCCAGACGTGCCAAACGATCTAAAGAAACAACCTCTACCAAAGGGATGGTAGCCACCGAAGGCAAGCTAGTCTTAGGTCGAAGAACCTCTTGAACCGAAGAATCTACCAATGGAGGTTCCAAAGGGAGAACAGGAGCTTGAGGCACATACATTCCACGCAAGTTACTGCACTGCTTTTTACCTGTCAGAAGCCTATTAGGACGAAGGGCCTTAGGAAACTGAGGAAGTGGAGACCCTTGAACTGTTTCCGAACCTCTCACCTCAGCCAAAAGAGAGGAAAGAAGAGAGGCAACCTGCCTACTCTGGGGTAACGCCCGGTCAGACTTAGAAGAGTCAGCCTGTACATCGAAGTAGTCCATGGCCGAAGCACCAGCAGAGGAACTGACAGGAGCAACGACCGGAGGGCAAACTGAGGATCCCAACCTATCTCTAAGAATGGTAATCATATCAGAGAAGGAAGGGCAAACCGCACCTTGAGAAGGTTCTTCCTGTAACTCTTCAGGAAGCTCAGAAGTAACACTCTGAGGGGGTAAGGGAGGTTGACCAGATTGGAACAAGCCTGTGGTGGGATCCAACAGAAACCCCGAAAAAAACGTCCTCTTGAGGTTGAGGGGGGAGAACATCCGAAGGAGTAGAATTCCTACGGGAACCGTGAGAAGGTGACATGCTGTGGGCGTGATCAGTTCTATGGCGAGAAGAACTAGAACGTCTAGCGCGCTTAGAACCATCTCTAGAGGAGGACCTAGAGTGGTGCCTGGACCTCTTAGAATGAGAGAGCCGGGAAGCCGAGCTCAGAAGAGACCTGAGATTGGATAGCTCCCGGGAAGACAAGTGATGACGATGCTCATGACGTCTACGATGCTCATGATGTCTAGGAGATCTACTCCTAGAACGACGTTTACGCCGGGAGTGGGACCTACCCCTATGACGAAGAGGGGAATTGGAAAAACCCGAAAATTCAGAAATATCTGACGAATTACCTGAATAATCCCGGTTACTCTTGTGCCTGGACTCTACGGAAGGTGACCTAGATGAGTTTGAGTCTGAGCTGTTCTGAGGGCCTTCCGCATACTGCTTAGGGAGAGAGTCTCTGCCACCACCGTGGGACCCCCCAGTACCTGCCAGAATCTTACTGGCAACAGGAGTGGAAGGGGAACCAGGCAGTTTCCGTCTGGGTTGGGGTTTATCCTGGGCGTAAGGGGTACTCATTTCCCCCTTCGAGCAGGACAACCCACCCAGCGGTGGCGTGGTCACATGCGACATGTGCGCTAAAATAGAAAAAAGTACAACAGCGAGTGCTAAACGCACGAACTATTAATGTAGAAAAGGTGTATAACGATAACGAAATACAAAAATAAAATCAACAAAACACAAAACCCGTGAAAAAACACAAATTGAGCCACCCGAAATTACCTGATCCTTTCAGATTCAGACCGAGTGGAATAAGAGGAAGTAGCCTCGTTCTGATTTCGGAGGTATGGGGTTAACCATTTAGCGGCTCCCGTATCGGGCCGCAGTCCCGGGAAGGGAATTTGGGAAGTTTTTTCCACTCGTGAACTAATGCAAGTTGAGTTAAAGCAATGGTAATGTTGTCGTAAGTATAATAGACCAATACTAAAATTGAACCAAATTTAGCATATAAATTATCATAAAATCAAATGCAACTACAGCAAGAAAATTGAATTACTTAATAAACTGTGACAGTATTATAGGCTGCAGTATCAATCCCTTGACAGCAGAAAATTAATGGATTCTGTGGGGATAAAATCTGTCAGGTACTAAAAAGACAGTATCAGCGCATAAAGAACTGCAGGAGGAATCAATAAGGAAGTCAACTTCCTTATCAAACAAACAACACCAGACACTATTCATTTTAGAGGATTTTGCAAAAGAAAAAGATGTTAACATCGATGTGTATTCAAACACGTTTTAGTACTGATAGTTTTGAAAAACTTGGAAAAGGTTGAAATAATTATTAAAGTCGGATGGTAAACGAAGAAGAAAGTATGACCAGTGGAGTTTCTTTTGAAACGCATATGGAAGCCAACCTTTTTAGAACTATGACATAAAATTTCTAAATAACCATATTCAGACTATTCATAAATTCAAAGCAAATGACTTCAGAATTAATCCAAAATCCTTAAATAATGCATTATTACACTTAAGTAGTTAGTAGTACTGATGTGTTATACCTCAGTGAAATATCGATTTGCGTTCTCCACTATAACCAGATATATAATTATAACTTCAAAACCTATTATGGCGGGGATATCTTATGACATGTGACATCATCTTATGACATGTGACATGATCTTATGATGGGACATCACCTTATGGCATGTGAATCATCTTATAACAGGTGGCATCACCATATGACAGCTGACATCATCTTATGACAGGTGAAATCACCTTATGATATATGACATCATATTATGACAGGCGACATCATCTTATGACAGGTGACATCATCTTATGACAGGTGACATCATCTTATGACAGGCAACATCATATTGTGATATTTGATATCATCTTATGACAGGAGACATCACCATATGACATGTGACATCATCTTATGACATGTGACATATTCTTGTGACAGCTGACATCCTCTTATGTCATGTAACACCTTATGACATGTGCCATCATCCTACAGCAGGTGACATCATCTTATGACAGATGGCATCATCATATGATAGTTGACACCATAGTATGGACAATGACATCATCTTATTACAGGTGACATTATCTTATGGCACATGACACTATCCTATGACAGATCACATAATCTTATGACATGTGTCATCATCTTATAGCAGGTGACATCATCTTATGACAGATGGCATTATCACATGATAGTTGACACCATAGTATGGACAATGACATCATCTTATTACATGTGACATTATCTTATGGCACATGACACTATCCTAGGACAGATTACATTATCTTATGACATGTGACATCATCTTATGGCAGGCTGATTCTCATGCCAGCTGACAGGACATGTTTACCAGCCTGACAGGACATGTTTACCAGCCAATTTAGCAAATGACAAGAAAACAATCACCAAAGATGGTCAACTGATCTCTGTTTGCAGGAAAAACAAAATAATTCAATTATTTAATGCATATAAATTATTCAAAATTCCCACACTGACAATCTTTACACTTTTGTTTCTGTACATGCAGTCACGGAGGACCATTTCAGGCATCCAGTAGATGTAAACAATTAACCCTCATTGTGCCTGATTTCTCCTGAGAACAACCAGACAAATTCATCACCAATCAAATCAATTGTTATATAATGACCATGGGGATTTGATAATGAACATTTATTAACAGCAACTCACATGTGAATTTCCAATGCCACAATAACAAACATCATGATTGGTCGATGTTCAATTTGCGTCTATAATTTGCGTCTGGTAAAAAATCAAAGTAGCTAACATTTAGATTCAATTTCAGTTTATATCTACTTCAAAAAGTATTGTCAATATACCCAAGCTCAATTGGTATGCAACACAGAAATTTGATATTTCTCATAGTAGCTAACTCCCTTAACCAGCATTAAGCTCATTCTGCTTACAGCTGGCACTCTGGAGGCAGTAGTCTCAGCCAGCTAAGACCGTATCATGCATATGTCTTGCAGATATCGGTCTGGGCAGATTAGGCCAAATACAGCGACTACTAGCAATTAGCCAATTTAGTCGCGTGTTTTTTCATGTACATAACTGATGTTTTAATGATGTCATGTTTATGCATCAGTTACACTTTTGGACGTCACTTGCCGTTTATCACAAGATTAAAAGAAGAAATTAGCCTTTATTTAACTTGAAAATGGAGTTTTTTGAAAGTCTCACAGAATCTCTCAAAATCTGTTTTTTTTTTGTTTGTTTTTTAATTTAATATTTTATTTCACTAGATTTACATTTGCAAGTTATATATTAAACAACTAATCAACACATAATTATATAGTCTATATAATCTATATAAATACTTTCCCGATCTCTCAAAATCTCGCCAAAATCACCCCAAAGAAATTGCCCCAAAGTTTGAAGGGATATCAAACATCCTATTTTCCCCATGCCCTGGGCCTTGTTTTATTAAAAACCTTACGATGTCTCACATTTTACAATCGTTCACTTTTTCATCTAAGAATTCAATGTAGACAAGTGTGTGTGAGCATAGTGCAGAAATATTACATGTATGAGAAAATGAAATGAAATGAAGTTTATTTGAAAAGTGTAATTTATAGTGAAGCATTTAAGAAATTAATTTGTTTCACAAAATGGGGCCTTGGTCTGGATCTGCATATAGCATAGCAAAGAAATCAGAAGCAAGCTGGATGACCAAGACTAGAGGCAGAACAGTTCATTCTGCTTACACCAATAGCTGGCACCCTGGAGGCAGTACAGTTCATTCTGCTTACACTAATAGCTGGCACCCTGGAGGCAGTACAGTTCATTCTGTTTACACCAATAGCTGGCACCCTGGAGGCAGTACAGTTCATTCTGTTTACACCAATAGCTGGCACCCTGGAGGCAGTACAGCTCATTCTGCTTACACCAATAGCTGGCACCCTGGAGGCAGTACAGTTCATTCTGCTTACACCAATAGCTGGCACCCTGGAGGCAGTACAGCTCATTCTGCTTACACCAATAGCTGGCACCCTGGAGGCAGTACAGTTCATTCTGCTTACACCAATAGCTGGCACCCTGGAGGCAGTACAGCTCATTCTGCTTACACCAATAGCTGGCACCCTGGAGGCAGTACAGTTCATTCTGCTTACACCAATAGCTGGCACCCTGGAGGCAGTACAGTTCATTCTGCTTACACTAATAGCTTGTACCCTGGATGCACCAATAGCTGGCACCCTGGAGGTAGTACAGTTCATTCTGCTTACACCAATAGCTGGCACCCTGGAGGTAGTACAGTTCATTCTGCTTACACCAATAGCTGGCACCCTGGAGGCAGTACAGCTCATTCTGCTTACACCAATAACTGGCACCCTGGAAGGAGTACAGCTCATTCTGTTTACACCAATAGCTGGCACCCTGGAGGCAGTACACTTCATTCTGCTTACACCAATAGCTGGCACCCTGGAGGCAGTACAGTTCATTCTGCTTACACCAATAGCTGACACCCTGGAGGCAATACAGCTCATTCTGCTTACACCAATAGCTGGCACCCTGGAGGTAGTACAGTTCATTCTGCTTACACCAATAGCTGGCACCCTGGAGGCAGTACAGTTCATTCTGCTTACACCAATAGCTGACACCCTGGAGGCAATACAGTTCATTCTGCTTACACCAATAGCTGACACCCTGGAGGCAATACAGCTCATTCTGCTTACACCAATAGCTGGCAGCCTGAAGGCAATACAGTTGATTCTGCTTACACCAATAGCTGGCACCCTGGAGGCAGTACAGCTCATTTTGCTTACACCAATAGCTGGCACCCTGGAGGCAGAACAGTTCATTCTGCTTACACCAATAGCTGGCACCCTGGAGGCAGTACAGCTCCTTCTGATTACACCAATAGCTGGCACCTTGTTTATCCCTGCTGTGTTCCATGGGGTTTTCTGGTACATGGAGCCAGCTGTAGGAGTAAGCAGAATGACCCTTTAAAGATGATCACTTAATTGACTCATTGGCAAAATATTCAACTTTTATGATCTGACTTCCACCCTTGGGATGTTAACCGGGCAGTCATGTGTATCTGAGTTTTAGGCTATCCTCTGAGCACGGTAAAGTACCATAGAAATCTATTCGATAGTAAGAGCTGGACAGGGTTCCCAGATTCCTGTGGACTGGGCCGAAACCCGGATTTGTTTTGTACTAACAAAAGCGCCCTTCCCTGGTGCAGCTAGAAAAATTTAAAGTTCACTAACAGTATTTAATGGTTATACCCTTAAAAAGTTGGAAAGTGGCTAGAAATAATCTAATGAATTGCATTACAAAGTTGGAAAGATGGTGAGGTATTGGGCATTCCAAACCATACAGGGAATTGCTAGACTTTATAACCAAAGGGGAATAACTGAAGAAATACAAAATGATCACTTGCATTTGCCAGTTATTAACCCTTTCTTGGGTAAATAAATCACAGAGTGCATTTATTGTCTGCCACAATGCAAACAATGTATGACATTCCAGGGAAGTATATCCAGAGTCCAATATTAAAAAGATCTTGATATAAATAACCTAAAATTATACAATTTCGAATCTCTTCAAATCCTGGCTTGGCCTTGTTTTTTTGGTTTCCACCCAAATTTGCCAGCCGTCATTGCTACCTAAAATGTGCCAGCTGTCATTGCTGCCCAAAATGTTCCAGCTGTCATTGCTACCTAAAATGTGCCAGCAGTCATTGCTACCCAAAATGTGCAAGCAGTCTTTGCTACCAAAATGTGCCAGCAGTGACTGCTACACAAAATGTGCCAGCAGTCATTGCTTCCCAAAATATGTCAGCTGTCATTGCTACTCAAAATATGCCAGCTGTCATTGCTACTCAAAACATGCCAGCTGTCAGTGCTACTCAAAATGTGCCAGCTGTAATTGCTACTCAAAATGTGCCAGCCGTCATTGCTACACAAAGTATACCAGCAATCATTGCTACCTAAAATGTGCCAGTAGTCATTGCTACCCAAAATGTGCCAGCAATCAATGCTACCCAACATGTGCCAGCAGTCATTGATACCTAACTGTGCCAGCTGTCATTGCTACCCAAAATGTGCCAGCAGTCACTGATACCCAAAATATGCTAGCAATGATTTCTACCTAAAATGTGCCAGCAGTCATTGCTACCCAAAATATGCCAGCAATCAATGCTACCCAAAATGTGCCAGCAGTCATTGATACCTAAATGTGCCAACAATCATTGCTACCCAAAATGTGCCAGCAGTCATTGCTACCCAAAATATGCCAGCAACCAATGCTACCCAAAATGTGCCAGCTGTCATTGCTACCCAAAATGCACCAGAAGTCATTGCTACCTAAAATGTGCCAAAATCATTGCTACCTAAAATGTGCCAGCAGTCGTTGCTACCCAAAATGTGCCAGCAATCAATGCTACCAAAAATGTGTCGGCAGTAATTAATACCTAATTGTGCCAGCAATCATTGATACCGAAAGAATGCCTGCTGTCATTGCTATCTAAAATGCACCAGAAGTCATTGCTACCCAAAATGTGCCAAAATCATTGCTACCTAAAATGTGCCAGCAATCATTGCTACCCAAAATGTGCCAGCAATCGTTGCTACCCAAAATGTGCCAAAATCATTGCTACCTAAAATGTGCCAGCAATCGTTGCTACCCAAAATGTGCCAGCAATCGTTGCTACCCAAAATGTGCCAGCAATCAATGCTATCCAAAATGTGTCAGCAGTCATTGATACCTAAATGTGTGAGCACTCATTGCTACCTAAAATGTGTCAGCTGTCATTGCTACCCAAAATGCACCAGCAATCATTGCTGCCAAAAATGTGCCAGCTGTCACTGCTTGTCATCCAAAATGCACCAGAAATCATTGCTACCCAAAATGAGCCAGCAATCACTGCTACCTAAAATGTGTCAGCTGTCATTGCTACCCAAATATGCCAGCAATCATTGCTACCGAAAACATGCCAGCTGTCATTGCTACCTAAAATGCACCAGAAGTCATTGCTACCCAAAATAATCCAGCGATCATAGATACCTAAAATGTGCCAGCTGTCATTGCTACCCAAAATGCACCAGAAGTCATTGCTACCTATATGTGCCAGCAGTCAATGCTACAAAAATATGCCAGCTGTCATTGCTACCCAAAATGTACCAGAAGTCATTGCTACCCAAAATGGACCAGCAATCATTGCTACCTAAAATGTGTTAGCTGTCATTGCTGGCGCATCTACCAAAATGTGCCAGCAATCATTGCTACCCAAAATGTGCCAGAAGTCATTGCTACCCAAAATGTGCCAGTAGTCATTGCTACCTAAAATGGGCCAGCAGTCATTGCTACCCAAAATGCACCATAAGTCAGCTAGAAAAAATTAAAGTTCACTAACAGTATTTAATGGTTATGCCCTTAAAAAGTTGGAAAGTGGCTAGAAATAACCTAATGTTTTGGCAAGATGGTGAGGTATTACCATACAGGGAATTGCTAGACTTTATAACCAAAGGGAAATTACTGAAGAAATACAAAATGATCAGTTGCATTTGCAAGTTATTAACCCTTTCACCACAGTACACTTGGGTAAATATATCACAGAGTGCATTTATTGTCTGCCACAATGCAAACAATGTATGACATTCCAGGGAAGGTTATCATGAGTCCAATATTAAAAAGATTTTGATATAAATGACCTAAAATTATACAATTTGGACCCTCTTCAAATCCTGGCTTGGCCCTGGTTGGCTGGTTTTCACCCAAATTTGCCAGCCGTCATTGCTGCCCAAAATGTTCCAGCTTTCATTGCTACCTTAAATGTGTCAGCAGTCACTGCTACCCAAAATGTGCTGTCATTGCTACCCAAAATGTATCAGCTGTCATTGCTACTCAAAATGTGCCAGTCGTCATTACTACCCAAAATATACCAGCAATCATTGCTACCTAAAATGTGTGAGCTGTCTTTGCTAATAAAATGTGCCAAAAGTCATTGCTACCCAAAATGCACCAGAAGTCATTGCTACGCAAAATGTGCCAGCAATCATTGCTACCTAAAATGTGTCAGCTGTCATTGCTACCTAAAATGTGTCAGCTGTCATTGCTACCCAAAATGTGCCAGTCATCATTACTACCCAAAATGTACCAGCAATCATTGCTACCTAGAATGTGTGAGCTGTCTTTGCTAATAAAATGTGCCAAAAGTCATTGCTACCCAAAATGCACCAGACGACATCGCTACCCCAAATGTGCCAGCAATCACTGCTACCTAAAATATGTCAGCTGTCATTGCTACCTAAATGTGGGAGCAATCATTGCTACCTAAAATGTGTCAGCAGTCATTGCTACCTAAAATGTGCTGGCAGTCATTGCTACCCAAAATGCACCAGAAGTTATTGCTACCCAAAATGTACCAAAATGTACCAGCAGTCAATGCTACGTAAATGTGCTTGCAGTCACTCCCTTAAAGTGTCAGCAGTCGCTCCCTTAAAGTGTCAGCAGTCGCTCCCTTTAAGTGTCAGCAGTCGCTCCCTTAAAGTGTCAGCAGTTGCTCCCTTTAAGTGTCAGCAGTCGCTCCCTTAAAGTGTCAGCAGTTGCTCCCTTTAAGTGTCAGCAGTCGCTCCCTTAAAGTGTCAGCAGTCGCTCCCTTAAAGTGTCAGCAGTTGCTCCCTTTAAGTGTCAGCAGTCGCTCCCTTAAAGTGTCAGCCATCAAATTATTGGCGAATAAATAAGACTTGGTCATAAAACAACATCCAAATCGCCTCAAGTCTCTCAAACAACTTGTCGCTGAATCTTAAACAATGTTTATTATAATTACAGTGTATAAACTGTGACTATACTCCAAATTTATCATACAGTTTACATCAATATTCTCCTGGGTCACCAACAGTCTCTTTCAGGTTATCATAAAATCAGAAATTCCCACAAGTCATACGTTGGCATCAGATGAATATGATGTGGAACTTACTCTTTTAAATAGTTATGATGTAAAACGCTGAACAATATATAATGCGCAACCTCCATATAAAATCAAACGGTACAAATTAATAAGAATCGTTGGCTCCCTACTAAAGCAGACGTAATCAATATTCATATAGCATTTCTCCAGTTCACTGACACTAGGCTATCAAAAATAAATATGATGGAAACTACCTTTTGGAGGATTTATGGATCCACAATTTTCAATTTCACAGTAGTACATAAATCTAGTATAAGTAAATAATTTCAGTGAAAACCATCAAATAATTTAAATAAAAACTTGAAATCTCAAATAATTTCAGGAAAAAATGCAAACCTCAAATGTTTCAAATAATTTCAGGGAAAACCTCAAATCTCAAATAATTTCAGGAAAAATCTCAAACTTCAAATAATTTCGGAAGAAATCTCAAACCTCAAATAGTTTATGGTGAAATCTTAAACTTCAGATGATTTCAGGAGAAATCTCAAACCTCAAATAATTTCAGGAGAAAACTGAAACCTCAAATAATTTCAGGAGACGACTGAGGCCTCAAATAATTTCAGGAGAAACTCAAACCTCAAAAACATTCAATGAATGGTTCTGAGGTCTGAGGTTCTCCTGAAATTAATTGAGTTTTGAGACAGGAGAAATATCAAACCTCAACTAAAAGGACAAACTACATCTTTAAGTAATGGATTTGAAAACAATCAGTGTAAAATGTAAACTTGATGAAAAGGAGCCGTACACTCTGGTAATACTGAGTTGATTTTGATGCCAAATCGTTATGAACATTTTGACATCATAGGTAAGCTTCCTGCAAAGTTTCAAAAGAAATGGAGTAAAACTGTGAGAGGAAATAGACACACAATGCACATCTTGACATCTTGACATCAGTAAGCATCCTGTAAAGTTTTGAAGCAATCTGTTGAAAAGTGTGGGAGGAGATGGACACACAAGATATATTGACGGAAAATGTGATGAAAAAAGGGCCACAACTCCGGTAATACCGGGTCGATTTTGATGCTGAAAAGATATGCACATCTTGACATCATAGGTAAGCATCCTGTAAAGTTTGGAAGCAATCGGTTGAAAAGTGTGGGAGTGAATAGACACACAAGATATTTTGACGTAAAATTTGAAGAAAAAGCGGCCATAATTCCGGTAATACTGGGTCATGCACATCTTGACATCATAGGTAAGCATCCTGTAAAGTTAAGAAGAATCGGTTGAAAAATGTGGGAAGAGATTGACACACAAGATATTTTGACGTAAAATTTGGCAAAAAGGGGGCCATAACTCCAGTAATACTGGGTCGATTTTGATGCCGAAAAGATATGCACATCTTGACGTCATAGGTAAGCATCCTGTAAAGTTTTGAAGCAATCGGTTAAAAAGTGTGGGAGGAGATTCGGTGGTGGGTGCATAAAAAAAGTCAATGCGTCATTGATTTATTATGGCACGGTGACATCTTAAAGGGACCCATGGTAATCTTGATGTTCTAAAAACTTGGGGCGTCCCGTTAGGTTTTTCTACATAAACTGCATTTGGTCAATAATTAATATTAATAATAAAAATCGTATTAAGCAAATTGATTTTGCATATTACTAACTGTTGATTATATTTCACCATTGATATATTCAAACCTATGGTAGAATCAGACCCTTACCTTCTTATACGCAGCTGCCTACGAACATTTTGACAAGAAAATAAATAACAACGGCTTTCAAAGCAATTTGAATAAATTGTTACTATTACAATCGACCTTGCGTATGACGAAAAATGGTCGACCCATGCGCCTGGTAGCATAACGAAAAAAAGTGGAAGACTTAAAACTGTCTTTAAATATATGCAAGCAGATTTAAAGTCATAATGATACTGGATTCATAAAGGGAGCCTAATTGTAATGCTTGATAAAGACTTCAAGATTTCATGTGTCCCTTTAAACCAAAAAACATTTCTACACATCAAGATTAAACCTTTAACCCGCTAAGCATGACTATTATAGCCTTTGCGTCCATTGTAAACCCAGAACACCCCTTTGTCTTAATGGAATGGTCTTAATTCAAAGAAAGAACAATCCATTATATATGTGTAGCGGGTTAAGGGTTAAGAGACAAGCATACTCTTTATTTTGTGAGCGGTGTTGTGAGCATGGTAGCATGATTAGATCTGAACCTGGATCATAGATTCAAACCTCACCAACACCACTGGGTTACTTTGGTGTGTCCTTATGCAAGGCACTTGCCAAAATCAAAATCTATAGGACTCTATCCCAAAATAAGGGTAGAGTAAGATTCCCGGATTCCAATGTATCTTTTCCCTCTCTAGGGCGGCTCAACTGTGTTGATAAGCCTTTAAACAACAATTCCATTATTTTTATTTAAAGCTTTGACTGGGAGTATTTCTTCTCCTCAAGAACGCAATTGCTGTCCGTTTATTGTTCAGGCGCTTGTTTCAGTCAAATGTTTTTCAGGATTAACATGAGCAATTTTAACAATACGTACATAAATTATATATTATTAAAACTTGTATATTTAGTGGTAAATAAAAATACATTTGTTTTGAAATTGGTTGATAAATAAACATTTTGCAGCTAACATACTTCTAGATAGGGTTTTTTCTTGTTGCTAGGACAGCAGACAATTAAGAAATCTCAAATAACTTTCGTTTAATAAGCCTTAATAGTTTGCTATAAAACTTTCAGACTGTCTTAATTTACATTTATCCAACACATTAAAAACATTTTTGGATAAAAACTAAAAAAGCAGTTAAAATTTTGCATTAAAATGCCCTATAAAAAACAAATTTGAATTTTTTTCATATTTTTAAAAGTATTTTTATTTACCACTAAAAATGTCTGTTTCATTAATATTCTTCTTAGTCAGAAATTAGTTGAATTTTGTCTTAAAAGTAAAAAAAAAAAGGTTGGCTGAAACAAGTTCCCCGAACAGTAGTTAATATCTAATTGACATTTCACATGTTACAATAAAATGAGCCTTGACTAACGGAGATATCAGACAATATCAATCAGGAAAATCTGAAAGATACACATCAAGCATGCACATTCAGTGGACTGATTTTCCTCACCTTTATGTACTTTTCTCAAATACAGACTTTAGAACAAAGGAAAAAATAATGGTTAAAATTGTTATGGAAATGAAACAGAATAGCTTTAATAAAAGTTCCACACTATATAATATTCATTTTACAATATTATTCAGTAAATAATAAAGGGCAATCACTATTGTAACTGTTATCAGATGTATCTGCCCTTGCTTTCTACACATGACTATATGGTTGTGATCTTGCATACCAAGTTTGGTCAGGTTATCTCTTAGTAGGACACATACCTAACAATTATAGACTTGACTTAGAGCTATAAAGGGCAATAAATTTTGTAATCTTTATCTGGTTTATCTGCCCTTGTTTCTTACACATTATTACTAAGCACACTGAGTTTGGTGTATTTAGGTATAAGGATTTTTGAGGAGTAGGTGGCTTAAGTTCGCGACAAATGGCCGGAAGACTTATACCATATAAAGGGTTTGTACCTGTTTTATCTGCCCTTACTTTGTACACATCATTTCTTGATAGTAATCTTGAACACCTAGTTTGGTAAGTTTAGCTCATATACTGTGATATCCATATACTCATTAATATTCGTGGAGGATTAAACTTCGTGGATTTCATGGCTGACCCGAAGTGCGAAATCAATTCCACAGGAATGACTGAAATGCCCAGAAGTTTGAATGTGTACGAAAACAGCCTTAATTCGGAATCCATCAGGTACAGTATCACATAGCAGTTTTGGGCTCATCATTTAGTCAATAAGTTACTATTGAACCAGGTTTTATATAATGTTGTCAGAAAAAAGGTTTATGTAATCATTAAACATTTATTTTTGATAAAAAAAGAACAAACAAGAGGTCAATGACCTTGGAGCTCTACTTAAATAGGCTTTGATAGCTAGATCAGCATTCTTGTGAAGTTTCATGAAAATCTGTCCAAGTAGTTTCAGAGGAGTAGTCGCTACAAGTTTTTACTATATAACTCTGTGTAAACAAAGATGGCCACTCACAGGCAGCCATGTTTAATGTTGAATTGTCAACAAGGACCAACATTATGTCATGCTGATCATTTTAGAAAAAGTCCCATACCAATATCACTTATAGTTTTCAAGAAGTAGGTGCTACAAATTTGCTTTTTAAATTATTTTTTTAGCCATGGCGGGTATCTTGAATTTCCAGCTGACCTGAAATTTTACTAAGTTCAACTAGACATCATGAGCAGCATTTCTGTTAAGTTTCATGAAAATCCAAGAAGTAGTTCCAGAGGAGTAGTCGCTACAAGTTTTTACTATATAACTCTATGTAAACAAATATGGCCACTGGTCGCTACAAACTTGTTTTTTAAAAATATATTTTTAGCTTTGGTGGCCATCTTGGACTTCACATCAACATAAATTTTTGTTAGAATCAACTAGACATCATGGGCAACATTTCTGTAAAGTTTCACGAAAATCCATCCAGTAGGTCGCTACAAAAAAAGTTGACGAACGGACGGACACAGCACCACAGCATAAGCTTAAACAAGTTTGTAGCGACTACTTCTTGAAACTATAAGTGATATTGATACGTAACTTTTTCTAAAATGACCAGCATGACATGATGAAAATTATTTTGATTTGACATTAAACATGGCGGCCTGTGGCCATCTTTGTTTACATAGTTATATAGTAACAACTTGTAGCGACTACATCCCTAAAACTACTTCACAGATTTTCATGAAACTTCATAGTAATGTTGCTCTTGATATCTAGTTGATCCTAGCAAAATTTTAGGCCGGCCGAAAATTCAAGATGGCCACCACAGCTAAAAATAGATTTAAAACAAATAAATTTGTAGCAACTACTTCCTGAAAACTATGTGATATTTGATATGGGACTTTTTCTAAAATGATCAGCATGACATGATGTTGGTCCGTGTTGAAAATTATTTTGATATAACATTAAACATGGCTGTCGCACCCATCTTTGTTTACATAGAGTTATATAGAAAAAACTTGTAGCGACTACTCCTTTGAAACTCTACTGGCTAAAACTGCTTTTATATCAAGGGTTTTCGTCATAAAATTCCCATCAGTACTTCTTTTAAAACACTGCCAAAAAACAAACACAAAACAACAACAGAAACTTAAACCCTTGACCCATGCTAACAATTTAAACAACCGGCCTTAGTTCTTATATGGTATGGTTATTTAGGGACTCGAGGCACAACAATTGTATAAAATAGTTTTGACCATCTGTAGAGGGGTGCCTTTATGCAGGCAGTAAAATCCCATTTTATATATAGTTGTGCCTCGAGTTCCTAAATAACCATACTAAATTAGAACTAGGGGTTGTTCTTAGTAAAAACAGATGTCTCCCCTACAGGAGAAAGGGCCATAAATCCATCAAAAATCATCAAACTGGAACACAATGAAGACGTGGTTATGGTCATCGCTACCAAGTTACATGGAAATCCAGGCAGCAGATCAGTATTCTAGACAAAGCTTTAGTATTAAAACGTTTAAAGGGCCATAACTCCACGAAAAATCATTCAACCAGAACAAGACAATTATCTACGTAACCAAGTTTGGTTGAAAGCCGAATGGTGGTTGAGTAGAACTAGTCCAGACAAAGTTTGTGTATTAAAACGTCTTAAAGAGCCACAACTCTACCAAGTTTCGTTGAAATGCAGCCAGGGTTTCAGCAGAACTAGTCCATACAAATTATGTGTAATAAAACCTTTAAAGGGCATTAACTTCACAAAACATCATTCAACATGGTGAAAATATGCGCAACTAGGCTTGGTACTGATCATGCCTGCAAAGTTTTGCTGAAATACGGAAAAATGAAGGCCTTATCATAACAATCTGGTAAAGTTTGGTAAAGATCGGATGAAAAATGAAGGTGCTGGACCATGACTTCAGTTTTACTGGTCCAATCTGGCTGTTTTCTGAACTTGACCGAGCTTTCATCAATATCAACAATCTGGCAAAGTTTGGTTAAGGCAGGATGCAAAATGGAGGCGACAGAGTGTTGACAAGACAAACTATAGCAATTTATGTTAATTCAAGGGCAATAACTGCAATGTTACTGGTCAGATCTCGCTGGGTTTTGAAGTCGTTCGAACTTTCATAGATATTAACAATCTGGTAAAGTTTGGTAAAGATCGGATGAAAAATGAAAGTGCTAGAGTGTTGACATGAAAAATTAACACATTTTTCAATAATTCAAGGGCCATAACTTTGGTGTTACTGGTCCAATCTTGAACGTTTACAACTTGACTGAGCTTTCATCAATATCAACAATCTGTCAAAGTTTGGTAAAGGTAGGATGCAAAATGGAGGCATTAGGGCATTGACAAGACAGTATATAGCAATTTCGTTATTCAAGGGCAATAACTTTGGTGTTACTGGTCCGATCTGGCCAGTTTTCAAACTCGTCCAAACTTTCATTGAAAGTAATAATCTGGTAAAGTTTGGTAAAGATCGGATGAAAAATGGAGGCAATAGAGTGTTGAAAAGATAAAATATAGCAAATTTCGTTAATTCAAGGGCAATTACTCTAGTGTTACAGGTCCAATCTGGCTGGTTTTCGAACTCGTCCGAGCTTTCATTGATATTTATAAACTAGTGAAGATTGGTTAAGTGAGAAGGTGCTAATGTGCTGACATCAAAAAGTTAACATCAATGTGAATTTTTGCTAGGATCAACTAGACATTATGGGCAACATTCCTGTAAAGTTTCATGAAAATCCATCCAGTAGTTTTAGAGGAGTAGTTGCCGCTAAAAAAAGTTTACGGACAGACAGATGGACGGATGGACAGACGACGGACACCGCACCACGGCATAAGCTCTGCTGATCTTTGATCAGTAGAGCTAAAACCTTGAGTGTTTGTTTTAAACTTTTCAAAGCCAGTATATGCCGATGTTTACATTCGCAGTTGTGTACTAGTAAATCGTGCGGTGTCCGTCATCCATCCATCTGTCTGCAAACTTTTTTTAAGCCAGTATGTCGATGTTTACATTCGCAGTTGTGTACTAGTAAAATCGTTCATGAATAGTATTAACATTTGTTATCGTTGTCATCAATTACCGAGTACTTGGTATTATCTGTTCGACAACTGTGTGGGTTCTCAATGGATTGAATACGGAAATGATTTGTTATATTTTATCAACAAGAACTTATTAGAAATGAATAGAACATGATATAAAAATTATATCGTATTTTGAAAACAAGAAAAAAATAGCTATCAAATTTTGTATTTTTTCAATGACTCAAGCGGTATTGGTCAAGGTAATACAGGTTAAAACTGAGTAACAAATCAATAACCAGTCAAACGTGACTTGTATGCATGACCGATTACCAGAATAAACAGGAAATAATTAGCAAGGTTGAGCAATGGTGTCAGGCATAAATCTGCCAACTGGATGTGTTTAGTGTTTAATTGGGCAATTTGACATGCGACAGGAAATGTGTGACCTCCATGCCGGATGTTTTTACATTAGGCTTTCAGGGACAAATTTACGGATTATGTTTTTTTCCTTCAAAAATCAGAAATGTGCGAATATACACCTCGAAACTTAATGCTCACAAAATAAAATGTTTCCACAGTAGTTTTTGAGAAGTAGGCGACACACACTTTTACAATATTAAAGCGACACACAATATTAAAGGGACACATGGCAATCTTGAAGTCCCTATCAAGCATTAAAATTAGTCTTGATTTATTAATATAGTAGCATTTTGACTTTAAAATCTGCTTAAATATATTTAAATATACACTTCTGAGTTTTCAACTTTTCTTTGTTATTCCAACATAGGTTTGAATATATTATTGGTGAAATATAATTAACAGTTGGTAATATGCAAAAACAATTTGCTTTATACAATTCTTATAATTAACATTAATGACTGAACAAAAGCAAGATATGTAGAAAAACTAACGGGATGCCATGCATTTTTAACCCTTAGCCTGCTAAGCGAGTAACTCGCAGGCTGATCAGCATTTACAATGTCTGGCTGCTCATCCGTCATTTCTCCAAAACACCCCTTTCTAACATAAATCGAATGGTCTAAATTTAAAGAAAGGATAGTCCATTATACATTAATAGTGGGCTAAGGGTCAAGATTGCCATGGTACCTTGAAGACAGTTTTTCTTTTAAAACAATAAAGGGCAATAACTGCTGTAATCTTTATCCGATGATTTATTTGCCCTTCCTTCCTACACATCATTACTAGCTAGTGATCTTGTACATCAAGTCCAGTGTACGGAGATATAATGATTTTTGAGGAGAAGGCAACTCAAAATTGCGACAATAGATGGAAGGTCTGATGGAAGGATGGACAGACAACGCCATTTATATATCTCCCGCATTTGCAAAGACGGGAGATTATAAAATCAATCAGTGATACATTTACACATTTGTATATTATTTACCATTTCTGCCTTTTAATGACATCGACATAGTTCATAGTTTTCCCAAAGCGTAATATTCAGTAACATAGGATATTTGTTGTGAATATAATTAGGATTTATTTTCATCGAGAAGTGGGATTATTTATATATTATGAGTCTTTTAGTACGAATGAAAATAGATGAGTTTTCTTACTTCTCCATGAATACAAATCCAATATAGAACATAAATCCTATATTATGACAAACCAACAAATATTCTTTTTATTAACAAAAACAAGCCAAAAACTCAAGTTAGGCCATAATAAATTAATTGCTAGATTCTCATCACTGTCTGCCCCCATTTTTTTTATGACGCCCCGGTAATTTTTATTCCTTCACAAAAACAAATAAAAAAATATACATATGTATTATAACAAGAGGGCCATGATGGCCCTATATCGCTCACCTGAGTAAATCTGAACCAATACAAGAGGGCCAAGATGGCCCTAAAGCGATCACCTGAGTACTAGCTGGCACATTATCGAACTTCTTCGCAATCTTATGGTCATATACAATCTGTGCAAGTTTGGTTAAGATTGTTCAAGAAATGTGGGCTCTGTTGTGTATAACAACATTGATATAGATGGTTTAAGACCCTGACAAAGTTTGGTAAAGATCAAATACAAAATGAAGGTGCCTAAGAGAGTAACACCTTGGGCAGAGCGAAATGTGACCCCAGGGCTACATGTAATATATGAGAGCTGTGTGCTTTGTGGTTTTTCCCTATACAAGTCTATGTAAAACGTGACCCCTGGGGCGGGGCCAAATGTGAACCCAGGGTCACCATTTGAACAAACTTGGTAAAGGACCATAAGAGTATAGTAAATGCAAAATATTAAACCTCTGGCTCTTGTAGATCCAGAGAAGAAGACTTTAATGTAAAACTGTGACCCACGGAGTGGGGTCAAATTTTACCCCAGGGTCACCATTTGAACAAACTTGGTAGAGGACCATAAGCTTATAGCAAATGCAAAATATTAAACCTCTGGCTCTTGCAGTTCCAGAGAAGAAGATTTTTTTCAGTTTTTCCCTATACAAGCCTATGTAAAACGGTGACCCCCGGGGCGGGGCCAAATGTGACCCCTGGGTCACCATTTGAACCAAATTGGTAGAGGACCATGAGCTTATAGCAAATGCAAAATATTAAACCTCTGGCTCTTGCAGTTTCAGAAAAGAAGATTTTTTAAGTTTTTCCCTATACATGTCTATGTAAAACATGTGACTCTTGGGGCGGGGCTCTGGCTCTTGTAGTTTCAGAGAAGTTTTTTAAAAAAAAATCCTATATAAGTCTATGTAAAACTGTGACCCCCGGGGCGGGGACAAATTTGACCCCAGGGTCACCATTTGAACAAACTAAGTAGAGGACCATAAGCTGATGCTACATGTAATACATGAGAGCTCCGTGCCATGTGGTTCCAGAGAAGAAGATTTTTTCAGTTTTTCCCTATACAAGCCTATGTAAAACTGTGACCCCCGGGGCAGGGCCAAATGTGACCCCTGGGTCACCATTTGAACAAACTTGGTAGAGGACCATAAGCTTATAGCAAATGCAAAATATTAAACCTCTGGCTCTTGCAGTTTCAGAGAAGAAGATTTTTTAAGTTTTTCCCTATACATGTCTATGTAAAACATGTGACCCTTGGGGCGGGGCCAAATGTGACCCGAGGGTCACCATTTGAACAAAATTGGTAAAGGGACCATAAGCTTATAGTAAATGCAAAATGTCAAACCTCTGGCTCTTGTAGATTCCGAGAAGAAGATTTCCCCCCCCCCCCCCCCCCCCCCCCCCCCCCCCCCCCCCCCCCCACTAAATAAGTCTATGTAAAACTGTGACACCCGGGGCGGGGCCAAATTTGACCCCAGGGTCACCATTTGAACAAACTTAGTAAAGGACCATAAGCTGATGCTACATGTAATACATGAGACCTCTGTGCCTTGGGGCTTCAGAGAAGACTTTTTTTTAAAGTTTTTTCCTATATGTCTATATGAAAAACAGGCAAAATCTCAATATACAAACTTTGGACCCCCGGGGCATGGCCATTTTTGATACCAGGGACTTCATTTGAACAAACTTGATAGTCTAGGCTTTGTCGATCATTTTAAAAGAAAAACTGTTGAAATCTGTCCAGCGGTTCTTGAGAAGAAGATTTTTAAGGTTCGACTATATATGGTAATGGTGGCCATCTTGGATGATCGCGCTGACCTAATTTTAACAAATCTAAAAAGCATTCATCTAAGGATCATCCACCTGAAGTTTGGTCAAAATTGGCCAAGCGGTTTCTGAGGAGAAGTCGTTTGAAGCAAAAGTTAACGACGACGGATGGACGACGACGGACGAAGAGTGATCCCAATAGCTCACCTTTGAGCCTTCGGCTCAGGTGAGCTAAAAAACTGCTGAAAGTATGAAAATGTGTTTTCAATCTTGAAAGTACTCAGTATTATGTTTTACTAATTTTGCCTTGCGCCGAGGCCATTTTCCATTTCTCGTATAAAATAAAAAATAAAATATAATTTCACCCCCGCCCCTATTTTGAACTAAATTTGAATGAAAAACTAGCAATTAATTTATTATGGCCTTATGCATAGAATATAAATTAATCCACAGGTAAATGTATTTATCAATTATCTGGCAATAGTTGTGCAGCTATACAATTCAGATTACCTCATTTCCCCGTGCAGTCACACAGTGGTAAAAGTAGTATCTACGTCATGCAAATAATACTTATTTTTACATACTATTTAGTAGCGGTTTTAAATATATGTTTTCCTCCGGGACTATCAAGAAATGTTCATATGATGTTTAAAAGTTAAATTTGTTAATTGATAATACTACAAAAAAGGTGGCCAATCATCTTTAATGCTAGGTTCCCACTGTCGTGCGATCCGTTACGAACGCCACGATTGGCCATTCGTAGCTGATCGTGGAACTTCTCTGAAATTTCAGGTTTGGATACGAGGTGATGCGAGTCGATACGTTCTGATACGATTTGTTGCGCTCGGATGCGATCTGGTCACGATTTGTCAATTTCAGGTGTCACGACTGTCACGGTCTGATCTCCCGTTCAGATACGATCACATACGTTCCGATAGGATTGTTTCGATCGAGTCCACGATTGGGTCTCGATCTGACACGATCATCACGATCGGGTTCCCCGAATTGGGACGATCTGGTACGTGCAGATACGTTCCGATACGTTCATCATGAACCGATGCGCTCCATTTCGATAGGATACGATTGTGGTCGCGATGTCTTTCACGATCATGATCGAGGGTGATCACGATTTGAGCTACGACTGGACCCCGACGGGTATATATACAGCCCGACTGACCATGGACTTCATTGTGTCTTGAACTTTTACAGAGTGAACACTACAACCCTCAACCATTGATGATGGCAGGAGTTGCGGATGATGACAACGTGGCATTGCAGTATTACTGTATACTTACATATATATGGGCACGAGAACTCGTAACAGATCGTAAGCGTTCGTGTAAAAACGTAACTACTCGTATCTTCTCGCATTTACTCGCATCTTCTCGTATCAACTCCTATCTGCTCGTGAGTCATTCGTGTCAGGTCTTGAGCAATGGGACACGACAGAGCGTAACAGATCGTGGGAGATCGCAACACATCTCAACAGAGCGTGGTGTTTGTCTTGTCTAAGATCGATCCCGATCACCACGATTTGGAAGCACGATTAGATGCGATCTGTCACGCTTTGTTACGATGCAATACGATCTGATACGATGATCCCGATTGACAATTTATCGTGTTGATCGTAGAAAAATTTTGAACCGTTCAAAAATTTTCTACGATTAACACGATTGCCACGACTGACCTCAAGGTCTGATAAGATCTGATAGGATCACCACGATTAGTCCACGATTAAGACCACGATTTCAATCGTGCCACGAATCGTGATAGTGGGAACCTAGCATAAGTGATTTCCTATCTTGACATAACTTTCACATCAAACTTTCTGAAAAAAGTGTTTTTGAAATATTTTAATTACAACTAAAACAAGGTCCATAACTCTGTTGTTTAAAATCCAATACAACTTGTCCAGACTTTCATTGATATAAATACCCTGACAAAGTTTGGTCATGACCAAATGCAAATGTAAGTGCTAGTGTTAACAACAAAAGTTACTTTTTGTTTCCAGCGAAACTCAAGCAAAAAATGTGAACACCAGGTCATGTGCGACTGCTGTTTACCAGCGAGTATAAATTGAATAAAAGTTGGTCTGTTCTTATTTTCTGAATAAACTATGATGCATTCGATATATTTACTTTTATTACAAAAGAAAATTATGATTCACCTTGCATTTTGTTCATTTATGAAGAAATATGATAAAAATAGTGCTGTTTGTTGTGTATTGAAAATTTGTAATGAAAACGAGGCTGGGAGTGCCTATATCCGGTGATCTCCAATGTGCGATGTGATTATACCGCAACACTGCGCATGCCGCGTTTCCCACAAACATGCTGTGGAGCAGTCTATGATTACTGTTTACGAGCGAGTATAAATCGAATAAAAATTGGCCTGTTCCCGTTTCCTGTATAAAATATGATGCATTTGATAGGTTTACTGTAATACAGATACAATTATGATTCATCTGGTATTTTGTTGATAATTTAGGAAGAAATATGATAAATATTGTTGTGCCTTGTGCAGTGAAAATTTATAACGAAAACGAGGCTGTTTTTTTTTTATCCACGGTGATTTCCAATTTAAAGTTATTCAATGGTACTATGAAAAGTGATCAGTATAACTCGAATACAAAATTATTTAATTTCAATCTATTGATAATTTGATTGCATTGGTTATAGTTTGTTTAATTGTCATTGTTAATAATTACTTGAGAAGTTTGCGCCGGTGATGAGGAATTTGAGTCGGTGTTCAGATGTTTGATGAGGTGTTGAGCACATAAGAAACACAGGGGATTTGAGAATTTGGCAATGTTTTATTGAAGTAAATAACACAAACACAGTCTTAAAAATGCTGCTCATTTTTAGCTAATCAGATTTCATTTTACAATTGCTCTTTGGCCAAGGCTTCAAAATGGTGATCCACTTTTTGCAAAGTCAGGGTGCGCGGTATCTGCGCATGCGCGTTATACGCCAACAAATACGGTAATGGCTTGCTGCTTTGCAGTATATTAATTTCACTATGCATAAAAACAACACATATGAAGCTAAAACTGTTTGTGTTATCCCAGTTTAAAGGACATGCATGATCTTGAAGTAGATATCAAACATAAAGATCAGCACTTCCAGTTATTAATCCAGTACCATTTTAACTTTAAAACCTGACCGCATCTATAACAATAACTAGAACTTTCGCTGAAGATGATGAATTACTCTCGCTTAAATTCTAATTCAAACAAAGGGTCATACTTCTGTAATAAATTAGGCAATCAACAATGGGTGATGTAGAGAGACATAAGGTCATCAGTTGTTATGTATATATGAAGTTTGGAAACAACCCATTCAAAACTGTTTGAGAAATGGTAGTAATAAAAATGTGTTATGGGACGCGATATGATGGGACGCGATGGGACAAAAAATGTGTTATGCGACGGGATTTACAGACAACATGATTTTAAAATAGCCCCCGGGGGTATAATTTAGAACGGTGTTCCACAGAACACTAGTGTCGCCTGCTGTTTGCTTATTTCAGCAAGTACAACCTAACTAAAACATTTGAAGACATGGGGTGCAGTCCTTCATGAATTATGGAGCAGATTTTTAAATTTTAAAGAGATGAAAAGAGGCATAACTCATGTGTCCCTTTAATATGTATACCATCATAAGATAACTCTGCATCGGATAATAGCTAACTCTTGCTACAAGAAACTTTAGGGTCAAGGTGAGTATGTACATGTAACTACCATAGAGCCATGATTTCTGTGTCTTTAATAATAGGTAGGACCCTGTATCGACCCCATACACACTTTTCCGGCGAGGTTTCTGAAGGCATCATGCAATGCCTGCATAAACAACCACCATATTTCAACAGAACCAACCTTAAATACCACAACTGCATGCAGAAACTCACCAAAGAGAGGAAAGACGCTGATATAGTGGGTGTTGGAAGGCCACTGTCAATTTTGTAATTTTCATTGTTTAGGGTCAAAATAATCTTATTCTCGTGTGATGTCACCTACCATATATGGAAACATAAGCCCGCATTACTCACACACCTGAACATTTTCGACATTCACAACATCTCGCACACTGCTTTGCAGCATATCTTGAATGTATATCGAAGGTAACCATATTGATTATGTCATACTAGCGTGATGCTCGTTAGATTCCCACCAAAACAAATTTTAATTCAAAATCAAAGTTCTCTTCAACATTTTGCAATGTCATTTAGCCAATTGCTGCTTCTATAGTTTGTTTTACATGAAAGCAGTGACAAAAACTTCATCTGTGTTGTAAATAATACGGGCTATTACTCCAATAATAGCCAGAGTTATTGGGAGGCAGCACCCACGGTTTTGTTAGCTTGCTCTGCTATTGTAATATTCGTTTAATTGCGCATGCGCAATCTTTTTTCTGCCTTTCCCGGCCAAAACTTAATGACAGCGGTATGTAGTTTTGTTCATGTTATGTAAAATAATGATTTTTTCCCCACCCTCCTCACCCTTTCTTTTTATCGTTATGTAGTCCTTTGTCATACTCGTTATTAAGTTGATACATTACTTTTTGACATGTTTCATCTGTTTCGCTTTTGTTTAGGCCAAAATTGTAAATCCTCCGTTAAGAAAAAGATGCTGCTGTTGTCTGCATATCATTTCAGGCACATCCTTGGTACAGAACTAGTGTGGCTTCGAAACCAGAATGATATACCAGAGGATCCGTAATCGCTGCAGCTACAGAAGCGGAACGATATAACCGACGACGGTGTTGGTGCGGGTCGGCAGCAGAATGATATACCAGATGATCGACAATCGGTGCGGCTCCAGAAGCAAAACGATATACCAGAAGATCGGTGCGGCTCCAGAAGAATAGCCGTCTGCGAATCTTTCAATTTAGTGAGATAAAGTTTAATGACAATTAACAATTTTACAATTAGTTCAATGTAAATACTGACCTCTGTTCCCCAGGGTCGGGATTACAGCACAAACTATTAAGCTGTCAGCGAATCCTTCAATTCAGTGAAATCAAAGTTAATGACAATTAACAATTATATAATTAGTAAATTTCAATGTAATACTGACCACTGTTTCCCAGGGTCGGGATTACAGCATGAAATATTAAGCCTTTTGGGGCTTATTGTTGGTGCATCATGCCTAGTTCGGTCGTGCACATTATTGTAATCTTTAGAAAAGATATAATTTTCAAGTGATTAAATGAAGAAACATTTTACTTTAGAATTAGAGTTTTGAATAAACATTTTATTTAAGCCTGTTGGGGCTTCGCTAATGGTATGAGGCTGTTGTATCATGCCCTCTTTTGTTTAAGCCTATCGGGGCTTCATATTTTGTTTAAGCCTACTGGGGCTTCATTAAGGGTATCAGGCTTATGGGCCATGCCCTCTTTTGTGAAACATGTTAAGGGCTGCCATTATATATGTATGTGTTGCTGGCAGCCCGCTATTTGGAGCCGCGCCCAATATTTGCCAAAACTATTTAATATACAATCAACCATTTTAATAAAGGATAATATTTTCTTGTGTGTTTGTCAAGTTGGTGCCTTCCTAATAACAAAACGCAACCCATATCATACATCAACATGTGTGGCTAACAGCCATATTGTTTATATAGCAACAGTGCACAATTTTCTGTGCCATTGCCTTCGGGCTGATAGAATGTCAAGATTTTGAACATACCAAAGTGTCGATATACACATGAGGTAGGATCCCGAAGAATGAAGGGATCGGCCAAGTTTTCATAATTGAATTTCTGATTGCATTGTTCATTTGTGTCAGGGGCTGGCGTGGCGCAGTCGGTAGCACGGCAGATTTGTAACCAGAGGCCCCGGGTTCAATCCTCTGTGGTGCCACTGAGTTTTGTCGGAGTGTTCTTGGGCAAGACACTTTCTCTTAGCCTCGTCCGTCGGATGGGGACGTAAACCGAGCGGTCCTGTGTATCGGTCTATCCTCCGAGCACGTTAAAGAACCATAGGAATCTATTCGATAATAAGAGTAGGGCACGGTTCCCGGATTCCTATGTATCCTTCCCCTCTCTCTGGGGCGGCTCTAAATAACCTATACTGTGTTGATGAGCCGTTAAACAACATTCAATTCAATTCAATTCATTTGTGTCAGTTGTGGACGGGTTTAAGTTTCCAAATACGGAACAACACAGCGCGCAATATGATATAGTTGTATACAAACTACCTAGACGTGATATTCTTCTCTTTGGTGAGTTGTATGCATGCACATGTGGTATTTAGGTTTAGTCTATCGAAATACGGTGGCTGTTTATGCAGGCATTGCTTGACATCTTCAGAAACCTCTATTGATTTGGTCGACCCTGATACCTACCTATTCCATAAAGGATTGCATCGTAGCACTATGGTAGGAACCCGCCATAAGACCTATGATTCTCGCGGCTAGGGTTGAGGCTAAAATTTAGTATCGGACAGATTAGTGGAAATGTAGGTATTTATTTCTTTGGTCTCAAAAATACTCTGTCATAGGTTTGAAATATATTATTGGTACAATATAAGCAAGCAAAATGTAAAAAGAATACTATCCCCAGGGCCACCGAGGCCCTTCTTACAATGACCGTACTATCCCCAGGGCCACCGAGGCCCTTCTTACAATGACCGTACTATCCCCAGGGCCACCGAGGCCCTTCTTACAATGACCGTACTATCCCCAGGGCCACCGAGGCCCTTCTTACAATGACCGTACTATCCCCAGGGCCACCGAGGCCCTTCTTACAATGACCGTACTATCCCCAGGGCCACCAAGGCCTTTCTTACAATGACCGTACTATCCCCAGGGCCACCGAGGCCCTTCTTACAATCTAGAAGAATCAATGGAATATAATAATACTTGCAAAATATGCCAAAAAAATAGTTTCAAAGAATGAATATTATTTTGACATGATTTGCATTTAGTTATTGTAGTGTAGCAGGATTCATTTGGGGGTATGTGTAAATAGATAGATATATAAGCACGTTACTACTGTCTCGCTGCAGAGCTAGCTTTTATGGCGATATCAGTAGAGCGCCCGCTTCACATGCAATCGTTCTGAGTTCAAACCTGCTAAGTGGCTAATTTTTCCTCGTCCGTTTACATTGGTGGCGTGACCAGGATATTGACTGTTGGAGGCTGTTTAGCTGAGGTATCTAGGGACCTGGCTTGTATGATATTTGTAGGGTGACAAATATCAAGTTAAAGGATGGAGGTATGTAGCAGGACTCAGTTGGGTTATATGTAAATAGATAGGCTTATAAGCACATTACTACTGTCTTGCCGCAGCGCGAGCTTTTATGGCGATATCGGTAGAGCGCTCGCTACACACGCAATCATTCTGAGTTCAAACCCGCTGAGTTGCTAATCAGATCAATAGGATATAATAATACTTTTTAATTTAATCATTTCAATTTCAAAGCATAAAAACTCCTAAGAACTAATACCCTTTTGCCTTGAGCCCTTTGAATAAATGTGCTTATGCATGTCAACGACTGGTAGCAGGGCCAATGGGTCATTTATAGTAGTTTTTTTTCATAACAAAATATGTCAAAGGTTAGCATACCAAAGTAACGAAAATTGATTTCAAAACCAGCTGATTAGGTGAACTGACACAGATTTAGTGGTAAAATTTACGCTTAATAAAGTCTGATTATTACATTTCTATGTGTGAAAGATCGGGATTTCTCACTGCAAGAATATTTATAATCGCTAAATATTAATAACTAACTCAGAATACAATAATAACTAACGTTGCCAACTTAGAACACAATAATAACTAGCGTTGCGACGTTGAGTCGTGACGTCAACAAAGTGTTGCTGACGTCGACGTCATCCACCGTTAACGTTCAATAAAGTGAATATTTGTTTGCAAAAACGTAATTTAAAATGTAATAAATAGATTATTAAACTGCTGGGATCGATTATTGGGTAATCCTTCACTTAATGGTAGACGTGCTTTGTTTTTTCACTCACTCGCGTGCTCTAGTTCGTGAAAAGAACAACACGTCTACCACTCGTGAAGGATTTCCCTATAATCGATCCCAGCAGTTAAATAATCTCTATGTAATCTCATGCCCAGGCTAAATAAGCATTTTCTGGCTTCAAGAAGAATGGTGAAACTTTTATTAAATTTGAATGACGATCGATCTTTAGAAGGATCATCAGTCCATGGATTGATCATCTATTCAATTTCTTGCCACAAATCCAAATAGAACTATCACTGTAGATGAATAACCCGCTTTTTCTGAACAACCTATTCAAAACTGTTTGAGAAATCCAAATAAAAACTAGAACTGTCGCCAGAGGTGGACAAATACCCCTCGCTGGCGACTTGTTGGGGGGTGGGTAAATATACAAGACTTTGTTCCTATAAGATATATAGACATATATTATCGAGAAAAAGCCAGGACAAGAATTTTCTATTTGACTACCAAGTATGAAATGCATTAAAATACAAAGGGCCACAACTGAGTGGAAAATTATCAAACCGGAACGTCGCGACAATATGTGCATCTCCACTTGATATTGATGCTTTGTAGCAAGTTTCACGAAATCATAACATGTGGTTTTAGAGAAATAGCCTGAACAAATGTTTTCTATTTGACTACCACATATGAAATGCATTAAAAATACAAAGGGCCATCATTAACCCAGTGAAAATTATTGAACCAGAACGTCATGACAGTTTGCACATCTCCACTTGATATTGATACTTCCTAGCAAGTTTCAATAAATTCTAACAAGAGTTTGAAAGAAACAGCCCGGATAAGAATTTTGTATAATATATATATATTAGAATTACAAAGGGCCATAACTCAATAGACAAGAGTTTTCTATTTGACTACCAAGTATGAAATGCATTAAAAATACAAAGGGCCATTATAACTCAGTGCAAAATTATTGAACCGGAAGTCATGAAAGTATGCGCATATTCACTTGATATGGAGGCCTCGTAGCAAGTTTCATGAAATTATAACATGGGGTTTTAGAGAAATAGCGCGGACAAGAATTTTCTATTTCACTACCAAGTATGAAATGCATTAAAAATACAAAGGGCCATAACTCAGTGGAAAATTATTGAACCAGAATGTCATGACAGTATGCATATCTCCACTTGATAATAATACTTCCTAGTAAGTTTCGCTAAATTCTAACAAGGAGTTTTAGAGAAATATCCTAGACAAGAATTTTGTATTATATTATATTAGAAATACAAAAGGGCCGTAACTCATGAAAATTATTGAAGCGGAACGTCATGATAGTACGCGCATGTCCACTCGATACTGATACTTCATAGCAAGTTTCGCGAAATTCTAAGTAGGAGTTATTGACAAATAGCCCGGACAAGAATTGCATCTACGGACAAACGGACAGACGGACGGACAAGGTGATTCTAGTATACCCCCACACTTTGCGGGGGGGTATAAAAATGTGTTACACGACAGGACGGGACAAAAATATGATACGAGACGCGACGCAAAGGGACAAAAATGTGTTACAGGATGCGCCATTATTGACAACGTGATTCCTATAGAGCCCTCACTTCATTATAAGAATCTTTCATGGGTATCCGGTGAAGATCGGGAATTACAACACGAGGTATAATTGCTTTTATCGGAACCGAGCCTCTTTTTATCGAGGTTCCGATTAAAAACATTATACCGAGTGTGTTGGAATTTCCCTATCTGAACCGGATATCCATGATTGATTCTTTTTCTTGCATACCATTTATATTCTGCGCGTTGATGTCGCCAACTACTAACGTTTTGCATGTTTATTTACACAATGACATCATGCAACGGTCATTATTTATATCAGCGCGTGACTTTTATCTTCCTTCATGCTTAAGATCAGACTTTCCAGCACCCATGCAAATCACGGTTCACCTTATCCGGTATGCAAGTAAAATATATCAGAGCCTTGGAGTAACGAGACTGTGTTTCAGAAATATTGATATACCAATGTGTACAAAGTGATCTACTGCTTCATACGAGGCAATCATGCATAAATATATCGGCTGCATTACGTATAATAATGATTGAACGTACTATATGATATCTTGTTCACCACATTTCTAGAATAAATATTGTTTAAACTAATGATTACATTATTATGTTCCAGACAATTCTGATGGAGTTTCTCAATCTTTTTAGTTGATACTATATTATTTACGAAAGAAAATTACTCAAACAAACAGAAAAGATTATTATATATCATTTTATATACGTAGTTTTTATTGGCTGAGAAGCACAGTCACGTGAAAGTCCATTAGTATGAACTACTGACTTTAAAATGTGTTCAAAACGTGTCCAATCTGGCTTAAA